>JANPWX010000163.1:1904679-1984975 GCA_024734555.1 Trochalopteron elliotii
ACCCCAAATCATTTGCACACGATATAGATGATTTGTGGATTCAGGCAGATAATTAGCTATGTCTAAATTCCAAATTCATTAAACTGTGTAATTACAAATGACAGATAAGATATAATAGCCTACAGAAATAGAGTTCTAATGATCTAAAATATGTTTTCAAAGACAATAAAGAAAAATTATGGTCCTTTTATTGCCAGCATATGGACATTCACGTAGCTTTATCACATGAAACTGTTAATTTTGCATTTGCCCTGAATTCTGAGCATTGCTCATGCAGTATTTATTTAGTATTTGTACTATTCCAGCAGAAATTAATGTATTTTCTATGTACTGCCTAGTGTTGATAAACTGAAATTTTAAGTGGCCTGAATAAAACATCAGAAGCAACTGTGAACTCATAAACACAAGGTCTAAGGATTAGGAAGAAAATATTCAGTTGAAAATGGTAAAAGAATCCCAAATGTCCAAAATCATGAAAAATTACAGGTCAATACTGAATATTAATTGCATTTTCTGTATTTTGCTCCAGAGATTTGACAGGACATACAACTTGGATTGAAATACCTAGAAATATTTATTAGAACAATCAAAAATCATTAACTCGCTACATTTTAATGTGAAATAAGGAGTTCTTCTCCTTCTCCTGTTATTTACAAACAGAGAACCTCTGAGGCACGAGAGAGGCATTCATACAGGAATGCAAGGAATCTTCCTAGCAAAGGAAGAAATCAAAAATTAAAACAGGGGAAGAGAGTTTGATTAGTTGAACAGTAAAAAAAGAAAGCTGGTGTCCACTTTGAGCCTTTTTGTCCATTCTCCAAGGAAAGAGAACATTAGAAAATCTGGATGCAAATAGAAGCATGGTTTTGATACAAGTGCAGATGGGGTCCCATAACTCTGTGAATAAATTGTTCAGTTGCATTGCCGTGAAAGGATCTGGGGGAACGGCTTGGCTATTTCCTGTATCTTCAGACTAGAAAGAGCTTCATCTCTGAGCAGGATGTGGGCAGGATGTTCCTCAGTCACTACATAACGTTCCATGTGCTTTTATTAACAGCTGTTTATAAAAGTTCCTGATGCGTGCTAAAAAAGAAAGTGCTGCTTGCTATTTTGTACAATTTTTCCTGTTTCTCTTATGAGTAATATTTCGGGAGAAGATACAGTAAGAATAATAGGAATGATGCACATTTTAGATAGTTCTAGGCATTTTACCTTCTCAAACACCAAAATCCAGTCCTCCTGGTGGAAATGCAGATGGATTCAGTCAGCAAGTTCCACATGGAGGAAGCTGCTGGCTGGTACAGAAGTGAGCTAATCCAGACTTCAGTGCATATTCCATCATAACAGAGTATTTCAACATTGGTTTACCCTAAACACATTTTCTAATGACCTGCCAGTACACATATTTGCACAATTTTAAAAAATGTTGATCCTTTTCAGGAGACATGCCACTACACATTCCTGGGAGAGAAGGGCAGATCAGCAGCCTGTGACCACTCAAGGATAAAATCCAAGCCCTGTGCAGGTCATTAAAGATTTCATCATTGGCCTCAGCTATGTCAAGATGACATGAAACCTGCTCAAAGACAAACAGACCTGAGACAAAAGGAAGAAGCTGTAAAACACAAAACAAATCAGTCTGATTAATTCACAAACTGAGTTCTTTTGGAACCTTTTTGTAAAATATTCTTACCATTCTTATTAAACTTACTTATTCTAGAAAAATAGCCCTAAATAACTAAACATAACTAAATAATTGTACTATAGTCTCTGAGACCTAGACATTTTAATTAGCTACTTTTAATTTTCCTCTTTTTTCATTAAATTCTCTGCATTTCCTATTGTTTCATGAAGCATTTTTTGACACTTCATGAATTTTTTAAATTTTTTTTCCTTTTGCCTCGTGAAACTGAAAGCTAAATCCAATGAACTGTATTAACTCAGGCAACACATTATCAGCATATTTCTGAGTGAATTAAAGCAGGACTTTCAAAAACAGTCAAGGGAAAAAATGTTTGGGTCTTTTTTTGCTGAGACTTCAACTTCTAAATCATGTGACTTTTCTGACTTGAGAAGAAAGAAACCAGGCACTCTGTGTTCTTACACAGCAGTAGGTTTCCTGATAGTGTGACTTCCTCACTGTGAAATGCAAAACAAAGAGAGTTGAGACAACACAAAGGCTGTTGTCTTTCACAGAGACAGTATTCCCCATTTCTGATCCCAGTCTAATCATTCCTAGGGAATGAAAAAAATCTGTATTCATTAAAGGTATGTTGTTAGGCTGAATCTGTTCTTTGGTAGTTTATTCAGATTGTCTCCCTACTAAACACCCTGTCCTGAGGGATTTCCAGACTCACAACCCATGAAATAAATTTTAACTTTTCTACTACTAGCCAACTAGCAACTGGAGGTTGCTTAGTGATATGGAAATGCTTCTGATCTTTGGGCATCTCTATTCTTGCTCCAGTAGAGGGTAAACTGAGCCAGTTAGGGTGTTTGCATAAATCCTAAATTATTCTCCCAGGCCTTCAGGCACTTTCCACTGTGTGCTAATGCCAGCCACCCGAACACACACTTTATACACACTTCTTTATACAATACTCTTGCAGCATCATGTTCCATGCTGGTCCCTCTGTCTAAGTGAAGGCCAACTTTGTAGTTTGTTGGATACATTTAAAAATGGGGAGTGTGTTGTAAGAATCAGCAGCACAACTTAGTGTCTTCCCATAACCCAAACCACTCTTAAAACAAATCAGATTAAGTTAAATGTAATATTAAGAGCTCCTTTACAATATCTAAGAATTATAGTGGCACAGCTAGTAGAAGAGGGTGAAAAGAAAACCACACACATGGCAAAGATTGCACTTCTCTGGGTGGCCCAGCTGGTAGGTCCATGGACCACACAGTCATCTAGATGATGATCCAGCTCATTCCTCAGCACACAGCAGTATCTCTAGGTAATATCCAGAGGAAGCACAAGGCTGAGAATAATTCCTCCATCCTTTCATACTCCAAACTCATGTCGTTGAGTCTACCCAGATGGAATTTTCCTCATCACACCCACCTCTCTCCTCAGTGACATCCATACCTCCATCAGGATGGTGTCAGACCCTCCCTTACGGCAAACTACTGGCAGATCCCCCTACTTTAAACCCACTCCTTCGTGCTTCTCCCAGCACAACCCCTTCCCCTCCAGTCAGGCGGGTCACGGTGCGTGTGCCAGCCTGGGAAACGTCCCAACCTCAAGGTTAAACTTCAGTGGTTTGAACCGTTCTCCGTAAGGACGCTCCTGCCTGGGGGCGTACCTTCGTGCTAGACACGCTCCCCTGCTCCCCGGGTTGCATACGGATCACTGATCCGCGTTTCCCGCAAACACTGAGGGATTTTTTCTCTTCCCACAGCGCGGCACGAAGTGCCCCCAACAACCCCCGGGCTCTGCGGCCAGGGCGGCGCCACGGCCCCTAACACGGCGCCCGCGCAAGGAGAGTCCCGACGGCAACGTCGGGCTCGGTTTTCGGGGTACCACGGCAGCCGGTGCCGGGGGTCCCTGAGGGCGGTACCGGGGGTCCCTGAGGGCCGGTCCCGCCGCCCAGGGAGAGCCGCTGGGGTCCCGCCCTGCAGCGCCGCCCAGCCCCACCAGGGGGCGCCGCACGCGGAAGGGGGAGGGCGAGTCACGAGACGGCCACAGCTGTTGCTGGCAGGCCCGGGCAGGATTCCGGGGAGGGGCGCGGCCATTGGCTGAGGACGAGCACTGCGGGCGCTCCCATTGGTCGATGGGCGGGGAAGGCGGGGCGAGGACGTCTTTAAATAAGGCGGCCGGGGCCGGCGGCGGCACTCTCCGAGCCGGGGAAGCAGCGGTAGCGAAGCCGGACCGCCAGCAGCCGAACGCCGCCGGGACATGCTCGCAGCCTGACTGACCGCAGGTGGCCGCCGCGCCCGGGACACGAATGAAGAAGCAGCTGCTCCTCCTGTTCACACACCGGGGACTCGTCAGCCGAGGGGGCCGCAGGGGGAAGCGTCGCCGAAAATGGCCTCGTTCAGCATCCGCGCCGCGCGTCCCGAGGACTGTCCCGACCTGCTGCGACTGATCAAGGTGCGGGCGGGGTGCGGGACGGCCCCGGCGGGCGGGGGGCCAGCGCTGCCCGCTGCCGGAGCAAAACAAGCTGTTGCTCAAGGGCGGGGGGCGGGGAGAGGCTGCTCACAACTTCCTTCTCTTCCAGGAACTGGCGAAGTACGAGGATATGGAGGACCAAGTGGTGCTAACTGAGAAAGGTATGGAGGCTGCAAAGAGCTCACCCGGTTGGCGGCCGAGTGACAGCGCCTGTGACTCAGGTGCATGTGTATTCTGCTTTTCTAGAGCTGCTTGAGGATGGTTTTGGCGAGCACCCTTTTTACCACTGTCTGGTTGCAGAAGTGCCGAAAGACCAGTGGTCGTCTGAAGGTGAGACTTCCTGATACTTATTTTTGGATGCTAAGTACGCAGAAGCATCATTTGCTTAATGTTAACGATTGTAGATGAGGTTCCACCAGTGGACTGGGGTAGGAGGACTAGGTTAATTGGTAAAATTCAGTAATGTGTAGTGATAGTCTGCTGAGGTGGTTGCTAATCCTGGAAGCATGGGAGATCAGCTATAACATAATGCGCTTGACTCCAATTATTAAATGGCTTTTCTTGTTTGACCCTGACTTACTTTTTTGTAATGCTGTTGAATCACATTTTTTTCTTTAATTTGTCCCCAATCTTCAGGTTACAGTCTCTAGCTTCGCCATGTACATGGCCCTTCTGTGTACATGGATGGGCGGGGAGGTAACTAAAAGATCCGTTACACAATAAAGTAGATGATCATAATATGAGGTAAGGTCTACAGGGACAAGTGCTATTCCCAAACCTTTACCAAAGACAGTAGATGACAGAAACCTGTTTGCACGCTTCTCTTACAGTATGTGCAGAGTGTTATGGCAGATGTAGTTAAAATACTCAGGGTTTTTGTATGAGTGGGCTGTTGTTGGAAGAGTTGGTTTCTCCTCTCCCTTGAGCTGCAAAGTTATAATTGAAGCTGCAGCTTTACTTGTCTTGACTTCCTGGTGCTGAAGATAAAGAAAATAGCGTGATGCTCAGTGGAAGCAGAAGTGGAAGTGCTTGAAATGCTACTGTAAAGATGGCCTGTAAATAGGCCTTCTGGCACAGTAGTAACTGAGGAATATACATGAAAAGATCAGTGTTTTCCAGGGTTTGACAGACTATTCTTAAGGAAGCAGAGCTGGGGCAGTCATCTAGATTGTGAGCTGCTGTGTGAAGTTACTTGACTTCCAGACTGGAAATGAATCAGTAGGGTGTGCATTATTTTGTAGAAAAAGGCCATGTTAGCACTTACTATGACAGTGCTTTTGAGGATTTCAGAGTATGGATAGGGAAATCTTTTTTTTTGTTTTGTTAGGCTGATAAAAACTTGTCAGAACTTGTGTTTTCAATTGTGTGCTTATTTGCAAACTTAATTTTTAATTGTAACCTAGTACCAAGTGTTTGCATGTCCCAGAGAATCTGTATGTTTAAACATGCATGTAAAACTTAATATTTTTACCTTTTAAATTCCCACTGGCTGAAAGGCTACACCTTTTGTTTCAGAAACATGCATCGTGGGGTTTGCCATGTATTACTTCACTTATGATCCATGGATTGGAAAACTGCTGTACCTTGAAGATTTTTACGTGATGGCTGAGTACAGAGGTAAGTGTTGCAGAATTAGATAAGTTGCTACCCATAGGGCTTTTCTGTAGATTTAAAACTTAAATTTCTTGGTTTTTTGGTTTTTTAGGACTTGGTATTGGGTCAGAGATTCTGAAGAACTTGAGTCAGGTATGTCTAAGTGCTGTCTAAACAAGAATTAAGGGAGGTGGCAGGACTCTAGACAGCTTAAAACATTGCCTAGAGCCTGGTAAACTGAGACACGCTGCAGTGGCTGTGGAATGAACTCCATGACTTGTGGTGATACACAGTTGCTGAGTAATCTGGGGGCTTGTCCCTGGGGCTGTCCCCAGGCTGTGACCGTGTGGCCTTGGCTTTGCAGGTGGCTGTGAAGTGCCGCTGCAGCAGCATGCACTTCCTGGTGGCAGAGTGGAACGAGCCCTCCATCAGGTTCTACAAGAGAAGGGGCGCCTCGGATCTGTCCACCGAGGAGGGCTGGAGGCTCTTCAAGATTGACAAAAAGTATCTCTTGAAGATGGCAGCAGAAGAGTGAGAGATTATTCCAGCAAATAAATTTTCTGCAAATATATGTGCTCTCTGAATAAACTCCTTCTTGCTTTCTGTGTACGTACAGTTTGTAGTGGAATAAAGTAGTGTGGATGCTAATAAAGACACTGCAGGTGTGGTCATAGAGTGATGGTACTGTGATCTGGAGCTGAGGCATCTGTGAATTTCAGTATATGCTTGTGTGCATCCTTTACCAGTGTGGGCTTGTAATCCTTGTATATGGAAACTTCATTCTTGTAAGTGTCATTCAAATGTGTACAATGTACACACTGGTAGAGTTTGTTTTAATTATTGCTTTTTATAAAAATAAAGTAGTGTTTTCACTTCATGGCAGTAGTTCTGACTTTAATTCTCACATAAGCTTTTCCATCAAATAACATGCAGATTAATAAAAGACTGGATTGATTTCAACCTTCTCACAAATGAAATGATTTACCATGCTCTCAGGGGGATAGAAATGCACTTGTAAGGTTCTGAGCACCTGAGTGATTGAAAGGGTTGGAGATCAACCCCTGCTTTGTCCTTGTGACCTATATTTTTAGGTACAGTTGCAATCCCTAAATTAGGATGGTGATCCCTGCACAGCTGTTCCAGAAAGCCCAGAGCTTGGGACTTCCACTTTCCACCTCAGCTGGAAAGGAATAGCCTTGACGGGAAAGATCCATCCTGGTCTGGTTCCAAAGGCTAAGTAACAAAAGTGGTTCTGACTAGTCACATGAAATGAAAGTATATTTACAGACCACACAAAAAGCCCCATTATGTGTTTCTTAAACCATGAAACTCAAATCCTTCAGGTGCCATGTGTTTCTGATCATGATTTCAGATCAGGTTCAGCACTTCTGCTGAGTCGCAGTGGCTGTGCTGAGCTGTAAGTGCTGTGTTAAGCAGTAGGAAACCAGCCCTCTGTGTTTAGGCCTTTGCACAGTAGCAGGTGAAAACAATGCTGCTCATCAATTTTTTAGTTGTCTTTGAAACAAATTAACAAATTTGCAGTACTGTATTTACCCTTCTTGAAAGTGGAGGCATGCAAACTTTGTCCTGCTCTCCTCTTGCTCTCTGGTAACCCTGCAATAAAAGGCTTTTTTTGGCCAGCACTGCTTTCGCTTCAAAGGATGGGAAGAGACTTAGCTGCCCTGTAACATAAACTGGTTTAAAACCTGTTAGTCACTGCATAAATCATGTGTCACATGGAAGATGTTTCCTCATCCTAGGGAATAGTGGGCAGTAACTGCTTCAGCCATGGGAAATGCTGAACTAGTTGTAAGAATAAGATATCACTGCCCAGGGCCGACAGAGAGTTGTGCATCAAACTGTTTTTATTTTCTGTTTTGTTTTTAGCTGATGTGTAGTCAGCAGTGAGCCAGCTCTGCCCAGGTGTGAGGTTTGGCTGTCAACTGTTGCTTCAAGAGTGAGAATACTAATAAAATGTATTGGAAGAGAGCAGAAGGTACCTCTTCCTTGGGGGTGTTGCTGGGCAAGAAGTTCAACATTGTCTTGGCAATGTGCACTCACAGCCCAGAAAATCAACCATGTCCTGGGCTGCATCCAAAGCCCTGTGGGGCAGCAGGTCAAGGGAGGAGGCTCTGCTCTCTGCTCCAGTCTGGTGAAACCCACCTGGAGTGCTGCATCCAACCCTGGGGTCCCCAACATCAGAAGGATGTGGACCTGCTGGAGTGAGTCCAGAGGAGGCCATGAAGATGATCAGAGGGCTGGAGCACCTCTCCCATGAACACAGACTGAAAGAGCTGGAGCTCCTCAGCCTGGAGAAGAGAAGGCTCCAGGGAGACCCAGCAGCCTACCTAAAAGGCCTACAGAAAGCTGGAGAGGGACTTTTCACAGGGGCAAGAGGGTTTTAAGCTGTAGGAGGACAGGTTTAGACTACCTAGTAGGAAGAAATTTTTACTGTGTGGGTGGTGAGGCACTGGAAGGGGTTGCCCAGAGTTGTGGATGTCTCATCTCTGGAAGCATTCAAGGCTAAGCTGAAGGAGGCTTTGAGCAACCTTGTCTAGTGGGTGACATCCCTGACCATGGAGGAGGTTGGAAGGAGACAGCCTGTGAGGACCCTTCCAACCCAAACCCTTCTGTGGTTCTGTGATATGGTTCCAGGGCTTATCTGGACTAACTGCAGCTGGACTGAGAATGGAATCTGTCACAAAAATTGCCTCGATTGAGCAGGTCAGGTTCTGCATAAGAAACATCCATTTCCAGGACTGCTCCTGTCTGTGCAGCACCTCAGCTGCTGTGGCAGCATTCATACCACACACAGCAGCCTGAGGCTCAATCTCTCTCCTACCCAAGGGGAGTGGAAATCTGTGTTTCTCGATTGGCCAAAGATTAAATGCCAGGCTACAAACCCTCCTACCCTTGCTGAGCCTGTACTCTTCTGGAATTCAGTAAACCAAAGGAAGTGAGAACAAACATACCCAAGAAACCAGCCCAAGAGTTGATGATGGAGGCAGAATGGGAAAGAGGAGATGGTCTCTAGCAGTTCTCACTGAGCATCAGGGTGTTGTATCTTTTCCTTGGGGAAGGTGTAGTAACTTCACTGGTTACTCTGTGAGCTACATTAACCTCCTCATCTCATCTCCTGCATCTCATACCTACTGCATCTCAGTCCTAGTGCAATCTGTTTTGAAGTTATTTTAAGCTTGTGCTTCTGGCTCCATTTATCAGACCAGAAGGTGATTGCTAGTAGAGTGATTTAAGAGTGTTTTTATTTTGAAATTAACAGTTCATTAGATATCTAGGGCAGGCCTGCTTAAATCTCAGGCCCCAGACTTCTGGAGCACAATAAAGCTATCAAAGCTGCATGACTGAATGGAACAAGCTAACTAATTAGGCATTATAATTAGAAAAGTAAGCAGCTTAGTCAAATTTTCAATCAATTTAGAATTGTTTATCATATCTTGTTCGTCTTCTGCCAATGTGACTTACCACTGCATTTTCTAAATAAATTCTGATGGAATAGATTCTCAGAGAGTCACAAAAAACAAGTGAGGCAGTGCTAAATGAGGAGATCTTTTCTAGCCAATGGGGATAATTTTAAACATTCACACGTGAAAGGAAATACAAGGACCAAGTGTTCAGATACGACTTTTGCTGAGATCCTACTAAGAGGGCAGGGTTTTTAAAACCAGCAGAAGTATTCTCACATTTTTGGTAAGAGAATCTCCAACGGTGACATGGTAATGCCATGGGTCAAGAAAAGACCAATATTTAATTCCCTCAATAACTTATTCTCAAGCTACGGGAGGACCAAAGTGACTCTGGAACTACAACAGATGTACAGAGATTCCAGAGATGTACAGCACAGTGTTTTCTGTGGCTTTAGGTGCTGGAGAAACCTCAGCTGGTGTTACTTTCCTCGGTTCCAGCACCACAAGGACACTGCCGAGCTGAGTGCCAGCCTGTGATGGGGGCTGAGCAATACCAGCGGGCTTCGAGCTGGTCACTGGTGTCCCACCAGTGATGGTGTCCCACCATCACAGCAGAGGCACAGGGCTGCCGTGTGTCCTGCAGCTCAGCCAGCGCTGCGCTGCTCCCCTGCTGCAGCGAGCCTGCCTCCGGGGAAGAGATAGGGAGCGAGTGTCATCAGCGGTGATAACATCTCCAGGGAGCCGAGCTGCAAAGCTCCTCCTCGCTCTGCCTCTCAAACTCATGCCCCGGGAAGTTCTCCTCCCGCTGAGCCAGCCAGCGGGACATTTCGCAATGGCAGAGTTTCCACATTCCCATCGGGCGGGGACAGAAGGGTGGCCTCGGACAGACTTGGGCCGGAGGATGCGTCAGGACCGTCCCGGCTGCGAGCAGAGGGAGCGCCGGGCTCGCCGCCCCCTCTCCGCTCGGCCTTTTCCTGTTCACGGGCTCCTGCACAATGATCCGAGCCGTAGCCATAGCGACGGCATGGAAAGAGGCTTTTTTTCTCTACATAAGTTAAAACAAAATATATGTGAGAGAAACAACCCTTCCCCCTCCCCTCTTCTTGTAAAGAGCCCTCGCTGTCGTTGTAATTCAAAGCCAATGCAAACTTTTCCTCCGGAAAAGCATATGGGGGCCTTACTGCATTCCTGCACGGTGTTTTGTCTTGGGAGAATCGTCCTGGAGCCTGGCCCGCGGGGAGCGGAGGTGTCAGCTCAGGGCAAACACCAGCTCCGTACGGGGCTCGGGAAACTCGGCCTAATTCCCCGCCAGGCAGCGCTGCCTCGGGCTGGAGGCCAGCCCAGGGGTGTGTGTCGTGCTTCCCTTTCTTTGAGTTGACCAGAAGCTTTATTTCCTTCGGCTTGTCCAAACTTCCTACTCACAGCGCTCGCTGCCCTGGGCTCTCTCTCCCTCCGCATCCCTCGGGGAGCAGCAGCTGAGCTCCGCAGCGCTCACACGGGCTGACGAGGGACCAAACCTGCGGCTTTCAATAGTTCACCTCACGCAACGGACTCGGCTGTGCCCGGGTGTTTTGCTTGCCTGGGCAGGATTACTTAATTATTTTTTTCTTTTGGTTTTTGGTTTTGTTGTTTGGTTGTTTGGGTTTTTTAAACTCAGCTTTCAGAGAAGTGGCTGCAATTTAAAGGAGGAACTCAGCTGCTGTCTGAAACCAAGCAGCGAAGCAGCACCATGCCTGCTGCTAATGTTTAATCTCGCTGCAAATTCAAAGCAGGCTCTAAATTCACCATCCAGGCAAGATTCCCTCCCAGGACTTTTCTTTCTCTCACCAAGACCTGGCTAGCATATTTTTCTGTCCCAACTTCTTTTGGTAAATACAACCTTGATGGAGGGCTTCAGAACCCATCAGGAGCCCAGACTGGTCTCCATAGGGAGCTTGTGGAGGAGAGGGTGTGAGGCTGCAGAGAGTGGATGTGGGCTCTGGGGCAGGACACAGCCCAACACCAGTGCAGCACTGGGAGATGCACCTCTCCTGACCCTCAGGCCTTGTCCTGCTGAGCTCTATCTTTTTCTGCAATCAGAAACACTGTGTTTGGTAACAGAATAAAGCACAGGTATGCACTTCAATTGCAAATAGTGAGTGAGAGGGAAGAAATTCCACCTTCAAAACAGTTTCGGTTTCATTTCACAGATTCACTGCAGGCCAAAGCAAGAGACAAAAAGCCCCAGGGGATAATTAGCTTGTGAGGATGGAAAACAAACACCCTGTTCAGAAACTGCTCTCAGGTAAATAGTTTTGCTTATTTGTGTTTCGAACTTTGCATATTTTGATTGTTGATATAGCAGGTGTCAGATGGTCACATCTACTCAAAGGAAAAAGGAACCTCCGTTCTCTTGAACTGTTTTCCTTCTCCACTAAAACAGACTAAAAATAACATGCTTTGATAAGACAAATGCACCCATCCTCTCCTGTAAGTTTTCTGTACAGTATGATGAGGTGGCTTTATATCTTCTAAATCACCTCCCAGGAATCCACTGTGCAGGGATGGGACATGAATCCCTGGAATTCCTGCTAGAAACTTTCCTCCACACAGGCAAAAACATGAGAGAGACAGTAGCTTTCCACATGAAAGCCCGTCAGTGTTTCCAATTAACTGGATATTGCAGTGTTATATTCAAAACACGTTGATAAAACTGCAGGGTGAGACTTTGGCAAGCTGGTTACTATAATTGGATACCCAGATACCACTGTGGAGGTACCTTTGAACAGGCTTTCCTTATTGCTCTCATGATGAGCAAACTCCACTTTGGGCTCTCTGTGATCTCTCTGAACTTCCAGATTTGGCCCACTTGAGTCACCAACACACAAACCGCTGCACACCTTGTGCAGGAGGAAACAAGGCTCGTAGTTTAGCTCTGTAGTCTCGTGCCTTTTGCAATCAGTTCACATGATAGGATTTGGGTTTCTCCCCCAGCCAGCTTCCTGCCAAGGCCTAGCACAAATGTACACAAACATTTCCAACCACAGCCTCAATGTGTTTTAGCTGCAGTTGCAGGAACATGAGGGTCTTTTTCAGAGTTAACGTAGAGGGATGGATCAAACTCTGCATTCACCACTCCTAGAGGTCATAACATCCATACAGAGGTGTAGCTTTGCCACTGGGGCAGAAAACGTAAGTTAAAAAGGAGGCAGGAGTAGGAGGAACAGTGAAGGAGGCCAGGTGCAGAGGCTGACCACAGCCTGCCACAGGAAGTCACACACACAACAGAGGAAGCAGCATCAAGGGAAAAACTTTAGGCTTTTTTCTTTCCAGATAATGTAATCAGAACAAACTGTAAGATTTATTTCAAAAATCAGAAGTCTTAGAGGCAAATTCTTGGGATACATTAATAATTTCTGGATTATTTTTACCTCCCATTGATATCATTAGCCATAACTTAATGGATTAGCAAGTACTAATTTTGGATTTGGTGGTGTAGGAGCAGGAATTATTTGTTGCTGAAGAGCAGCAGGCAGAACTGGCATATGGAGGCAGCAACAAGTGCTAGGATCAAAGAAATAATACCTTATTAATCCAGTTTTTAACAAAAACGAAACTAGCTGAAAATTTGAGGGATAGTGGCTATTCTCTAGCCAGGCAAGAAAGCACACCCATTTTATGTAACTACATGTCTCTGAAAGCTGTAAAGCTGCCAGACTGTAAAACAGAATGATAAACCAAAGTCCACTGCATTACAAAGTACAGATGGTCCAAATGACAGTGAAGTCAGGACAAGGCTAAAGAATCCCAAAGGAAAACAAAAATAAATTACGTAAGCAAATACTCAGGATTTATAGGCGTGAGTTGATTACCTTCTCAGCACAAAGTAATAAAATTATTGTGTATTTGCATGCTGGGTTTGCCATCACTACTATTTGAAATTTGATGACAGAAGTCCTGCAGGGATTCATAATCCCAGAGCTCCTTTACTTGCCATTTGGGCTTGATGTCACCAAGTTATTTTCTGCTGTTAAAAGCCAAAGCACTTTTCACCCCTGCAGCTCAACAGAGTCAGCCATCCCTGCTTCACTCCCAGGCAGGACCAAGTTTGCTTCTAGGCACCCATAGTCATGTGCCTCTCCAGCAATTGGGGGAGCTGGGGCTTCCCTTACACAGCCTTACATCTGGTTTCTCAGCTGGGGTATTTTCTGCAATAAGCACAGGACTGCAAAAGTGAAATGTCCTTTTACATAGGTCTAAAAGCAAGCAGAGGTATAGAGGAGGATGTGACACTATCTTCTGTTTGTTCTTAAAGAAACTGTTGAGCCTTTTGGATCCAAGCAGTGATAGTCCTTTCATTTAAGTTATAGAGCATCGGGTGCTCCTGTTTACAGAAGTAAAGATTATAAACCAAATATAAATGCACCTCAGGCATGTGCAGCTTGCAACAAAAGGTTTAGAAGCACCAGCATGCTGTGGCCTGTGCTGGGCCAGCCCTAAACCCTTGCCAGAGTGCAGACAGCCCCTCAGCTGCCTGGGCTGCCCTGCACATGCAAAGCCCCAGCACCACGGGCACAGTGGCACTTGCAGCTGGTCCTTCTCTTTCATTATCTTTTCCAAGCTCAACCATGGTGGCCTCACTTTACAACAGCTCTAAATAGCACCAAACTCATCACGGGTGCTGCAGGATGTTTCAGAGGAGTTTCTGTGGGAGCTGGCACAGAGGGGCATGGAGGTGTTCCTGAGCCACTGGAAGATCTCTGGAACCCCTGGCCGCCCAAGCACTTGCTCTGCACTGAAGGTCACACTGAGTACTCCATAGGAGAGACAGATGCCTGGGGAAACGACCACAGACAACTCCAAGTGTCAAATCCTCCTGGTGTTGTGTTTGGTGGTTGTAGCCAGCAAAACCTGCCTGGCTGCAGTGTGGGGACACCTGCAGGCTCAGCACCTGCCAACACACACACCGTCCCAGAACTGTGCCAAGACTGTGTCCTTTTCAAGAAAGGCTGAGCCTCAGCAGTCTCATGACAGTGTTTGAGGAGAGCCTGGGTTTGCCTGAGGCAGCTTCTCTGCAGTGGGCTGAGCTGGGCCAGTTGGGGTTTAGTGCCTGCTGGGACACCACAGCCGCAGTCACAGCTGTGGCCTCAGTGTGGGATGGAGGAAAAACCCACTGAGGTGAACACAGGCAGACATGGGGCCAAGCGTGGGTTTGTCCCTCCCCAGGCTTTTGGGCATGCTCTGCTGCTGGGCCCCCTCAGCAGCCACTCTGCCTCACAGGGAAAGGAAGTTCAAACTTCTCCTTCAGACAGGGAAGTGCCTTGTCTGAAGAGGCTTTTGGAGTGAACGTGACAGGCCCCGGGTGTGCTATGGCGCCGTGGATAGCAGCACACTTGGCTGCCTGTCTCACAGGCCGCATCCTGCCACGCTGGGTAAAACATACACTGACTTTTATAAGCAAAGAAATACAGTGCCTTGCGGTGAAGCAGCAAGTGTTCCCAAAAACAGCTTTCTGCAACGTAGCTGGCATGAAACATCAATATTTTTTCCAGAGACAAAACACTGCAAACTCAGCCACCACCCCAGGCCAGGAAAGTACAGCCAGGATGATGTCCAGGGCTGACTTTAAATCAGCTTTCCCTGTGACACCTGAGAACAACCTCCATGGACATCCAGCAGAGCTGGATGTTAACATCATTAACTAAATCCTCTCTTTTTCAGAGTAGTTTATTTAATCACATAGTCTCAGAGTTATGTGTGACTCACATCACGTGTGAGTGAGCGCATGTAGGAGCGTTCCTCTTGTTCTGTCCCGTTAAAACCATAGTTAAAAGACTTTTCCCACAGACATATGAAATCAAGTGGAGCTTGATTTCATTCACAGCAAATACAGTTAGTGCCTGAGTGATAATGTGCATAAATAGTACATGAGTTACACCTGATCATGGTAAGTTCTTTAAGTAGTTTCCATTCAAGGTGTAGCAGTGAACTTCTAATGCTTGTGTCCAGCTGTGGGATGAGTGGGATTAGTGGGCTGGGTGAAAAGCTGGCTGAAGGGCAGGGCTCAGGAGGTTGTACTGAATGGGGCTACATGTAGTTGGTCACCAGTGGTGCTCCTCAGGGCTCAATTCTAGGGCCAGTTCTGTTCAATGTTTGGATAAAAGGAGGCTGAGGGGCAATCTCATTGCTCTCTACAGCTTCCTGGGGAGGAGAGGTGGAGAGGGAGGTGATGATCTCTTCTCCCTGGGATACAGTGATGGGATCAGTGAGAATGGTTCAAAGCCGCATCATCAGGGAAGGTTTAGACTGGACATTAGGAGCCTCTTTAGCAGGAGGGTAGTCAAACACTGGAACACGCTTCCTAGAGAGGTGGTCAATGGCCCAAGACTGTCAGTGTTTAGGAGGCATTTGGACAATGCCCTTAACAATCTGCTTTGACTTTTGATCACCGTGTAGTGGTCAGGCTGTTGGACTAGATCTTCTTTGTAGATCCTTTCAACTGAAATAGTTCTATTCTGTTCTGTATCACAAGGAAGTCTACAGAAAGTGTGTTGAAGACACTAAACACTGCATTTTTATATAAAATAATTTATTCCAAGTGTTTTATTCATGAGACAGCTGTATGACTAGAGAATTAAATAAGAGACTGTTACAACACCAATAAGAAGTGTGTACTACACTCTCTGTTCTAGAAATTGCTGCGCATTGCAGCCAAGTGCCATGTTTTGTGTCCTTCATTCAGCCAAAAAAGACATGCTCCACTGGGAACCCCAGTGCGTCCCTGACTGTGTCCCAGCAGGGGGAGGACCTGGCCCCCACAGCAAGGACTGACAGCCCCAGCTGGTACCTGCTGACTGCCTCCGTGGAGGTGTTACAGGGGGTTTGGCATGGCAGGAGAGCCCACATCCCACAGAATCCTGTGGTGGGACTAATGGCTGAGCCATGTCTCCAGTGCAATGAGCCCGTCTCCTCTCTTTTCCCGGAGGGCAGTGGCTGGATGCCAGTTGGGCTTTTTCCCATGCCTTTTATTTTGTGAAAAAGGCAGGAGGTCCTGGGGTCCTCTGGGCTGCCCGTGTCACCTGATGTGTGGGTGTGGGGGCTCAGCATCACCTTGGGACCACCCCCCTTGGACCACCTCCTCTCAAGGCAGCTCCGTGCAGCCTGAACCCTGTGAGGTCACACCAGCACTGCTGGTGACACCTCCTGCAACTGAGCCCTGAAAATTCTGGTCAGGCACCCAACACCTGCCAGTTTCTTTTCAGTCAGAGGCTCTGCAACACTTGGTTTTACCTGTCCTTCCCTCCCCTGTGACAACCCCTCATCCCACTGACTCATCTGAAGGTAAATACTGCCCAGGTAACTTGGCACTCGGCAGGAAACCCTCGCCCCTGCTGTGCCTGATCAAAGGTAACCTTCAAAAATGCCCCAGGAGGAACATTTGGTGCACTTCTCCAGCAAAGTGTTTAATAACATTTATCAATCCAAAACCACCACTGCACTGGGCTTATCATATGATATATTGGTTGTGTCTGCTTATGTTTTCAGTAAGAACGATGGCTCAGGCTTGTTAATCTATAAAGAGAGTTAGGGCACTGTAATGGCATGGGCATGCTTGGAAAGGCCCTGATAACTTCTTTGTTATAAATACAATTTTGCTTGTCTCTTTCCTTCCTTTTTTTTTAGGACAAATGAAATAGATTAGATGAATAAATCAGTGCCCAAGTCTCCATCCCAGAAGCAAGGACCCCTTTTAATTGCCTTGCTACAAGTAAGTTGTTCTCTATGAAATGTATTTAAAATCTCAAATTAATTTCCTGAAGTTTAAATGTTTAAACATCAACATGTTTAAAGAATATATCACCTAGAGCAGTCAAAATAAAACTCATTATGAAATACAATAACAAGACTTTGGTGTTACTGTAGCACCTTGAGTGAAATCAGGGCTGGGAGGGCTGAGCCACCAGGTGCCTTCCCACCTCCAGCTCTGCGCATCCTGGAGAAACGGGTTTTCCTCTTACACAACTGAAGTCCCCCACAAAAATCTCCTTTAAGCTATAACCTGGGGAGAAGTGAGTGTCTCCCTCCAACTGTACTGCTGAGCTGGGAGTAGGAAAGGGGAGAAAGGGATTGGTAAGAAATCAATCCTTACTAGTGCGGGGAGAAAATCAACAATGAAGAGCATGCATAAAACAGTCCACTGTAGGTTTTCACTGTGCCCTTTCCAACCATAGTGCACATATTTGCTCACTCTTGTTTTGATGTTTCTTTGTTGGTTTTTTTTTTTCTTATCCCATCCTGCACTCACTGTGGAGGCAAGGTCAGGTTTGAGGAGCTCAGCCAGCCAAAGGTACCACAATGTTTCCCCAGTCAGGACAGCTGTCTCCTGCAGCTGCCTTCACGTGAGCAGGAAACTGAATGTTAGCAAAACAAACACGATGCCAACCTCTTCATAAATAAACACTCATAACCTTGACTAGGTCCCTGTTATGCAAGGCACACCAACACCCTTTCAGGGTGCAGGGCACCAAAAGTGCTGCAAAGCTGCTGTTTCCAGGATTTTAGAGACAGCCATCTGGATCTGCAGCCTCTCCCATGGTGGAGGAGAGCCTGCTGCTGTGCCAGTATGGGGAGACAACCTGCAGGCACCTGTGCCAGCACTGGGTAATGTGGGACATCATCCATGGCCCCACACACCACATGTGTTGGAATAAGGGCTCCAGGAACACCAGGAGTGCTCCAGACATGCTGGTGCAGAGCTGTGGTCCCCTGTACTGGGTCAGATGTGGCCATGGGGTCAGCACAGCCATCATCACTAAAATTAACCTGGCTCAAAACCTTGATGTTTAAAATAAATGACATTTTAAAAAAAAGTGTGAGCCCATTGTTTTCCAGCTCTCAAAATAGTAACTGACCAGATTTTAAGGAAACACTGTTCCAAAATCCCAAAGTGATAAAAACGGCTAGTGATAAGAGGAGCTTGAACATCTGTATATGAGAAACCTTGAAAGCAGGGATGATGAGGTGCCAGAATTCCTCACGAAAATTACTGAGGTGAGAGAAGAAATGTAAAGAAGACCTCAGCAGGACCCCCAGTCCATGGAGGTGCTCAGGGCAAAGGCAGGAAAGTCCAGAGAGAGGGATCACAAACACAGCAAGACAAAAAAGCTGAAAGAAAACAAGTTGTTGCAGAGAATTAAGGCAACAATCAGGTATGAAAACATTACAGAATCTGCTGCCTAGGAACCCCACCACTGAGATCCTGCATGGATCAGAAAGAGTCCCACTTTTCCAGTCAGGAAGGATGCTGCAGAACTCTCCTGTTCTCCAGGAGCATCCCTCTGGAGCTGGCAGGTGAACCAGATGGGTCTCACAATGCTCCTCAGCCTTCCTGCAGGCAGAGTGGAGAACTCTTGTGCAAATAGAACTGCTCCTCTTACGCATTTCACTCCACAAGGAAAATAAAAACATACAGGCAGTCCCACAGTAATTAAAATTACCACCTTCACACCTCCTTTGCGGTCATGATTTTATTTATTGCAGTTTATTTACAAGTGGTAGCTATGGGTTTACTCATGGTAGTAGCCTTCCAGAACAAAAATCAGGTTTTGATCACAGCACATCGCATTCTTAGTTCAGAGACTTGCGGCCTGAGGTACGTAGAGTTGTACCTGCACATCTGTGTTGCACTTAACCTCACCCACTGGGAGCCTAAAATCATTTGGGTTTTTTGCTCCTATAGTTCTGTTACTTTTGGGTGTGAGTCACCCTGGGCTGCCTAGCCCAGGGCAGAGAGTGCTTTTATACCACTGCTCCTCTAACATTACTCAAACAAGAGACTCTCCTTAGCAGGCTAACCCCATTGCAAATAGGACAATACTGTACAAGCAATAATGGTAAAAAGTGACTGGTGAATATCTGGCCTTTTTAAGAGTTCAGGAAGGGTAGTGGCAGTAAAAGAGGATGCACTCACATTTAAGTTACCTCTTTTTTTCCACAAGCTAAGCCTCCTTCCCCTTTACTGTTTTCTTCTTGGTCAAAACACAGTTGCTGGTTTTTTCATCTGTGTATTTTGCTCTCTTGTACAGGCAGAGATCATACTGATCTTACTCCATCAAGGCAGACGTACAGCCAAAGGTTGTTTGACCCCAGGGACGTGTCCTTGTACAGTTGGATGCTGTGCAAAAGCTGCTAAATGGCACAAGACGCCAATGTTATGTATGAATTGGCTCGCTCTCTCTCTTGGCAGGGATAGAGAGAGGCGAGTAGTGCACATTTCTTTCTTCTTTCAGCCAGTAACAGCTCATCTCTTTCATTGTCAGATGAACCCGGAGGCGAGTACAGGAGAGATAAACACAACAGACAGTGTCTCACTGACCTCCCAGTGAACCAGACAGGAGAGTGAGTCCTTTGCTCGTGGCAGAGCTGAGTTTTCTCCAGCACCTTCACTGAGCTCGCTGCGCTGAGCCCCGCGCCTGCCCCGGCTGCGTTCGCTCCCAGCGCGGCACCGCCGGGGCCCAGCCTGACTCACTGGCAGCTCCTGATGCCATTCCTCGTCCCTGGCAGGATATGAAAAATGTGTCAAGCCTGGCACACGACAGCAAACATAATCCTTTGGGCTGGCTTCGGTGCTTTCACCAGCCCGTTTTAGTTTGGGCAGTTTGTAAAAACGATGCTTTTAAGGCAGAAGATCAAAACCCCGCTGGCGCAGCTCCTCAGTAAATGCAAAGATGACTTCAGCGCGCTGCGCTGAATTACAAAACTTTTTTTTTTTTTTTTTTTTTTTTTTTTTTTTTTTTTTTTTTTTTTTGTCCCACGCCGAAGTATCAGCGCAGTGCTTTGAACTGAGGTTACCTTTATGATTCACGGCATGAATGAGCACTTAGTGTGCGCATACAAGAGCCCTGTACGAATCAGGAAATGGCTCTTTCAGGTCTCCTGACAAAAGGAAGTGAGTCTGAAGCTTGCTAAATTTACAAAGAGGACGCTGGTGAACTTAATCTGGGGCAGGGGGTGGGGGGAAGGGAAGAATCCCTTTTCACTGAGGATTGATACACAAACTCCCCATGTTTCTGTAAACCGTTTTTAACAACAACAAGAAGAAGAAATAAAAGGGGCTAAAACGGTAGTGGTGAGGGCCGTCTCCAGCTGCCTGCCTGTAATCCCTAGCTGGTACGTGCATACAGCCACGAAGACATTTTTGGCTTCGTGCTTCAGCATTCTGCCCTTGGCTGGGGCAGTGAAAGCCTTCCCCCATCCCTGGGTTAAGATGTGACTTGGCAGGGAGGGAGCATCGCGGGCACCCTTCCCTCCCCTGCCCCCGGAGCGGGGGTACAGCGGGCTCCAGGGCTCCCCAGGGCCCCCAGCCAAGCGCTGCATGCGGCTCACTTTCAGTTCAAAGAAACCGATTAAACTTCCTCAAAGGCACGGGTGCTGCGCCCTGCAGTTGAACGAAGGTACTTCAGATAAAGACATGGAAGATTCAGGTGCAGTGGGACACAGAACAGCGGATTGTGAAAGATTTTGGTAGGGGACATGGTGGGTCCTGTGGCTTCACACTGTAACGGCCAAACCAGAAAGAAATTAAGTTCTCCTTGTGAGGTTATTCTTTTATCCAGGCGTGCAGGGGCTGAACTCACTGCCCCCTTAAATGCACATTGCACAAGCCCCTGGAAAAAGATGAGGTGCTCTGTGGCAGCCCTCCAGTACTTGTCTACACAGTCCCAGTGGGTAAAGGACTGCACCAACAGCCTTCCTGCCACAGCATCTGTCCCCTCAGCCAAAAAGAGTGGAGCAAATGACCCATCCTGTTACTTCATAGGCTGCCTCACAAACTTCAGGTTAGCTCTGCTGAGGAAGAGGGGGACACTCAGACTAAAGTGCATCCTTTAGCTTTAGTCTCTATCAAATTCTTGAGTCTTGTGGATGTTTATAATCACACTATAAATAAAAAGAGAAGTTCCCTGACCAAGCTGTCCCATTGTCCCCACTGCTCCTTGCACAGTGGGCACAAAGGCTCTGGGATCAGGAGCACAGCTCAGGCTGTGCCATGGCTATTTCCCAGGTACACTGTCAGCAAGTCAGCTAGGATCTTCCTCTCTCCAGCAAAGCTTACCCAAAACAGGATCATGCCTCAGTAACTGGGGCTGGTGATGGAGCACTGCATCCATTTTATCTGCCACAGCTGGACACAGCACATGTGACTGACTGGCTTTGTGTGTTGGTTGGTAGATTTAGACCTTTAAATGCACACACACACACACACAAAGAAAAAGGGTAAGAAGGAGTCAAGAGAGCTTAGTCTAGTGCAGGCATTGTAGGTCCATTTCCAATGGAGCAGAGGGAGGGAGCAATCTTTTCATGGGAGCAGACCTGTAACCAGCTGTGAGACATCCTCAGCCCACCTTTGGTTTTGCCAGCTTTCAACATCACTGCAATGGCCACCAGAACACCAGCTTGAAAACGTGGTTGTGAGAGTGGCACTCTGGAGGAATCCATGAACTTCAAGTCCAGCTCAGACTTTCATCTTTAAGCAGAGATAGCCAGTGATGAATTTCACTGACATGAAATAGAAGAAAACACTGCAATTGCATCAATACACCAACATTTTCTCCAGAGGGACCCTAAGAAAGCTGCCAGCTCCAGTCAACTTAAGAACCATATCCAGTCAAAAAATACCAGAATCAGCTAATGGTACAGACTTGAGAGGTCAGGGGGTTGTTGCACAATTAGAAACATACTTTTTTGTGCTAAACCAACTTCTGCTTTGTAGTTTAAATATTGTTATCAAATTATTTCCTTGTAAACAAGAAGCTTTTGCACCTGCCAAAACCCCTCTGGAAGGGGGTTAACCTAGGCAGCTGCCAGGCCACCCAGGTGCAAGAGCCAACACTGCTGTGAGGCTGCATCCAGGAAGGTCCAGTGGGAAGCCAGGCAGGCCTTCCCAGCATGCCTGAACAGACAGAATGTTCTCTGTCAATAGCAGTTTATTGTGATAAAACTTGCTTTAGAAGCAGCTCAGAATTCATAGGAAGGTACAGAAATAACCATAACAAAACAAACAAACAAACAAACAAGGGAAAAAGGAACAAACGCAGTTTATATTTGTCCAGAAGCAAATGTGCTCACACTGAGGTTTTTCTGCCAATAAACAGCAGTAACAAGTCCCTTCAACTCCCTGGGCACTATTTTCAAAAGGGGTAAAATGCAATTCCCTTCACATCAATCTTGGTCTTTACCACTCTCCTTGAAGGTGACAGATGCAATGACAAATGCTCCAAAACAAAACAGAATTATGACTGCTGTGAAGTCTGTGTCTGGGGCCTCCTGCAGTCAGAGTGCTGAGTCTAAACCAGAGTTTTGCAATGAACATTTGTGGCAAAATCCTGTGTGTTTATTGAAGGGTGCAAGATTGTGCACATTTACCCAGGCTGACTGGATTACTCCAGGCTGGTGATGCTCCTTCTAGCAAACAGAGAGGTTTTGTCATCACTTCTGACACGAGACATGCTGCCTACAAGAATCCTCATCCCAACATAGGGCCATCCTGATGATCTCCAGTTCTACACCTTTCACATGCTGCAGATTAAAGATGGTGTTTTTAACTGAGAACACTGAAACCTGGCCCCAACTTCAGCTGAGGATGCTGAGATGAGAACACTGTTTCAGCTGCACACAGTCCAGTTACCAAACCAAAAAGCTTAAAGAGGAAGGATGACCAAACACGACATTTGGGTGGGGATTATACCATTTTTAGCCTACATTGTAATACCCACAGGCAAAGTCTGGCAAAAGATAACACATGCATGCACCATTTACTTCCATGTATGTGCACACACACACATATACAGATATGTATAGACATCAACAGTGGTCAGCTCTTCTCCTATTCCTCATTAGGAAGGTCTGTGCCAAGAGAGTTGAATGTTTACAAACTCTTGGGCTCTTACCAGCGTGACACTTTTTTTAAAATTTCCTGTAGTTATAAAAACCAGAAGACATAAGGAAAGGATTCCAGCTAAGGCTGTCTTGCTCACATTTTGGAACCATCTCTTTGTCATGTGTGCATGCAGGTGCTTGAAGGCAGTCATTTCCTGCTAGATAAAAGCATTCCGGTTTGATGTCAATCACTTGGGACATTTTTAAGCAGCAGTGTAAATATGCTGAATGAAGATCTGATCAAGTGAAAAGAATTTAAGTGATATTCATTTAACCCAGGCTTTTTAAACATGCACATGTGCATATATAAACAAATAACTGATTTACCAAGTAATCGTGTCCTTTAATGCCAGTGTGGCATATGCCAAATACTGAAATAATATGAAACTGAAAAAAAACCCCAGGCATCTAAAGCTGGACTCCAGATTCTATGGTAATTATTCCCTATGTGATATGAGAATGCCTAAGTGAAGAACTATCTTTAAGGGCAGAAACAAACCTATACTTGTACCACACGAGTGGTGTAACAAGAGAAGTTACAGTTCTATTTCCCAAGTTTCCTTTCCTTTACTGACAAAAACACTGCTTTGATCCTCCTGCTTAAACTATGTTGGCAAGTTTAAAGTAACAACAAAACCACACACACACCTCCCAAACCCCATGCAAGAACTCTGCTCCCTATATCAACATACATCTTTACCAGCCTAAAACAATTATAAAAACATGCACTGAACATGTTGGGAGATACTGTTTTTCTGCCTGAGGCAACCACACGCCTTACTGCCTGTACTAAAAAAGAGTTGGTCTGTTTTATAATGCCCACACAGACTGGCATTCACACTGCCAAGGTCTGTGTGTTTTTCTCTAAAAGTCTGTGGAATATGCTCAGCTGGAACACCTAACCATGCAATAACAGGAATATCTAACCATGCAATAACAAAGATGTTTAAAAGCATTTTGAATCTGATTTACTTTGCATTTTCTTCCCTGCTCTTTTTAGAAAGTTAATGTATCACACAAACATGTATTTCATCTTACCCTTCCCCCATTCCTCATATCCACTGATTAATTAAGGAGCATTTAAGGCTCACCAACACAGCTTTAAATGCTCTGAGCTACTTGGATTACAGTAACTCGTAATGCATCAAGCCCCAAAAGAGAGACTCATGGAAATGACAACAAATGATGAAAGGGTTTTATTGTGCAAAGATTTCAAAATGCTGGAAATCCTTTTGTATTTTTCCCTCCACATCACTTTTTCCTGCCCTCCCCTGGCTGGGAATAAGGAAACAGCCAAGTTATTCTATAGCTGGTTCCCACCACGGTACCGTTCTGGTTCCCATTGTGCTGTGCATTCAAGCAAAAACAAGAGCAAGCATTAACAGCTCCATTCCCATCCATCCACCAGACAGGAACTCACAGATGCTTCATTACACACCTCCTGCTGGCTCTGATGAGGCAGAGAGAGGACTTGTATGGAAAGGAGGGGGGGACCCAGACAAAACACAAGAGTCATTGTAATTGTTCCCATTCCCAATTCTGTGAGCTCATGTTAGCCAAAACATCCTAATACTTTCTGCTTTCCTAGCTGGTAAAAAATACAGGCACTGTCAACACCACCACCAGAACCTCAGATTGTGCAAACATCACATGCGTGAGTTTAAAGAAGACAGGAGGAGGGGAAAAAATGGACGGTTTTCTATAACTGGAATTTTATTTTATATATAAATAATAAAGAGACCGAGGGATTTTGAGACTTGCTACTTGCAATGTTGATCTTGCAATGGGACAAGCATGGGCAGACTTGAGTCCCACCACAGAACAGAGGACAAAGTCTCAAGACTGACCCAAAACATGTAGTGTCCTTTCACAGAAGCCATACCAGAACCCCAAGCAGCAGATCATCAGACTGTCCTGAGGCAGAAGGCAGATTAGTCACATTCAAAATGGATTCAGATGGTTTTCATCTTTTTCTTGGGAAATTGTTGCTCATATCTATATTTTTATTCACCTATAACCAGAGAAAGGGGACAGAGGTTAAGGGGGAGAGGGAAGGAGAGAGAAAGCAAAATTAAATTTATCACAGGCCTTTTCATTTTTAAAGTGCAATCAAAACTTTTTTTCTTTGATGTGGCAAGTTGATCAAAGCCTGTTTGAGGAACATTCTCAACACCAATTTTCTTGCAGTAGAGATATTTAACTCTTCATGTTACTGACATTAGAGCACTAATGATCATGTCTGTTCTAGAGGACTCGATTCCCATAGTTGAACTAAATGGAAAGACAAAAGAGAACACTTCAAACAATCAAACACCAACTAGAATCTTGTATAATAAACCAACTTTCTCAAAAAGAATTCTTTTAAATCCCCATCAAATGCATGTTTTCTCCATCTTGCTTACTCTGGTGTAAGACCAGGACAATTTAACTCAAAAAAAAGGGAATTACATAAATATAGATCTGGAACAGAGTGAAAATGAGATATGCTATCTTCATGGAAAAACACAAAACCCTGTCACTTCCGTGCAACTCATAAACACAACAGCTGGATAAAATTAAAGCTTGCTTCTTCCACAGTGGCATGTGGTTTGAGCTGGAGTTTGCTATAATTTTTGATGACAAATGAACTATAATAAAGGAGGTGCAATGCTGCTGGTTTTTGGAATAGAGAAGTATGTTGTTGTCTTCAACCCAATATGATTTTGTCCTTGGCTGGCCATTCACAGTTCAGAGACCCATGCTGTGGCAAATCACTGAGGAAATGAGATTGTCTTTATTTTAGTAACCACATTCAACTAGGAATATTACCAACAGTTGAAAATCCAGTGAGACTTTCAGGACTGATCTCATCCAGAATAAAAAAAATGTGTCTTTTCAAAGATCACAGCAATGTTGTCCAACCATTGGAATCACCCAAATCCAACAAAACATCTGGACTTGGGTATGGAGTTAAATGACTGGATTTGGTTTCAAGCACAAGTAACAAATTGCCACCCCCACAGAACAGCTGAACTTGATACTGAATTGAACTTTCACCATCTGGTTGCCCTAGGCCAAAAATCCAGCAGTTCCCTTCATGTGCCTCCTCCAGAAACAACATGAGGTGAAGCACGTAGGTTTCAAAACCAGGAGCACCCAGATACTTCAAGCTACTTCAAGCTGGGCAATTTATCATCACTCTCTTAAAACCTCCCCCAAACAAAGAAAATGTGCCTGAACCCCAAGACATTTCAAGAAGTGAATAAAGGCCTAACAGAAACGGTACTCATAGCAAGAAATTCTGAAAGAAAATAAAACCTATTTATGGATTTCTGTTTGTAATGAACCTTGGTATTTGTGCACTGTCACAAACAAAAGTTCAGTTTTCTTGTTTTTTTATCATTTAGTAGCTCTGTCCTAGTTGACAATAAGGACAACAATATTTCAGTGAATTTTGGAGAGACATTTCTTCCTCTCGGTTGGTTCTCTTGGGACTCTTTACACCAAAAAAATATTAAAAATCCTCCTATTATTGTTTTAGTTTTTATTTTACATGACTATCTTACAAACTACTTGGAAAATATGTATTCTTAAAGACTTTATATTCATAGCTCTAAAGGGAAAGCTACTCAGTACATCAGCCAGTTAACAAGCTCACATTGCTGCTGTGAGAATTAGCAATAGCAATTAAAAACACTTTAGGGGAGCCAACATTAAAAACTAGGTTTCTTTTTAAAGCTGCCTATGTAACAGTGGAATGCTGCTGCTCAACAGATGGGTGCATTCCACCACATCTGCAAACATATGTGACTGATGTGGATGCATGGAAAAAAAATTGATGCAGTTTGCCAGACCTGGACTCTATTTACACAGTTGGCAGTAAGGAAAAAAAAATTCTGAATACTGCGTACAAAACTGATGAGGAGTCCCTACAATGCCAGGATCACTTTCTGATGAAAAGTAAGTTTTTAACATGATGCAAAAGTAACACAGGGCAAAGAGAAGCAAGTAGAAATCATGTTCAGAAGAGGCACCCTTTATCAACTGATAACAGAGCAGACATCTGACATTTTGCACTAAATGATGTCCAATTACATTATAATTATTTGTAATAAGCCTCAAATACAGAGCAATTTTTATCCTATGAAACCAAACCATCATAAAATAGTCAAAAGGATGTTTTTGTTTTGCTTTTCTAGGAACTGTAACCATAAGACTTGCTTGAGCTTAGAACACAGCCCCGAGGCCAAGTCAGAACTGGTATCTCAACTCAAGTTTCTGCCTTGGAGAGCCTGGAAAATGCTGCCTTCATTTCCTCCATCTTTTGTTCCCAACAGGACTCATTTGGGAGCTGCATTAACATGAAAGGTCAGGCACATCATGGACTTTTACAGGCTGCAAGGCAGTGCTGTACCCTGGCACTCACAAATCTTTAGAGAGAACTTATCAGCAGGGAAGAAGTTTCTTCCCCCACCCTAATATTTGTACAAGCATGACAGAGAAGGCAAAGAGGTTTTTGGTATGGGAGGGAGAAATGGGAAGATGAAAGAGAAAATAAAAGGCCAAAACCAACCAACACCACAATCACAAGGCTTTTCTCAATTAATTCAGAACTCTTTAAGCAGACATATGTTTACTTGTTATGCTCTCAAGAGGAAGAATTTAGATTTCTTAACTTAAATAGTGTTAGGGAATGAGTGCATATATTCTTGACAAATTTTAGGACAATTAAAACTATCTGTCTGCACTCTCCTAATCATTATGAAGAAAACTACAAGTCAAAATTGAAAATGTTCAGCTTTTCCAAGTTACTTTTCTGCTTAGCCACAAACTATTACCTGTCTTTATTCTTTACCTGTTTGGTGCCAGGTGATGTAACATTCTACTTCTGGGTTTGCTCTTTATTTGAAGCAGCATGGACTTCCAGGGGCTTGTCACCCACTGCATCACCCTTGAGGAAGAAAAAATGTGCATAACATTTCAATTGAGGCAATCCATGATTCATGTTTTTACCAGAACTGAAACCCTCTTCAAAAGCTGAAACAGAAATATCTCACAAAACCAAGTGGTTCGTGAGACTAATTCAGTATAATACACTCAAATATCATCTTTTACCAAATACTTTCTAGACTTTAGTCTTCCTGCAGTTAGCCAAGCAATTAAAGGATTTGAAAGAACAAGTATTTTCAACAGAAGTGCTTTAATTGAATCATTTTGCCTGTATTAATAAGAGAGGATGAATACCCACAGAGCAGTTGCTATTTTGCATTTTCTGAATTCTGTGTGGATTTATACAATAGGCCTCTTTTAGCACATATCCTTTTAGAGGGTGTTCTCACACTTTCCCCAACATAAATGACAGAAATCAAAGAATGAAGAGAAGCTTGTTACAGGGTCTGGTCTATCTATTTGCCAAGATGTTATAACAAACATGCATTTGATTACAGCTTTAAATAGATATCCATTAAAAAATACTTAAAGGGGCACACATACAGCTTGGGGACTGAAGCACATATAAGGACAAGCTGAGATGAGAATCTGTTCAGACTTGTGAGGACCAGACAAAGGGGGAACTTAACTTCTACCCCCAATTTCTTAATGGGCATTTACGTATTCGGAAGAGCCAGATTCTTCTCAGAGGTTCACATCCAAAGGACAGGGAGAAAAAGACAGAGGAGCAAGGCAAATTTTTCTTAGATCAAAGGGCAAACAATTATAAATGTATCACACCATCAATCACTGGAGCAGGTTTCCCAGAGAACTTTCTACATCTCCACCCCTGGAAATATTCAGCACATGACTACATAAGGCCTCAACCACCAAATCTAATTTTGAAACTGTCTCTGCTTTGAACAGGGGGTTGGGTGACATAATCAGAGGTGACACCCACCCTCAATTGTTCTGAAATTCTACACATGGAAATTAAATGGCATTTCCTCTTTATTTTAGAAGGCTATTTTTACCAACATGACTTAAATAAAGAGATGATTGGTGACAGCCAACATGGCTTCACTAATGGCAAAGTGTGCCTGACAAATTTGGTGGCCTTTTACAAGAGGGTTACAGCAGTGATGGACAAGGGAAGAGTGACTGATGTCATCTATGACTTGTGTAAAGCACTTGACACTGGCCTGCAGGACACCCTTGTCTCTAAACTGGAGAGACATTGGTTTGATGGATGGACCACTGGGCAGACAAGGAACTGGTGGATGGTGACACTCAGAGTCACAGTCACCAGTCTGATGTCTGAGTGGAGACAGTGAGGACTGGTGTTCTCAGGGGTCACTGCTGGGACCAGCACTGACACCTCTGCCAGCAGCAGGAACACTGGGACTGAGGGCACCCTCAGCCAGTCTGCCAACAACACCAGGTTGTGAAGTGCAGTCAACACACTGTAGGGAGGAATGTCACCCACAGGGACCCTGACAGGCTTTAAAGATGGGCCCATGTGAACCTCATGAAGTTCAGCAAGGCCAGGTGTAAAATCCTGCCCCTGGGTCAGGACAATCCCAAGCACAAACACAGGATGGGCAGAGAACGGATTGAGAACAGCCCTGGGGGGAAGGACTTGGGGTTGCTGGTTGATGAAAAGCTCAACACAGCCCAGCAATGTGCCCTTGCAGCCCAGAAACCAACCACGTCCTGGGCTGCTTCAAAAGCAGCGTGGGCAGCAGGTCTGCTTTGCTCCTGAAAGACCCACCAGGAGTGCTGTGTCCAGCTCTGGAGCCTGCGACAGAAGAAGGATGTGGACTTGTTGGACCAAGCCCAGAGGAGGCCAGGGAGATGATCAGAGAGCTGGAGCATCTCTTCTACAAAGACAGGATGAGAGAGCTGGGATTGTTTAGCCTGGAAAAGAGCAGGCTTTGGGAAAACTTCTAGCAGCTTCCCAGTACCTAAAAAAGGGGGCTACAAGGGAGCTGGAGAGGGACTTTTCAGAAGGGCCTGTAACCACAGGACAAGTGGGAATGGCTTCAAACTGGAAGAGGGCAGGTTTAGATTAGATATTGAGAAGAAATTCTTTGCTGTGAAGGTGGTGAGGCACTGGAACAGACTGTCCAGAGAAGTTGTTGATGCCCTATCCCTGGAAGTGTTCAAGGCCAGCCAGGATGGATGGGGCTTTGAGCCACCTGGTCTAGTGGAAGCTGTTCCTGCAAGGGGATGGAATTAGATTATCTTCAAGATCCCTTCCATCCTAAACCATTCTGTGATTCTGTAATGCTAAATGTGATGGAAAATGTAGCAAAAGAAGCCAGAAGAGACTGGAAAATGTTTCAAAGAATGGGTAAAATTTATATATTACCAACTAAAGACAATAAGGCACCAAGTCTGTGCAATCCTGCATATGCTGTGCTGGAGATATGGACTCAACATATCAAGATTCAATTATGAAGACATTTCTTAAATGTCTTATTCAAAAAATGCCTAGCAAGACCTTTAAAAGGTAATTCTTTCAAAAACCCATTTTGTCTTGATCACTACCCTGGATATTTCATAGTAGAGGAAATCACATCCACAAATCACACCCATTTCAAAATAATAATCTACTCTGAAATTTATCTGTACAGGAACTCTTAAGTTAAGACATTTTATTGTAATTTATAATGAATAATCTGACTAACGATGCCTCATCTCAGAGTTTACTCAATCCTGAACTAAATGAACTAAAAATAAGCTCCTCACAGAGGAGCCGGTGTTTTTCCAGTTTCTTGTTCTAACTTGTAAAAAGCAATTATTGTCTAGGTAAGCTTTTCTTTTTCATGCCCTGAAAGAGGAAAACAATCTAAAGCAACACACACACATACACAAGAATACAGGGGTCTTGCTAAATTCCCTTGTTTCTCAATCTCATCACAGGGCTTGCCTTCAGTAAAACTACTAAGCCTGAGTTATTTAATTCAAGCCAATCCACTGATAGACTATCATTCCTCACACAGTGTCATTTGCTGAATTAGCAATTAAGAAGTTTTTAATTCTATCCACTGTATATGCCCACTGTATAAATAGTGAGCCTAAGTGAGACAGCTCAAGCAGGAATGTGATTTAGCCAGAAAAGGACTTTCTGTGGCACAGTGCACTTAATTTTACAAAAAAGTGCCAAAGTCCTCTGGCACTCTCAAAACCAGGTCAGAAGCAAAAAATCTGTTTAGATCAATGACTCAGAAGACAGACTTCCTTTGTGTCAGCGTACCCTCTCATAATCAGAAGCAGGCACATGTTCAAGACAGTCTTTCTACTTTCTGGCTCAACACAACCACTCCATAACAAATCTGGGTGGCCAGAGGAGTTCACACATCAGAGCTCTATCCCACAGCAGAAAGAGGAAATATTTTGCATTCTTGTGTTTCTGACTGTTTCAAGTGAAAGATAACTGATAAGAAATCTCCATAATACATTCATTATAATATGTTCAATACATTAGGATTCCTTGGGATTAAAAAAAAAAAAAATCATTATTTGAAACTAAAAAAAACACTGGAACCAAGGGGACTGTACCCTTTCAGTACATGAGTGATTAGAAAACACCCCAACCTAGCTCACATGGTATCCAAGAGAGATACACTGAGACCTAAACTTTCAACAACAAACTTTGCAAAAAACCCACCACGATTACTCTGAAAACTTTCCTTCCACATAAAGAAAAATGCCCCAAAGCAAACTAGCTAAATGTTAAACCCCCAAATGTGAGGTGCCTCTTTCCCTTACATTACAGCTGAGCCAGGTGCAGAAGTTTCTCTTGCTCCCTCAGAAGCCTTGCAGATGGCCAGATCCTTTTACACTGATCTTAGAAATTGTAACTTCAAAAGTACATAAGAGAGGTATGTATCTTTTATGTTTATGGAAACTCTTGAAAGGGAAAGTCTACTCACCAGAAAAAAAAAAAGGCAGCTACAAAAGACAAACAAAGGCTCACCTGGGCTCACAGATTAATAATTTACCTTCTGTTCTCTTCTGTTTGCAATGTATTGCTTGAAATGAAGAGAACATCACTGCCTGACCTTATTCATCCCCCCCAGTCAATCAGTAACTTCTTCTTTTATTTAAGTTGACCTTGAACTTAATTCTCACAAAAATATGAAGCACTTTCAAAAATGTTGTTCTAAGCTGCCCTTAGAGAGACCAACTTTTTGCAGAGTACATTCTTCCTGTCCATCCCACTTCTACCACATCTAAATTCCTCACTGTCCATACTAAGGATCCAATCCAAAAGAAGTAATATTTTTTACAAGTTTCATACTGTTTTTGTTTTCTTACTACTAAACAATAAAAGGAGGGCCTGTGACAGCAAACAGCATTTTCTGCCAGAAGTGGATGTTTATCTTTTAGTTGAGATGACCAAACCTTTGCCTGCCTATTGAGAACCTACCAAGGCCAAGCCTGACAAGCATTTGCTGTAGAAAGAAACTCTCTCAGCTGCTTATGTTGTGTTTTAAAAGATGACCAAAATACACGTGACTTAAAAACTCTATTTAAAAACACAATTTAAGGTTTGTTTTGGTCACAATTTGTGATGCTGATGGTGAGGGTCCCCAGTCAAAACACTGACACCACAATTTTCAACAGAGCTTTCAGGTGAGGAAGGTTCTGATCCACAAATTCCTTGATACTTGCTCTGAGCAAGTACAGGACATCAGCCAAAGCTGAGCCCTGTCTGCACCTGGAGACACTCTGTAACCAGCTAGCACTTAATAAAATACCCAGAGATTGCCACAGAGATAGATTCTAAATATATTTCTATAAAATATATTTATATTTTTACATGTGTAATAAAAACATAAGGGTTTAAAAATTGTATGTATCATATACTAGTATTGCTAAGTGACTGGTGGTGTCCATCAGCACACCAGACAGGAATGAAAACCAAATAATATGCCACAAAAGTTTCACTCAGCCTTTGAAGCTGAGAGGGAAATTACTTTTCTGTGAGATTTTATTACTAGTTGAGCCAAAGTGGGAAAGAGCAAACACAAGAAGAAAGAAACAAGGGCTGAAAGAAGGATGTATTTAGAGTTGCAGTGCTGTTCTGGTTTCACACAATTTGGCAACTTCACTAAAAACAAGGGGTGCCCAACTCAGTATTGCTGGAAGAGAGAGAATCCAAAATTGTTAAAAATACAGCAAAAGTCTTTGAACAGTATATACACAAGACAGAGTGAGAACCAAGAGAAGGAAATTGCTTTTCTATGTGCTTCAGTTTTAGCAGAGGGATGTAATCCTGACATCTTGAAGAGCTGCATCCTTCAACAGCATATTAAAAACATTTGTCTGACTGACTTGCTGTATGGAAGGGCTGCAGCCACAGTGTTTTGAAATGCAGGCACAGAAGGTCCCAGAATTCATCTTTCTTGGCAGAACTCAGAATTCAGTTGATATTACCTCAATTTGGCACAGGTTTTTGTTTCATAAAACCTTCAGAAAATTAACATACCACATTTATTTTAATGACATATTGCTGCACAAACATGAAGTTATGCACAGCTGTGGTACCTATGACTATCAAACAAATGATGAGCAATGTAACAAATTAACAGAAGCCAAGAAGAGACACCCATATACTGCTGGACTATTTGCAAGAATCCTTTGTGTAGCAACAGGAAAATGCTGGAGTAAATGTCACAAAAACAAAAATAATGTCTTTTGCTCTGGCAGAGTTCATTAAATGGGTTACATCTGCTGCAACAGCAACTCAAAAGTAACATTTAGACCTGTCTTCACTAGTTCAGGATTCTAGCTGCCTAGAACAACAATAAGGAATATGCATACAAAAGCAACCAAATTCTTTCATAAGGTTGTCAAATTAAGACAGAAATCACAGATTCTATCCAAGAATGCTTTGCCAATTTTAGTATATGATAGTTAAAAGCATTTTCTTCCATGACACTTCTGTATGAGTAAAAGCATTCAATAAAAAATGGAACTTAAACAGAAATTCTTCTGCTTGAAAAGTTAATACTGATTGGGTGGTGCTAATAATCCATATGATTATTTCCATAAGAAACAAACCTAAAACAAACCTATCTCTCCCCACTCAGATTCTCAGCTATGTATTTTGTATGGTTTCACCAACACAGGCCAAAGGAAGCTTCAGAGCAAACTTCTTCCATCAGAATCACTTCTCAGTCCCCATTCCAGACAAGAGCACAGGACTTTTTACAGCTGCTGTTCAGCTTCTCTACACAGCAGGGAGACAAGACAAGACCCTCTCTTTATCAGCTTCAGAGGACAAAGCACCAGGAAGGCTGTTTGCCCCAGAGGTAAGAGATCCATGAACTTGGGGAATGCAAGCAGTTTCATCAAGTGATCAAGCACTGTTTCTTTATTTGAGTGTCAGGGGTTTTGTACCTTGTCTAATCCATCAAGTTACACAGCAACAGCTCACACTGACAGTACCTGAACAGTGAGATGAACTTTTGGAGAACACCCATCAATGGGCATTTTGCTCCTCTGTGCAAGTAACAGGTTTTGGCAGCTAAGGGGTGTGATTTAAAGATTCTGCAAGGAGGAAGAGAAAGAAGTGTGTTTGCTTAGTGGTCTCTGCAATTCTGCATGCTGTTTGTTTTTCTGCTGAGGTAGCAAGTGCTTGAATAAGCCTTAGAGTAAGATGAAAGTGTCAAAGTTTTTTCCTTCCAACAACAACCATGTGTTCCCTTTTGAAAGCCTGGGACACAATAAAAGAAAAACTTCAGCTATTTTTTACTAATGGTGTCAGTTTGTCTTTCTGAAATATTTTAACACTGACTCTTTTCTTGGGTTTCTCTCTGATAGCCTAGGTTTTAGGAAAGGTACAGAGTGATTAACTAACCTTTGTTTATTCAAGTTCATTTACTGAAGTGCCTTGGGCCAATACAGATGAAAGTCTTCACTCTCAGAAGACCCAGCAACTGCCAGGACATGTGAACATTTCCCCAGCCCAGCTTCTTTGGAACTAGTCCTACACCCAGCCCTACCAAGGGAACTTGGTGCTGTCCCCGAGGTCTATCCAAGTGCAATTTTGTCTCCAAAACACCTTTCTCCCAGTCACAGCAAGTTTAGAAGTGAATTTAAAACCACAGACCCTTTGCATTACACACTTGAACTTTTATCTCTTTAAGCAGCAGCTAAAAAAAAACACCTAAAGACCTTACTTTCCAGGCTTTTCCTGGGACACATTTAATCAACTTGTTCAGTTCTCCAGTCTCTCACACTATCTTTCACTAAGCTATCTACATATATTCCTAGAACTCTGTTTGCTTATCTGTACCAGATTATACTAAAGGAAACTTCCAAACAGCATTGCTGAAAGTTTAACTTGAAGTAAGCCTGTTTTTCCACAGCTTAGAAAGACAGAATGAAAAATTTCTCTTCAAAAATAAAATCCAAGTCACAGTGGAACAAAACCACTGTTGTTTATAATTTTTTGGTCTGAAAAGGCAGCAGTAAATTCAGAAATCAAGTTCCTCAGACTTCTTACCTTATCACCTTTTTCCCCTGATTTCTTCTTCTTCGGATTATCCTTCCAAAGAGCTTCTACAGCAATATATCCTTGAAGACTCCAGTCATACAGCTGTGTGCCAGCAACCTTTGAAACAAAAGTTTTTAGAAAGCATGAACTTAATAATCTGGGGAATATTGCCTTACTTCTTATTTAAGTGGAAGAAGTCTCAAAACACAAGACATTTAACTCTTCCTGCTCAAGCTCACAATATACAGCATTAATTAACATTTTGGAAAATAATATCAAACGAAAAATAAGAAAAAATAACGTGCTAAAAAACTGTTTGAAGGCTACCTGAATATACATCTGTACAAACAGGAGTGGAATGATGCTGTGTGGAAACAATCCTGGTTTTCTTAGTATTTGACATTTGATGTAATTAATGTATGCAGAGTATTTCTTCATTTGACCACACCCATTTCAAAGACCCTACTTAGGGTTGTCACTATTTTGCAATTTTAGATTTTCTTCTTATTTGTTTTTTAGAACTTGCTGATAGATGAATGTAATGAATAACCAGCTGTCCACTCCCAAAACAGAACACAGCTGGGAAAGACTGTGTTTGCTATATTACACCAACAGCTATTTTATGACAGGAAAAGGCCCTAATAAAACAGTATCCCTTGTCCCTTATGTGACAAAGAATTGTAATATTCATAGCACCCTTTAAAACTAAAGAGTTTTAGGTTTTATAGCCAGGCTCAGGTCTATTCTGACTTTCATATCACTATCTGTTTCTGTATGAAGAACAGCAAAAAGAGCAATTTATCCAACTAAACAGCTATTAAACTAAAAAAACCTTATGAGATCAAGAACTAAGATATTTCCCTATCTTCTACAGTAGGCAAGGCCACAAAATGCAAACTCTGAAAACAGGACAAGTGTAAATGTTTCTGAAACAGTTTTCTGATTTTTCTGAAAAAATTTCTGAACTATATTTTTAAGTTTCTTCCAGTCTCCATCAATTCACTGCTCAGAGATTTCCTGAGCCAGAGGTGATTTTTATGCATGCAAAGAGGCCCAAGGAATTTCCCTCCTATGAACTTTTTGCATGGAGTTCAAGGGGAAGTGCAAATTTTTAGCATCCCTGTGCCAAGTGGCTCTACTGCTGGGTACACATGGCATGAAGAGCCACTTCCCCTTGTTTGTCTGACCTGTAATCAGCAAGACTGATTACACCAGTCACTACACAATGGTACAAGGATGTGCTTCTGCACAGATACCATGTGCTTGCTACCTTACAAAAGAGGCTATTGAACAACTAGAATTAAAAGAAAACAAACCCAAATCAGCAACTACACTTCCAAGTCACAACTAAACCCAAAATGTAGGCTGTCTTTAAGACAAAGTATCCTTTTTGTCACCATATCTGACCAATTACTTTGGTTTAAACAAGTTCATTGGATGTACTCAGTTTTCTCTATAGCTGAAAGTGATAAGAGTCATCAGAAAAAAGCACATCAAGTGAACCAAGTAGATCTCCAAAACTGGCCAATTTAAATATTATGGGTATAGCCAGTTATTTTGTTTTTCAGTATCAGCAGTGTTCATTCTCTAGCACTTCAACAAACAAGTTGGCTCATCTGAAAAGATGGTGGTCCCTTATGCAAACAGTTCAAACCTACCAGGACTGAAAAATAATCACAATAAACAAAATGCTGGTTTTGTCTGCAATATTACTGAAGACACAGCTATCAACATAAAATGAGAAAAAAACCTCTGTCCTTAAGCTATTTGTTTGTTTCTGCTTAAAAAATACTCCATTAAAATATTTAAAACCACACTAAATGCCTAACAGTACAAACTTAAAAACATTATTACAGGAGTCATATGACCAAGTGATTTATGAATTGCATTAAATGAGAAACTGGTCATTCATGTTGCTGGATTACACAGCTACATCACAAGGTACAGCAACCCAGACAGCTTAGTCTGCCAAAACCAACCAATGTTTCAGCAGGGCACAAACCTCCCAAGAGCCAGGACCCACAGACACTTTCACAGTTGAAAAATACAGTTCTAGGCAGACTGAAGTGCAAGCTACAAGGTCCACAGGCTAAAATACCATCACTGTTGAATGCAGCACTGTAAGTGGGCTTGTATGCTAAAGTTTGAACAAACAAGTTCAAAAGTCAGATTGAGTGCTTCTCAACAGGGATTCTGAAAGTTTGAGGAGACCACGGGCCACCAACACCCACACTGGGCACTGCTGGGATGGCACTGGGCACTGCTGGAATGGCACTGGGCACTGCTGGGAGAGCACAGGGCATTGCTGGGATGGCACTGGGCATTGCTGGAATGGCACTGGGCACTGCTGGGATGGCACTGGGCACTGCTGGGATGGCACTGGGCACTGCTGGGGTGGCACTGGGCATTGCTGGGATGGCACTGGGCACTGCTGGGATGGCACTGGGCACTGCTGGGGTACCCCCTTGGTCCCCAAGGCCTGATGTGCCCTGTAGCACCATGAGTGTGCATTACTGACTACACTGGATGTTACACAGAATTACACACCCACAGAATTTTAATTAGCAGCTCTTTATCTACGTTTCATGCTGAGGAACTAAACTGAGAATCCACAGGGTTTTCTGCATTTACACTGTTAACAAAGCAGTCTAAGTGCCATTTCCCAGGCATGTGGCAGTGAACATGGATCAAGGGACCCCAAATCCTGCTTTCCAACTCACAGTTCCTGGAATCATGTCCTGCTCTCAGCTGTGTCAGCGCAGCTCTTTATGCCTTATAGATTGGACAAGGTATGGGCTCAAAAGACATAGAAATAATGTGGTTTGCTGTCAAAGAAACAAAACTGGCATATTGGGAAGCTTTTTTTGCAAGAAGAATGAAAGCATAACATACAATACTTTACTGAGTTTGAAAGGTTCTAATAACAAAGGACAAAATTTAATTCCAATGATGGAGTGATTTAAATAACTGCATAATGGAAAGTTCTTTCCAGATGGAAGATAAGCCACAGTAAATACAAAGTATTTTGAGTATGTTATGATTAGCTGGAAAGCAATACCATTTCAAAACACTAAGTTGGGTTCCAGCAGAATAAAATAAGCTTTAGCATTAAATTCAGTTCCCCTACCACATATACAGTCTGACCTTTTGTTCTAAGTTATTAAAAGTATAGTAATACTGGCAGTGAGGAAATAAATCCCTTACAAATTTGTGATTTATTAGAATTTGTGATCTATTATTTATTAGATTATTTACTAAAGCAGGAATAGTCTATACATTTCTTCCATCTTCAGTTAGATGATTAGTGTCTGAAAACTACCTGTTACCAATTATGAACTCTGCTGCTACAATTTCACTTAGGAGTTCATACACCTTAATTAAAGAAAAAATTTTACTTCCAGATGAATTAAGTGTTGGACCTTAACTACAAATACATCTTGCTGTGTTTAAGTCTCCATTGGAAAGTCTTAAATAAAAGCGAGACAGAAACAAACCCCACAAATTAAAAAAACAACACAACACCCAGTGATGGGATTTATACAACTGTAACAGAAAAGGCAGTGATGAAGTACTTAAGTGTGGAAGAAAACTAAAAATAACATAATATAAAAAATAAAATAATTAAAATTTATGTTCCAGAATATTTTCTGTATTTTTTCATAAACTTGGCAAGTGAGCTTTGTACTGCAGGCATTCCTTTCTAGGTTCACAGACATTTTTTGAAAAGCCGATGAAACATTTAAAAATAATTAATAGAGAGGAAAGTGTTTCCAATTTCAGATTAAAGCCTAAAATTATGGATGGTAAGATATTATATGCTCCAAACTTTGCTTTTTTAAGAAAATAAAAGCACAAGATAGATCAGAAGAACCAAAACAGTATCTAGGATATCACTCTCCCCACAGACGTCTCCAAATTCATAGGTCTCCTGTCCTGACCAAGTCAACAAAGCTAAACCCATTCCAATCTCCTATCAGATTTTTCATTACAGTCAAACTAAGAACTGTGAATTAATCAAAGGACAATCATGCACTTCAAAGTTCTCATTAAATAAACTAAGTATTGTGAAGCTGTTAGCACCAAATCCATAGTTAAGCCTGAACTGAGCTTCTTTAAAAACAATAACATCAGTTTGAACAGTGTTCAATCGCTTCCCACTTCCCTGTTCAGAAGGCAAGTAGAATTTTAATACAGTTTCCAACAGAAATGTCTAAGCTTCTTAAATTTTGATTTTCTTTTTCCTTCCACTTGCATAATTTTCACTCTCTGAGAATAAGTCAACAGAATTATGTGTATTTAGAGCATCTGAATCCTGGAAGCACTAAAAAAAGATTCCATCAAAGATCAGAGTACCACCATGCTGGCAGAGTTCAAACTCAGCAGTTTTGACTCTCCCTAAGTCAATGACCTTTCAGTCTTCAAAGAACATCATATGTTCTTGAGAATATCACATTACCATTCTGACATCTCAGGGTTATTCAAAGTGGCCAGTAACTAGACAGCAAATTTACCAAAGGCTGAAATAGAAAGAATTTCTGAAAGATGCAAGTATGTGCACAGTGAGTGGTTAAAAGCTGGATTTGAAACACAGCATGGTGGAGAGCTGAGGAATCTGCCAGTACCACTAAGTGTGGACAGCAAGGCACATGAGTTAACATCAGTAAGGGCTGTAAGCAATTCTGTGGTCTCTTCAGTTCCTCCTCTCACAGGAAACTCATTTAGGCAACTGCATGTTAACATGTTTCTTGTGTGCCTGAAACAACAAATCCATAAATAGGGAGGGCATCCAGTAAATTTGCAGCAGAATTCTTAACCCATTCCAGAATGTGCATGCTATCTTTCTTAAAGCCCCAACCAAAAAAAAAGAGCAGAAAACATCAATAACATTTATCTCAAAATGTTAGGATGACCTGTCTGTAGAAACTCTTTTGTATTTTTCTTTCAAACACTGTTTTCATCCGCTCCCAAGGTACTTCATGTTTCCTGAGTATTGTAAGTAAAGACACAAACTGTACTCAACTTAGCATATATTTATGCTAATTTAGTGTTGGATGAGGTTAGAGATTTTGAAAGGAAATTATGTTCCTCTAACTGAAGACAACTACTGCACATGTTAGAAAAAAACAGTCACTAAAAGGAACATGTCTGATTATCTTTCAGCCCAGACTGCATCTGCTTTGACAAAATAACCATAGTTTTGTTAATTGCCACTGACATGGCTTTTAAACATGGATGACCAGTTAATCTGAAGCTAGGAGGCAATAATCAAAGTAAAAGACACTTCTCCAAGGAAAGGTACCATCACTGACCTTTGCAATAGCAGCTGCTTGCTGAGGGTAATACATGGAGGTACCGATACCCATGAGAGCTGCAGGATACACCAACTTCTTTATTTTTGAGCCTGTTTTTAACAAAAAATCAAAAACCACAAACCATTATCAGAGGCTACGTTAACCAAGTCAGCTGAATGGCCCTAACATTTTATTTATAAACCATTTTCTTAAATACATTTTAGTGTATTTTCTCTTCCATCCTACCAGTTTTTTAAGAAACATAATCACTTGGATCAGTAGGGGCCCCTCTAATAGTTTGCAAAACTTTCTAAGCTTCACTAAGATCATATCTTGGACTGATTGTGCACAAAAAATCCTTTGGACATAAACTGCTGACCAAGGCTGGGACTCAGACTGGACACATCTAGGCTCCTCTGAGTAGGAGTCTAGAAAGGAAGGAGGTTGTCTCTGAATCCTGTGACTCAAGAGGAGGATCCTCCCCAGACAGGTCTGTCTGACTCTGTCCTCTGTGCAGTAACTGATCAAGAGTACCTTGCCTTTCAAATCCTTGCTTTATATCAATAAACACATTGTTGCTGCTCTCTTACAAGTGAAGTGCATCACACCATCTGCAACACGAGTTAAAACCAATTATCTCTAATGGCATTTTAAACCAAGCTGGATGACTGCACAATATTCACATGATTAAACTTTTGAATACCATATTCTCTACTCAGTCAGCAGCTGTGCATATTCAAGTGTTATGATTAGACCTGGAGGATTTCATCTGTACCTTCCAAGAGGGCAATATTTCCACAAAGACCAAGGGAGGAAGGAATAAAATAAAGAGGATTTTTGGTAGCATCAAAATTAAAGGGCAATCCCTTCTGTGGTTTGAATACTTTCTAGAAACAACAGTCATATTTTAAACTATTACCAGAAAAAAAAATTTGAAAATTATGGCTCCCATTCTAAAAGATTCACGAATTTAACATTTTTAGTATGAGGTATTTTCATTAAACCTCTAATCTTTCACTTCCAGTCCCAAGACTGCACTTCCCCCTCTTGCTTCATTTTGCTACAGTCATAAATGATGGAAACTGATCTCGTTCATGATCATGCTACTTGAGAAGGAGGAATTGGAAGAAAAAGAACTTCAAACAGGGAAGTTACCTTGATTTCATTAAAAAAAATACACTAGGGAAAAAAGTGAAGTATTGCTTTCACCAGCTTCACTGGAAATTTAAATATTTGGAGGTGCACTTCTAATTTCTACACAGCCAAGCACACACTTCCAGTTCAACACACTGAGGCCCCACAAAGGTTTATTTTTGTCCAAACCCTGTCCTCACTGGTATTTAAATTCTACAGCTTTAAAGTTCTGTTTGTCTACATTTCACCGCATTAAGAATATCTCAGTGTAAGCACAAACTACTTCTTCACCCTTAACATTTCTTAGACTAATGCTTCTTGTTATGAAAGCATGAACATTTCCTCAGTAAGTGTGATGAAATTAACTGTATAATTTTTCTATAGTGCAAAATGTGCAGGTATTTACAGTACACCTAGAGTTCACAAGTCTATTTGGTGAATCACCACCTGCAGCAGCTCTGCACATGGACACACAATACTTGGAAAAAACTCAAATATACACTGAATTGGACCCATATCATAGTTCAGGAACATCTGTATTTTACCATAATTAATTTCTCTGTTGTTTTCTACAGTAACATATGTGATCAAGAACTTCAATAATTAAAAATATTTTTAGGCTAAAAGATACCAAACCAGTCCTTTGCCATTTCTGTTATACTAAGACACCACTGGGAAATATGGAAGACTAGATTTTAGTAAAAAATACAGCAATGATAAAACAGTAATTCTTGGTTATTAAACACCTTTTCCATGAAGTATCTTTATAATTGGAGGAACAGTGTAGAAACACACTAGTACAGTTAATTCAGATCTCCTTGTCACAATTAAAAATTAGTACCCTAAAACCCATAAAAAATTATTTATCCAAAATTGTAACATAACCAGTTCAAATGGTTCCCACTTACCTCTAGCAAGAAACAATCCAACAATTCCAGCAAAAGTTATCACACCAAGTCTTGGATAAAATCCACCAGGGGGGTTTTGGAGAAATTCATAGCCCTCTGAAAAAAAGCCAGAAACAAGTGCTTTAATGTAATGTGAAAGTGGTTTTGTGATAAGGAATCATCAATACACGCTGGCAATTGTTATGAAACACAAAGAGTTATCAAAGCACATTTAATTATCATGCGCATTTTAGATAGGCTGGCAAAAAATTCAAAGCCTTTGAGATCTTCTCTAGTGACACATGAATGAAACTGAATATTGTATTGTATTCACCAATTTTCATAGGAGCTTTGCCTTTGCTCCTGGGCCATCAGTTCTGTTTTGCTCTTTTGCATCTCAATCATATCTTTTTCAAATTAGTGATAAAAACCTTCGCAAAATGGAGTTTTACAGTTGCACGCTAACAAGAACTAGTTTCAGTAAAATACTGTACAAAAAACAAATCACAGAACAATGGAAAGACACAGCACAAATAAAGTGCACTCTAAGACGGGAGTCTGGTGGGGGAACGGAAAACTATGGAAAATCTTCAAGTAGAAATGCTAACGAGTTCAAAAGACTGAAGCCACTAAGTTTTTAAAAAAAGAGGTGCAGTATCTGAAATGAGCTCTACATAAAAACCATGATCAGTCCTGGTAAGCCCCAGCATGAAAGGATGCTCACAAAAATAAAAACAAATTAAAATTATTTTGGATCAATTCAAAATTCTTAGGAGACCCATAGAAGCAAACCAAAATGAAATGGCTAAACATTACGAACAAAAGACCAAATGCTTGCAACAAGTAATAAACTTTACAAGAGCTTTCAGCTACTAAGCTGGGTCAAGCAAATACTGCTGGCTGGGAATAAACTGTTTTAAAAACTTTTTAAAGGGTTCTTCCCCTTCTCTTCCTGTGTAACTAATTGCTAGTGACATTGATAAACATAAATGCTGGTCTGGGATTTTAATTGTCTAGAAATGTAGTGTCCTAAGTTACCCACAAAGAAAATTCAAACAGATACACAGTGGAAGTAAAGTAGTCTTAAATGCATTAGAAATTATACATACAATGATGCTTACTGGAATTCCCTTTAAACTGAAGATATAGTATAGTCCTGCATTTTAAACTGCCAGTTAAGAAAACTAAGCTGATTTACCTCTACCATGCTCAACAGCTTTTTCTAACTTGGGCATAGCTTTGGCATAAAGATCCTGGAAAAAAAAAAAGAGAACAAGAGTAAATAGATACAAAAGTAAATAGATAAACAGAGTAATAGAATAGTAACTAAAATGTTAACTATAGACTGTAACTGACCTGACAAGGAAAGGAGAAAAATACAAACAAAAACAAGGAAGAAGAAAGTGATGGGTCCCTAAAATAACTTACTTTTATTCCCACTTTCACCCTTCACTTAGAGAGCTATGCTTGTTCAAGGTCACATTTAGCATAACTTACAGATTTTTCTCAAAAGAGTCTTTGGACAGAGATAAAATACAATACTTCGAAACACAGACGTCAATCTCAATATTTTATTAAGATCAGGCAACTGAAACTCAGAATTTTTTGGGTTTCTCCATGTATGCAGGTATTGCAAAAACACTTGAGGTGATGCAAAGAAAAGAAGTACAAAACTGCAATAAACTCCTTCCTCACGCTTCGCAGGGGTACGTGACTCATTCTGCAAGGTGATAAATTCCATTTTCCAGAAGACTGTCTTAGGCTAACAAGACTGCATTTTGAAGTGACTTGGAAAATTCGATGTCCATAGATGTCCAAAGTAAATCAAAGACACTGTATCAATCCCAAAGACTAGTTCTGGAATTTTTTTCAGACTGAGAATATTCAGGAAGTAAAAGAATGCAGACTGCCTTTTATCAAACTAGAAAAAAATCTCAATAAAAAGAACCCTGCTAATTGTTATTTACACTAATAATGCCTCAGAGAGAGAGTGCAAGGCTGTTTATAAATTAGGGAACAAATTTATAAACATGTATAAAGCAGAGAATAGTCTTGCAATTCCACCTGAGCTGCATCTGTGCAGAAGTGAAAGCATTTGTTTATGATACTGTATGGGGATATCTTTGGAACTTTCATCTCCTCACTGGCAAGAGTGATGTAAAAAAACCCATCAGTCATGAAAATATAAAAGTGTTAGCATGCGACACACAACATAACTTTAAATGGATGTTGGTCTTATTAAAAGCCAGTTTAAGAAGAACTTACTCTAAAGAACCCAGAGACTAAGTCTGTCTTAGACTTAGTCTTCTGTCACAGCTGAAATATAACTGGCTCATTCTATATCTGAGTTTTGAGCTGCACTTCCACTACAGTTAAGTAATTTTGGAAAAGTAAAATGGATGTACTAACATAACCAATTTCATTCTGATTATTCTGGGTTATCTGTTTGATTTTAAAGACAACTGAGACACACCTAAATACTATTTTCTTCAACATAGCATGGATGGGCAGGGGGTGTAAAATCAAAGCTACCTCTGACTACAGTTAAGCAAGATTGTCCCAAACCCATAAAGTTTACATGCCTGCTTCATAAAATGAGTCAGTAAACCACTGCCAGGAAATGGCTTGTGTGTGAGCAGAAGAGCACATCTTATGTCAATGATCACCAGACAGACAAAAAAAAAATAAAACAAATAGGATAACAACAGGTCAGCAAGACACCAAGCAAGGTTAAAGGCTAACCTCCTTTCCAATTTCACTCCCCAGTTAGGGTTACCACAGGCAACCAAACAAAACCCATGTGTTCAGGAGGCCAGAGCTCTGAATATCCTGTGGAACAGCCCCCTTCCCCTTCCAAGCTGCAACCAGTGCTCCTGCTGGTGGCACTTCAGAAACACTAGCCTAACTCTGAAAAAACGTTTCAGTCCTGTTAAAGGCAGCACCACACAGAACTCCCAGGCTGAACAGCAGGCAGCTTAAGGGGATTCACACCAGGCAGAGGGCAAAGCAGAGAACTGCCCACAGTTGCCAAGAAACAACCACAGGGCAAGGATGCCCTCACTTCAAAAGTAAGCCTCAACATTTCCTGGGCAGGAATGAACAAGAAAGCTATCCTGGGGCTTTGCAATCTAATACCAACAATTTAGGCCTTGATCACATAAATCTTGGTTTTCCTCTATGCTACAGAGCCTATTTTTGTATTTAATGACTATTTACTCTAAACATACCGCCTAATAAAATATATATGAGAAATTCTGGGGGGAAAGGTCTGGGGATTAGGTTTACCACTACTTAGGGGCCTGGGATTTTCTCTCTTCCAGAGAGCTGCATTCCTTCCCTCAACATTCCAGTTCAGCAAATACCGATTTATTTTTTGCTAAGTTGTGTTTTTTCACAGTTACAGCAAGGTCAACTTGGTTTTGCTGCTCCAAAATACACTGCTTGATAATTTAAGGCCTCCTTGAGCATGAAAACTGCAAATACTCTCAGGAAAACTGCTCTTGTATCTTCCTCAGCCACAGAACAGTGTCAAAACCAGATATCCCTAGGTATATTTAAGCTTAAAGTTCACTTCAGAAAACAATTCTATGCTTTAGTTAATTTTAATTCTTTTGGAAGGAGAAACCCTAAATCCAGGGTTTAGTTCAGAAAATTAGTATAAAGACACAACCTATTCTGTGTGGAAAGGGAGTAAACATGACCTGAACTGTGGAAAATTTTAAGCAACGCAGAAAACTTTCAGTGATGCCACATTTTTGAAAAATGCTTTTACAGCTATCACCTTTTACTTTGCTGCTGCCTAACTCTGTTAACTCCAACTCAGAGAAAACAAACCAGAATCCCAGCTGGGGCTTATCCCTGCACCATCAGCAGCTGCAATACAAACCATTATACCTGACACCAGGCTGTATATGGCTCCAGAACGTGCCGTAAACGGGAAACCCCCTCTTCCAAGTCGGTTTTGGGGTTCTCCACATATTTAGTCTCACGAGCTGGGGAGGAGTACAGTGACAGCTGTGAATATTAGCAAACAAGATGTTAAAAACAAAGATGTAATTGTGTAAGTAGGTCTTCAGGGCATGAACAGTCTAAGCAGAGAACACCTAACACTGTGCTTACTACATAAACAATGCATAATAAAAATTCACACAGCTCTGAGACAACCATTATGAGCAAAGTTTAATTACACAGTACATAATTATGATGAAGATGACTTCTAACTGCTATACAATTCATTCATAGCTGCTATATGATCCAAGTCACAAGTTATAAATTAATATTAAACTAGTTTAATAAGAACACACAACATAATTGTGAAAAATGTTTCTCACCTTAATCAGCACTTCTGGTTCCCAGTTAACATACTGAATGTACTAGAAATCACAATCAATCATTTTCTATATTTGCACAAGCCATCATTAAAGAGCCTAAGCAGCTTCCAACAAAGGCAACATCCAAAACAAATGTGCCTGTTTGTTACTGAGCAGGAAAATGGTACAACATCCCAGCCTTTGGTCATTAACCACATCAGCAACTGACAGCATTAATGGCACCCTGGCACTGAGCAAAGAGGAACTGTAACAAGCAATGGCCATCTTCACAAAATAAATGCTAAACCACCCTGTCTAGGGTTTAGAATCACAGCATTTACAACAATTACCTAAGCATATTTGAAACTGTATTCCATTAAAAAAAAGACTCAAGTTTGTACTGTTGAAGATGAACAGCAAATTTCAGATCAAAACAAAACTTATTAAAATATCTAGCAGTTTATATACTACACAGATGTTTAGTACAAAGAGCTTATATTTTACACCATATTTATACTCCATTTAGTCATTTATTATAAACTGATGATTACAAGTATTGCTGCATTAAAATGTAGCTAGCTCTCTTTTCATGATCAGCTGGAAAAGAACTGTCTCAATGACATAATCAAAAAAGCTTCTAACCACAACATAATACAAAATTACAATGAATTTGTGCAATAATTTGATAACTCGTGCAGCCACATTTCCCATAATACTTTGAAAGACAAGGATTTTCAGCCTCACTTCCCTAGGAAGCCTGGTCACCCTGGCAATCATAGTCACAAGCTGAACATTGATCCTGTTGGACAACCTAACAGCACCGTCTGGCACAAGGACAGAAGCCTTGGAGATAAGGAAATTCCCATATATTTTATGGAACTGGACAGCTGACACAGTAGAGATCCAAACTAACACCCTGTGAATGGCAAGAAAGGCAGCCAAAACTCCACGGCTTGCACATTCTGCTGTGCTGGAGTTGATGGCAAGCCCATTACTCAGCTCACATGAACTCCATCCACGCTGCTGCCTCACGACTGACTCAGGCCAGCAGAGGTTGGGCACAGCCCAGGCTCAGGTTCCTGGGCCAGGAAGGGTCAGGAGCCCATTGCAGCCACGGCTCCTCTCACTCTGTACACCCTGGGGAGCTGCCCAGCCAAAAGACCTGAGTGTGCACAAACATCAGTCTGATTTAGTTCCTAGGTTTACAGTACAACACTTTAGTTTGGGCTGAAGTACTCAAAACCTTTAAACAACTGCACGCTATCATGCATATAAAGCTGGATTTAGTTATGAACTATTTCTTTTGATTTTTTTTAGTGTTGGAAACTTTTAAAAACCTGCGCAACAATGCTGGGGAGTCTACAGTTTGACAGGGTGTTTTAAGGCTCTACTTATAACTAAGGCATTTGTAACATCTTAAAGAAATGAGAACATAACAGGTATTTATTACCACTATTTATTGCATTTGTTGTTGCTTAGGTCCAAATACTGCGAAGAAAGAAAAACTGGTAAAATTCTGTAGGCTACTATGGTGGATTCAAAGTATTGCCAGACAAGAATTTTGATCATAAAAAAGAGAGTATTTTTAGAAATAAACCATTCTGATTTGCTATTTTAGTGGAGAACACAAATGAATTTTTATTAGAATTAGAACAGTACTTACAGTAAAAAGTAAGTGGTATTATCTGGATAAAAAGCAAAGAAAATATTCCTGTGGATTTGAAATATAACTGCAAGTAAATCTATAAACATGAAAATGCAATTTCTGAATGAAGAATAGAAAGTTTTAATGTAGGAAACAGATCTTACACACAGGTAAGCCTGGCACTATCAAGTGAAGAACACCAAATGCAATGCCCACAAGCAAAACTATATAGTTGTTTCTGTTGTGGAAAATTGAGAAGCAAATTTAAAGGCATGAATACAAAAGGTGACAAGATGTACCTAAATGCTTTCATACATCAAAACACAATGTTTCCAGAATTCTTTAGAGAGAAGAGCACTAAGACTGTAACCACACTCACCTCCTCAGTTTTCAGCAACTCCTTTTTGGAAGTCTTCTCTGAGGAAGCAGCATAAACCTGGACAGAGAGCAAGCCCAGGCTGACAGGGGTGGCCCCCAGCCGAATTACCTGGAAACATTACAGGAGACAAGTACATCATTATGTGCAAATAAAATGGCAACGTGTTTGAACATATCCAGGTAGACAATGTTTGTGTCCCTCCACATGGTAAAAAGTGATACATTAGGATGATTGGAAATACGGAGAAAGGAGGGCCAGCATCACACAATCTAATGCTCTCAGGCACTCAAATTGAAACATCTAAATCTCTCAGATGGTAACTGGAAAAGCCTAAGGTTAAAGGAGGCAGTAGAAATAAATGCTAATCTCATAGGTTTTCATCTCACAAAAAGATCTTGTTTTCTCTAAATTAAAATCATTTTTGTACTAACTTTCTCAGTTTAAATAGCAAGATTATATTCGTATTTTGAAGAACTTTGTGAATTCCCATAATACCTCTGTTTTTCCATAGTTAGTACCAAGAAGTTCAGTGTTTTACTTCTACTTAATATCTGCATCTAGATTTAGGAAAACAATGAGACCTACAGCTATAAATACCAGAACAAAATCAATACTTTCTAAGAATTTTAGGAATGTTTTATATTATATAAACAGAACAGATGATTGGGGATACAAGCACCCACCATAATGTCACCCTAGGACACTCCTACTTTTCTGTGAGAAACATGAATTATTTGACTGTTTTGTGATACTTTAGATTCATTCCAATCACACAACACAACCACCATGAGTAAGGTGGATATAATTCTTCCAATATTCAGGACCTACACTAAACTGAATTTCTTAATGGGAAAGTCTGCTTCAACTTAAAAAATAGAAAATCTCAGCTGCACAGAAAATCAAGAACGTCGAGAGAGCATTTTCCAGCAAACACACATCTTTATTAACAGCAAAGTGTAACTCCAGAAATGTCAGTTGAAATGGGAAAGCTCTCAATGTCTCATACTCCTGTTACTGCTCAGGGAAACGTGCAGAGTTACAAGGGCCTGTGTTTTCCTGTATCAGGTTACAGCACGAGTGGATCTAACACCAAACTGGAGGCGTCTGGCTCCTCTCCAGCACTGGCTCCCACAAGTCCTGCTGCTCACCTTGCCCTAGCTTTGGTGGCCGGATGCTTCCACCGTGAGGCAATTCACCTGGCCAATGTGGCAAAAGATTAACCCTGAAAGAGAAGCGGAGAGCTTTGTGCAGGCTTTGCAAACCGAACCCTTCCGTGAGACAGCCCGACGAGCACCAGAGGAACTGCGTGGGCCAGGGGAGAGGGGATGAGAAAGGAGGAGGCAGCGAGGCCTCTTCCTTTTCACAAATGTTGGGTCTGCTGCATTGACCTAGCTGCTTGTGAGACTGAGGCCATGGTCAAACCATATGTCCTTCATGCTGTGGTGGGGGTAACTGGCCCAGCCACGGCACAATTGCTCTTTCTGTCTCTTGCAGAACTGTTAGAAAATAGCTTTAAAATTATCCAGACCACATCAGCATATTGCAGGCAGTCAAGCATTTGCAGCTTAAATTTCTTCCACTGCTTTGCAGGTGGAATGTTTATTAAATGTAACCAAGACACTCCTCAAACTAGAAATTAGACTATATAGTTGTCAAACTTCCTAAAAATGTTTGCTTAAGTGTAGAGAAACAGCACACAAGAACTAGGTCACAGGATTGCTTTTCTGGAAGACGTAAGGGATCTGGTGGGTCAAAAGGTATGGAAAAGCTTGCTTAAAATCCAAGTTTTTCCTTGTCTGAATTTATGGACTCATTACTAAATCACTACAAATGAAACACCACAATGACTGGAGCAGCTGTTGCACAGCCAAGGAAAGACAAGGATAATCTGTAATAGTGTTTGCTTAAACACTTTTCACATACTTCCATTAGCCAGGACAAAAACAAACACTACTAACCATTAACAGCTGTAGAGTTTATTTCCTCAATCTTTCCTTTTTTCACTGCAAAATTGTTCTGTCACTGAAAAGGTAAAAATCTAAATGCATTTTCATTACGAAATATGTTTTCAAACAGTGTAAATGGTGCTAAGTGTCACCAGCAGAAACAGTAAAACCAGATGTTTTAAATAGTTGAGATTTTTATATAAAGACAAACAGCAGAGTGCAAGATGAAGCACCTGGGTTTCACAAAACAGTATCAGTGATCACAGAACTACTCAGACTGAAAACGTCAACTGTCTACATTATCAAAATAGTGAAGTGCAGACGTTTTCCATTGGTTTTACTTTTTAACAAAATTAAATTAACCTCTGAAAGTGCAAGTTGAATTTCTTCTTAAATGTGCTGTTCAAGTCAAACTGCAAGGGTCCCCTACATCAGCTACCATACAGGACAGACAGAACTGCTGCTGAAATATTGTATATTTGCACACAGAGAAATATTTATTTGGGAGTATGAAAGATCAACTGCTGTAGTTTTTGTTTCCAAAATTCCCTTTAGGATCTCATTTTTGAATTCCACACTAACCATATATTATTAAAACAATTGCTTCAGTAAAACATTTTGAGTGATTGAGCTGTGCCTTCAGCCTACCAGTCTTACAGCCACTCAGCATCAGAAAAGCAGAGCTGACATTCTTTTCTATTGGCAATGTTCTACAGTTATTTTAAGCTAAAAATATACTTTTACTCCTCTCTACCTAAGAATTCAACTTTATCTTTAGACACCAGATAGGAAAAGCTTGAGCAGACTTTTGAGAAGGCTGAGTTCTAATGTATGAAACCACTTCATTTTTCTCTTCTTTTTCTATTCTTCGTCCTATTTCTCAACCCAAACTATAAAAACATAAAACCAAAATCCAAACTCTTCAACACTCCAACAACATTTGTCCCTGAAGCACAAGTATCCTGGACAAAAAGCCACCCTCCCCTCTGGCTCTCAGAGGTATAACATCAGGTTGGCCTGAAGCGCCTAAATCCTCAATGGCTGTATAAAAGTACTGATATTACACATAGTGCCAAAATGCACAGGTTCACATATAACCCCTCTAATGACAATTCAGCATCAATTATGGAATTCTCAATGATTCTGAGCACAGAATCCCAACATTAAAGCACAGAAAGAAAAAAGAATTTGTGACAAGAGCAGAGCAAGGGAGGGCTCAGCACATCAGTATCACAGACTCACAGAATTGTCACGACTGGAAAGGAGCCCTGGAGATCATCCAGTCCAAACCCCCTGGCAAGGAGGGTCACCTGGAGCAGGTGACACAGGAACATGTCCAGGCAGGTGGGCTTTGAATGTCTCCAGAGAGGCTCCACGACCTGGGCAGCTGTTCCAGTGCTCTGCCACCCTCAATGTAAAGAAGTTCTTCCTCATGTTGAGATGGAACTTCTTGTGTTTCAATTAGATTTTAGTATTTAGTACACTTAGTATATTGATATCTATATTATCAACATTGCACACAGAAAATGGTACCATGGAAAAAGAATACCAAGAACGGAACATCACCAGGTTTTGGTGTTGCGGGTGTTTTTTTAAACCAGCAGCCGTAACCAGGATCCGACTGGCCCACGGGGCTTGCTTTTAGCCTGATGGGATCTGGGGCTGCTCTGATCAGAGGCAAAGACCTCTGAGACAGCGGGAGCCGGACCGTGCTTTCCGCAGGTCTCACTGACAACCTTCACGCACTGACAGGCAAACTTTTCAAGATCGAATTGACACTTTCAAGCGACAACTGCAAGAAGCCAGACTCTGCGGTCACGCAGCTCCGCGCTGCTGAACGCAATTTCAAAATAAGAAGCAACTGTAAAGAAGAAATGTGATGTGCACGCAGGAATCCAAACTCCGCGGCAACACAGCTGCGCGCGGATGTACCCCAGAAGCAATTTTAATTAAGGAACGTGTCTCTTTTCATGCAACACGGAGGGCACGCGGTTCTGAAGCGCTAAAAGGGGCGATTAAGCAGCTGCAAGGAGAGTGTAACTAAGAGCCTGCGAAGAGTTAAGCGGAGAACGGCGCGGGCGGAGCGGGGGCAGCCCCGAGCGCTGCGGGCGGCGCGGGCCCAGCCCGGCCGCGGGGACCCTTCCTCACCTTGAACATGGCGGCGCCGGGCGCGCGGCGACGGAGCGATGGCGTCACCGCGGCGTGACGTCAGGAGGGCGGCCCCGCCCGCCGCCCGCCCGGGGAGCGGAGAGGGTCAAATGTTCATGGTCCGCCATGCGGGGACGGCCTCGGACTTGTGGGGGACGAAAGTGAGGTGCCGCAGTGCCGAAAGGGTTGACACCCTAGCCCTCGGCCCCGCAGCGAGGCTGGGTGTGGTACCCTGCAGCCTTTGTAAAGAAGGTTCGGCTGTTCAGAGATCACAGAATCTGTCACAGGATCACGGAATCAGTTAGGTTGGAAAAGACCTCTGAGGTCGTCGAATCCAAGCTGTGACCGAGCACCACCTTGTCAGCTGGTGTCATGGCACTGAATGCCACGTCCAGTCTTTCCTTAAACACTTCTAGGGACGGTGACTCCCACCAGCAGTCCGTTCCAGTGTCTACTCACCTATTCTGTGAAGGAATTCTTCCTAATGTCCAACCTAAACCTTCCCTGGCACAGCTTAAGACTGTGTCCTCTCGTCCTGTTGCAGGCTGCCTGGCAGAAGAGACCGAGCCCCCCTGGCTGTACCCTCCTGTCAGGGAGTTTATAGGGTGATAACATCACCCCTGAGCCTCCTTTTCACCTGGCTGAACAACCCCGGCTCCCTCAGCTGCTCCTCACGGGACTTGTGCTCCAGACCCTTCAGCTTCACTGCTCCTCTCTCTCGCTGACAGTATCATTTGGATGGGTGTGCTGGCTTTGGTTGGAGTAAATTCTCTTCACAGTGGCTGGTAAGGGGCCATGTACTGGATTAGTGCTGAACACAGGGCTGACAATACAGAGATGTTTTTGTTACTCACGTGTTGAAGACAGAATATCCCTTCTGTCAGCTGGGGTTACCTGTCCCGGATGTGTCTCCACCTACACACTCCCAGTCCCTGGCCAGCATGGCCCTATGAAAAGCAGAAAAGGCCTTGACTCTCTCTCTGTAAGCCCTGCTCAGCAATAACAAAAACATCTCTGTTTTATCAGCCCTGTGTTCAGCACTAATCCAATACACAGCTCCTAACCAGCCACTGTGAAGAGAATTAACTCTACTCCAGCCAATACCAGCACAATGGGGCTAGTGTATGGATAGGGTTCTGTGCCTTTCTAATCTCATTATATTAAAAAAAAAAAAAAAAAAAAAAATCCAAGCACCCTTTTCTCAGTAGTTTTACACTCTTTGGTGTCTGCATCCCCTGTGGCAGCTCCCAGCTCACTTGAGTTGGACAGGTGGAAGTTTTTTCTGCTCACATCTGCAGCAAGGGAGGGTCCTGTGTACATCCCATGGTGACTGACTTGTAACTCAGTGGGAGATGAATGTCAGAAATGAGAAGTGCTAAATTTCTGTCAGAAAATGGACCTGGAACAGGCTGCCCAGGGAGGTGGTAGAATCACCATCCCTGGAGGTGTTCAAAAAACATAGTTTCTTGAAAAAAGCTAATATTGATTTTATAATATGAATAGCGCCGTGTTAGTCCTAGAAAATGTTATTAGAAGAATTTTAATGCAAAAGGTGAATCACCTGAAGAAAATGGTAGCAAACAGTTCATCAGGAGCAGTACCGTGGAAAGACAGACAAGGTATGCACCCTTGTACGATTTTCTTTGTGATGATAGTTTTTATTGTTCCCTCTTAAAATGTCTGTATTTCTTTACTGCAGATTCTTTATAGAGCTAACAGAAGCAGCTATAGCAGGAAGAAGTTTAGCCACTGCATTGCAGAACTGAGCAATGCTCCTTAACAGGCAAATTAATGGGACAGCAGAAATACCATGAATAAATGGTACAAGATGAGCTCCAGTACCCACAGACAATACTGATATTTTGTTATGGATTTGGTTATAAAGATTTTAGCATGGAAGAGTTAAACCTAAAATGTACCTAAGTGACCAGTCACTGAGGAACACTAATTGTCCTCTTTCTCCATTGCACCATGCTTTGCACAATCAGCTACATTTACAGAATATAAGCAGCCAGAATGAAGCAAATGTTTATGGAAAATTGATTTTGCAGCATTTTGTGGAGGTTTTGTCAGGATGTGGTGTGATGATGTCGTTTGCAAAGCAGTTGCATTTCTTGATGCATTTTATAAATAATTCTCAAGGAGTTTGAGAAAGAAAATGTTCAAAGCTCAAAATGATAGGTGAGCCCACAAAAGGAGTGATGACATCAAGGTGAATAATGGCACCTGCTCTGGTTAGTTGTCAACCAAAGCCAAGTCCCATGCCATGGGTAGGATTGACCATTCCTCAGTTTTTGCAGGGGGCAGACGTAAGAATATCTCAAATACATGGTCTTTTTAAGTTTGGTACGTGAACAGTAAAGAAAATTCCAATTCTTTCTGGACATAAAATGGTGTAAATGTTACATATATGTATTTTTGTCATCAATTTATATGTAGTGGCTATACCACAATTATTAATACAATTACGTAACACAGATATAAATATCTGAAGAACAGATGGTTGTTTCAAAAAAAATTTAATCCAAGTAATTTTATTAGCTCAGGCACCTTCACTGCACTTTTTTCATTAATGTGGAAGTTAATCTTTAAAACTACTGATATTATTAAAATAAATGGGAAAACATTTGTGGAGAACAATACAAATATATGTGCTTTCATGTAGTTATATTCTTCTCTTATGCTGGAGGAGGTTGTCCCTTCAAAATTTCCCTGGAACAAGGATAATATATGCCATAATGGATTATGCACAGTCCAAAACACTGTCAGACAGGCTTAAAAAGGAGATGAATTTTCTGCTGCTGAGGCCACGGAATAAAGAGGTTTGGCATGATTGACTCCTGGCAGTTTCCAATGTAAGAACCTCTAGCAAATTTCAGGTTGATTTTGCATGCCAATGTTTTTCTTTCTCCTTGGTAATTGGCATTTCTAAAGAGTTGTGAAAGACACATTTCCTTCAGAAAACTGCAGCTCAGAGAAGCTTGAAAACGTTGCCACAGTTCATAAACTATGTCATCACAGGCAGAAATACAATTTAAGAAACCTGATCTCTAATCCTCTGCATTAGCCATTATGGTCTGAGCTTTCATAATGTTGTATTAGATTGCTTGTTTACAGTTTATTTTTTGGTCAGGAAAATAAGATCAGTCCTTTACTACTAATAAAATCACAGTTCTTTTCCATAGATTTATAATTGTAGGGAAAATTGATTTGTTGGACATTAATGTTAAAATCTCAGTATGTAACATCTGTCCATCAAATATGAATGAAGTTACCTACTCACACTGATCAGTGGAAAACATAATTCTGGAAGACTGGTTTATTTTGATGTTCTCCTTAATGATAAATCTTCTTGTATATTAAAACAAACAAGCCCAACACCCCCCATGTTTTTCCACGCACCTTTTCTTATTAAAACAAATTATTTTTTTAAAATACTGTGACTTGCCACCAGCTTTGTCAGCCTGTTTAGAATTGGGTTTTGATGTCTTTATAAAACAAACTGCTATTCCACCTCTTAGAGCTTTTTGTTTGTGTTGTGTTTTAAGTGGAAAGGATGCTGTTTGGCAGATCTCTCTTCAAGTTCATTGAAGATATGTAGTTAATAGGACATACACAACCACAGGGGCTCCAGTAAATTCAACCTTCAGTTGTTAAGCAGCTTCACCCAATGCTGTGAGCCTGGTGCTCTAAATGCCCACAAAAGGCACAGTGGGAGGGGGCATGTCAGACACACAGTTTTGCTGGTTGGCTCTGCAAATTGATCAATGATCAGTTTCTCAGGTTTCTGTCACTTTCAGCAAATAGTTGTTAGGTAGTTAATTGAACTGGCTTTTATTGGGTGCACAATGACAGACTTTTCACAAGGCCTTTATGAAGGGGGAGTAGTTTGCATGTCCATAAGAATACTCCTCCATCCTTTCTAATTCATTCCCTTCCTAAATAAAAACAAAATTGAACAGATTTTTGTATTTAATGATACTGTCTTATTTAGAGTGAAACTTACCTTGTGCTTTTACTTTTCACACTTAAGGTGGATCGTTTTTCAACGTTTGTCAGAGGCACTTCATTAGCAGCTACAAGGTCTGAAGTCACACATTCAGGAAGTAAACTGGGTGTTGAGAACAGATGCCATTGCAGAGTTATTTGTGCTTTCCCACTGACCTACCTTTAATTGCAGCGAAGTCCTTACTGCATTCACATCTGAGGTAAACCAGGACTTGAATTTCAGCACCTGTTGTCTCACCAGCTTTGTCACATTTTGACAGCATCCAAAATACAATCAGTGCTTTCCAAATAAAGATTCTATAATCCAAGACAAGGGACAGGTAGAAGAGAGACATAAATAATGCAGAAACCCCAGTGTAATTCAACTGCATCTACTTCACTTTTGATATTACCACGGTTAAAAACCCAAACATTCCTTCCCTAATTCAAATCCTTGGCTTCTCACTGCAGCCTCCAGTAGTTCTGCTTCCACATTTTTCAGGTACTCTTTCCAGCTGCAATGAATAATTCCTCTGTCATTCTATCAATGAGTTTTTGATATCACCAACAGAGATGTGTGGATTGCCTAGTCAAGCACAGATAACAGGTTATCAGTAGCAGTGAGAACACAAACAGCTTTTTAATGCCCTTAAGTACCCATCACAACAAAGCCCAACTCCTTTCAAAATTCAAATGCACCTCAGATTTCAGTTGAACAGGATACATTCTGGAAATCAACTGAGGCTAGAAGATGAAAGGTCCTGCATCTTTGCCAGTCTTTATATATTTTGTGCATGATTTTTTTTTTACCTTAAAAATTATTTCCACAGTAATCCCTAATTTCTTAGCAAGGTGATGTGAATAGCTTTACCTTATTTGCCTGTAAATGTATTGATTTACATATATTCATAAATATGCATATATATTAAGTGTAGTACATTATTTACCTAAACGAGTTTTTGGCCTACCAAATAATTTTCAATTAAAGGTACACATTCCCTCTGGAAGCAAAATGCCCTTTTTGGGACATAATCTGGTTTCTGTGCAAAGCACTCATTAAAAAGCAAAGCACTTCTGCAGTTCCTTGCTCTGTGGTACCATGGCATTTGTTTAGGCTGGGTTTGCACCTTTGCATTCCTTTGCCTCATATTAATTAAAACCCATCATATCTGGTACCTTCCACTATTTCTTCCTTCCTGGGAGCATTTGTCACAAAGGAGCAACACTCAGCCTTACACAAGCTTAATCCTGAAGTGCATTTAGGAAACTCTAGGACACGTTCCAGGGGCCCTTCATGATCACTAATGAAACTGGTCATTTAGATAGTTTCCCCTAATAATCCCTTATCTGTTTAACACACCTTATCCCCTACTGCTTCTCCTTTGTGACACTGTTGATGTCTACCCTCTCTCCCCCTCTGGAGAAGGGCTGTGGCTGCTATGATTGCAGCTCATGGTGTAGGAACTGAGGGGGCACAGGGTAGTGGGGCACAGCCTGACAGAGTCTTTACTTTTAACTGCTTCCATCAAGCACAGCATTTGAAACTACCTCCTCAGGCTCATAAATTAGTACAACATGGTGCTGGCACACCAAAAACCCAATGCCTTAGCTTGCTTTGTTTTATAGATGAGAAAAATGTCACATTTCTCAACTGTGACTAAATAGGTTCTCACTCCTCTCTGCATATACCAATGGAGGGTATTACATGGGCCCAGAAACTGAATGTTACAAATAGGAGCAACTTCGCTGAACATCAAGAGCAGCAATTGCATGAATTGAAAAGCCTGAGGGATCAATCCATTGTTACAGAAAATGGGAATATGAAACAGGTAAATTGTATGTCTGCTTCCAGACATTATCTCTGGAGGATATGGGATGATTTCCATCCACAGCAAATGCATAAATCATCAAAAGTTAAAGTACTGGAAAATTCCTAACCCATCCAGTCACTTTAATGCGTTCTGGCCTACTTTGAACCAGGCTGCAGATCTGAGAGCAGATCTCTCTGTGGCTTTCTACTCCAGTTTAACAAGTTTAGCAAAAAATACATTCTTGTAATTAATTTTTACCATGGGAAAAATAAAAGTCTCTGCACAGCAAAGCTAGGACAAAACCAAAATTGAGAAACTGATCACTTTTTAAGGAGCATAAATTCTGCAGAGTACAGTTGGTTATTATTTGGGTGTTAACAATTTTGTACTGAGATTTCCTTGGCTAAGATATTTTGTTTATTTAACTTACATAGAGTCAGACTCACTCCCCTTGTTTTCAGAGAATGGCACTAAGCCAAAATCCACCTCTTCCAGAAAACAGCTAACACTTCCAAGGTTGTTAATTCGATCAGTTCCCAGATTTAAGACCATGAAAAGTCATTCAACTAAAAGCTACAGTTCAGTTAATTATCTTCACCATCTTTTTCCTTCTGACTGCATAATTTTGGATAATGTCAGGAGAAAGATTAGGAAAAATTATGACTTGACAGTAACTTCCTGATTGCAATAAATGAACTTCAAATCAAAAGAAATAGACATATTTTTAAAAAAAGCTTTTGCCCTCTGAAACATCTTCTTCTGAAACTCTGGTATTTTGGATTTCATTACAGTAGGTTAAAATTCAGTTCTTGGTATCAAGTTGCCACCTGTGTTAGATGAAAAAATCCTTGCAGAACTACCTGTAAGAGCCAGAGGAAGAAGTAAGAGCACGTGTGACACAAGGTAAATTCTATGGAACATCCTCAGCAGACCAAGGACACCTAAGTAACTTGGACTCTTTTCTGGGCATAAATTTGCCAAGAGGGCTTTCTGAGAGATGGGGGATGATAGCAGAGCAACTCCTTGCTTTCCAGGAGTGAAAATAAAGGTCATCACTACACCAGCATAGGTGAAGCACTTAAGCCATGCCTTGCATCAACACCAGAAGCACAATCCCATGCATTTTGTATGACTCTGGCAATCTGGGAAAGTAAACACAAGAGGAACCCACTGACCACCTTAGAATTTTTACTCTGAAATGACAGAACTTAAACACAGAGGAAATACTTGGTTTCTGCTGGCATTATGTAATTCCTTTGACAAAGAAAGGATGGTAAAGTCAGAAAGTCTCATCAATAGCACTGAAGTATGTATAAACAGACCCACACCATGCACAATTCACCACAGGAGAAAAAAGATTCTCATACAGAAAAAATAATTACATGGTGTAACTCAAACTTCTGAGATGAAATACATGAAAAACTCCAAATAAACCAATGTTTAGAACATGCCTGAGGACATATTGAAAAGGCTGTGGGAAAAGAGGCTGCCAGCTTAAACCAATCTGGTAAAATTAAACAGTGCAATAAAAGGGTTAACCATTAAAGCCCTCTACCTCATTAGAAAACAGATATTTTATTCAGCACCACTGATTGAACAATATTTTTTGTAATACAGGAGAAATACTGCCAAGGGTGATATCACCAGGAGACATTTGAAGACATCAGATACACAGCAAAGACTTATTTTTTTAGTTCCTTTAAATACCACATACCATGAATCTAGAATGTTTGGTGCTCAGCACATGATGGTTAATGTTGGCATTCATTCCAGTGGATAGATGACTTACCAGTCACTGCAGGCTTAAACAGACATCATGATGAGGTTTATTTTTACCTGTAAACATTGCCCAAAGCACCTGTCAGCACAACTATAGATCAAATGTAGAAGTGTCAATGAAAACAAGAAATGGAAGCTGCCTTTACACATATTCCCTACCCTCTTTCCTGAATGAAGGTTTTGCCCATGCCAAGAAAGTTGCCTTGGACCAGGCAGTACTTCAGTTAAACACTGAACCATCAGGAAGATTTGACAGGCTAGAGACTGGGTTGGAGATCACATATCCACAAGATGTGTTATGAACTCAAAAGGTACAGAACTGAATCTGTGCAACACCCAAAGCAATGCTGCCTTTCCATATTAGGAAGCTAATGGATTCAAAAAAGAAACAAACAAAAAAAAAATCCCCAACACAAAAACCAGAACCCCAAAACCCCAGTCTATAACAAAGGGGGAACAGCCGTTGAAATTAAAAATTTCATGTCAACAAGGATAATTCATAGCAAAGAATATAGAAGGCATTCATCGAATAAGCTCTTTACCAAAATAACATGAATTTCATACCATACAAAACAAGTAAACACAGATTACTAATTACTGTCAAAAAATAAGGCCACATATTTAAAAAAAAAAAAAAAAAAAAAAAAAAAGAAGAATTTGGTATGGACCACCCAAAGTGTGAGAGCTCTTAGTGAAACAATGGGAATTTTGTTGGAGATGCCTGACGAACTACAGAGGTGCTAACAAATAAGTAAAGTCAGGCATTGTGACATCTTGGAGAAAAGGTATTGCCAAAAATTCAACCTGGCTCACTGAGAAGGGAAATTAAAAAGGCAAATAAAAAGAAATGTAAGTGATACTTACAGCGTGAAAAGATTGTCATCTTCTCATCCACTGTATCAGACTAATGCATTTGGTCTCCTTTTGAACTCAAAACAGGGACATATCACAATTAAAAGTGGCCCTTTCTCCCTTTAATTCATCCACAGCATTCTTCCATTAAACAGTACATTGTGTAGGATGAAGAAAAGTTACTAAAAAAGCAGAGGAAGGAAGGGGGATGGGGAAAGTTACTTTAAAGTAATTTGAATTATTAAAATAAAACTAAAATGCTATTTTAGAACTCATTATTGAAAAAAAATAAAGACACCACAGTTATTTTCAAACATTCCTGACAGCAGACTTTTAAACCAGGGGCTTTGATCTGAGAGTGACTTGACAAAATAGTGACAGAGAAAGGAAAAGTGTGGCAATGGACTGACAAGGAAGGCTTTCATCAGACTGCTTGAGAAAATAGGATTATAACCTGTTTTACCTGCCCTCCCACCCTGCTCCCCCTCCCTGGCATTGAATGCTGGTCCAACACTTTAATCCTGAAATGAAGTTTCCCCATTCCAGTTACAGGAAATGTTAAGGAGTATATCCTGGCCTGCTGGCACTCTGAGCTCTCAGTGTGTGATGAACATACACAGTCTGGGAGGGTCTGGGAGCCCTAAGTCCCATATACCCCACAGCAGGGAATGGTCTCTCCTGGCTGCTGAGCAGCACCACAGGCTGCCCCGGCTGCTCAGCCTCAGCAGTTTAAATTCACAACTTCACACTGGGGGCAAATGTAACAACCAAGTCAACTCCCAGAGTGAACAGATAAACACACTACAGCAATTAAGACTGGAAGACTGTAAAATAAAGCTGAAGAGAAGAGCTTGAAGTTGCTTGTGTAAGCACATCCAACTTGATGGGATAGCTAGAACAAAATCTTACATAAACATTGCAACAAGACAGTTTTGAAGAGGTGTTTAACTGAGAGTCATCTTTGAAGTCCTGGAGAAAATAATCCAGGTCCACTACATTTTTGAGTATTACAAAGTTTACACAAGAGTGTTTAAAGATTAAAAATATTTTATTTACACTTTTCTTTATACACATTTTATACATTTTTTTCAGCTTGAAACCCAAATAGAGCACATATGCAAGTCTGAGCATACATAGCAAGGGAAAATTACTTTCTGCCAAAAAAACAGAAAAAAAGGAAAAAAAAGAAAAAATGCTTTAAAACAGTTAAAAAGAGGCGATTCTTAAATTATTTAGACAAGTTTATAGCAGCCCTATGGTAATCATTAGACAGTTAATTCAAATGTATATATGAGGTCATATACATATAATTTTAATTTTCTATAGGAAAAGTATTTCCAATACCTAGACACAAACACAGTACAGTTTGAAAATAACTTTTCCTGTTAACTTATCAAATACATTCTTTTCAGTACAAACAATCTGATATTGTACACTGGAATTGTGGGATATTATACTGGAATTACAATCTCCAGCATATAATAATTTATTTTTAAAAGATCTACAAAAATAACAATATATAGGGAAAAATATTTAAAATAAAAACATCATTCACTCTTCCCTTCACCTGCTCCAACAGTGACATAAAAGTTAGGTGGGTCCCACTGAGGTAATAAAAGCCCCCCTAAATATAGCTAACTTTACAGTCCTACAGAGCACTTCATTTCCTAAACTCACAGTAAGATTTTTCTACCAGAGCCATAAATAAAAACTATCTGCAAATAGAAATTATTTTCCCCTAGCTACCAACTTAATATTAATCCAAAGGTATTTCAAATTGATTTTTGAAGCTATTTTTAAAAGATTACATAAATTGAACTTAGTGAAGTATAAAAAAATTAGTAGAAGGACACACAGGAAAGCTGTGCTCAAAACAAATCAGTTTTTCTGCCACCTGCCACATACAACTATGTTTTATGACATTTACCCACACAAATGGAAATTTTCAAGTTACTAACCAACTTTCAAAAAGAGAATACAGATGTGAAAGTAGTCATTAGTATTTACTTTAAGCAGCTTTCAGTTGTTTAACGAACACAAAAATCTCAGGATGTTAGCTACAGGACACCAGCAAGCTCTGTTTAAATAGATGATGTGTTTTCCAGTTATGTTCTTTCTGCCCTCCTTCAGTAAACCCCGCCACATGTGACAAATGCTTATTCAAGTAACTTCACCACCTAGATATATATTTTTATTAGCAAGAGAGCAGGAGGGATGTTTTCTCTGATGGTCCCAACCATATAAATTCTTAAGCACAGGCTTGGTAACACTTGTGCTTACATGTTTTCCTTTAAGTACCTTACAGTTTTCTGTTTCTTTGTATTGGACTATTCACATATGTGAAGTCCACATCTCAAGTGTTAACAGAATGTAGGGCCAATTCACTATTTTTTTTAAGAAAAAGTATATTAAAAAGGCAGAATACCTCTAGAAATGCACTACTTCTAAAAAGACTGACATATGCAGGCTGACACGAGCTAGAAGTTTATTTTAAAGAACTGTTAGTGTCTCCCCACAACACTTACCCTCCCTTTGCTAAAGAATGGACATAATGAGTTAAGCGATGGGGTTTTTTAGATCAGTTTGAATTTGCACCTGCTGAATTTTATCTTTGTTTCCTGAGTGTCAAGTGAAGCTTCATCCCTGACACAAGTAGTTACATATTATAAGCATGAGGAAATGCAGCACTTGGGATTCTAAGACAGGAGGGCCTCAAGAATAAATAGCTGCAAATCTCAGGAACCAGGGAAATATTACAGTGCAACCCTCAGAGCTAGTTCTAACAGGACTGCTATCATACTGCAGGAAGTAGGGCATCCACATTTTTCAAAAGAAAGTAACATAAAAGCAGGTTGCCAGGTAGCTCATATGCTGCCACTTGCTAGCAGTGCTTTCTGAAACAGCAGGACCTCTGTAAAACCAAGGTCTGCCTTCTTCCAGCTGAATTCATGGGGAAAAAAACTCCTGAAGTTTCTTTTTGCCAGCTGATGCCCCCCACAATGAAGCTACCAACACTTTGTGGCAGAAAGTGAGCTATTTTTCCCTTATGCAGTACTTATAAAAAAAGTATATCTGCCCCCTAAAAACAGACCTAGGAGCATGTAAAATGGGAACTGGCAGTATCCGGTCCCTTTACAGGAACACTGTGCTTTTTGTCCATTGTCTCGTTTGAAAAGAAAATTTCCTCCTGAAGTTGGTTGCTAAATTAAGAAATGAGGCTGATACATTTTTTTCTATAGACGTGAAAAAAACTCTCTAGATTGTAGCTCACTATGTCCACCTTTCTTGGTTTTCAAAGCAAGTCATATGTTGAATTTTATATATGTGGGTACCATTAAATTTGCTGATTCCATTATGGGATGGGAATAGGAGAACCTCCCCAAATCTAATAACCAAGGATCATAACTTAGCTTTTCCTTCACAAATGAGAGGCATTTAAATGTTTTTTTTAAAACCCATCTTAATCTGACCATAATGCTCAAAATTTGATCGTAATAGGCAATTCTCATTAGCCAACTCAGGTTTGTTCCTATTAAGCTACTAAATTATCTGGAACTAAATACTAAGAGCAAACATTAAAAAAAAATTCAATTAAAAAAATCCCTCCAAGTAACCAAAGTAACTGTCTCAAAAGTTTCTTTGCAGTATAAAAGAGAACAGAAGCTAATTTTTATATCTCAGGTCTGAAACAATGCAAGCACAGTAGATATGTAAATTAACAAAACATTCTCACATATCCCCACCATTCTAATCCCAAGCAAATTCCAACCATCCCTAATGCTGGAAAGGTTACAGCCAGCCTCTCAGTGGAGACACAGCTTCAGGGAAGCTGAAACCAACAGTTCAATTATAATTTCACAGAACAATTACTATTACAATCCTGAACAAGATCTTTCAGAACTGGGCACCTGAAGATAAATATGAGTTTAAAAGCAGAGCACCAAAACCGATCTGGTTCTTCATTTTTCAAGTGTCAGGACTCACCAATGAGTTTAGTGGCAGTTGCTGAGTGCACAGAGCTTCAGAAGGTGCTTAAATGCCGACTCAAAAATGTAACTGGAGACACCCCTGATCTTCCCATTACTCTTAATAAAGTCTTGGCCATGTGCCCAAGACATCTGACTCCTGACCCCAAACAGCCAGAGCCAGGGCTGCTCCCCACACTGGCCCTGGCCTCACATGAAGTGAAGTACTCTTTGTAATGTGCCCTTGACAGCCATCTCACACAGGATTAGCTTGATGCCCATTAACTTATTGAGAAATGAGCTGGTGACAAAAAAAACCAAAAAACAACAAAAAAAACCCCAACAAAAACAACCAACAAACAAACAAAAAACTCCTAACCTTGGGGTTTTTTCTCTTGTGCCCCAATATTCCATGAACTATGAACAGTCAGCACACAGCCAGCCCCTACCAGAATCAGCTTGGCTCTCCCCATGTAGGGTGATGTACACTCAAGTCTCAAGTGAAACTGAGGTTTTAGTGTAAGCAACATTTGCTTTAAGTTAGGCTATCAAGAGAGTAAATTAGATTTCTAATGCAGTAAACTGAATTCTTATTAAAAAAGACAAACTTAGCTGCGAACTAGTCTGCATCAGAAGGCTGAATATCAATATTTGGTCCAGTTTCTTCTGGTGTAAATAACTTATCACTACAGCTATGATGGCAAACATACCCTCTTTCTTTTAAAACATATGAAAATACTCAGTTAATAAATCATTTCTAACAATAAACAAACGCTAAAAATCTGCTGACTTGCCATATAGCTCCAAATACTCACATTTCAACCCAGAACGTAATTCCTACAAAGATACTGGAATACAATATGAGAAGTTTTACACATTGTTTTAACCTCTATTTCAAACTTCATTTACACAAATAGGTGTTATTTTTAACACAGAAAATTTAGGGTGATTTTGGTCCCTTTGTAAGTGCATTCTTTTGAACTCCCTGAGTACTGTACATTCCTTTTCTACAGTGAATTCTGACTGGAAGATGCTGAATAAAGTGGTTTTGCATTGCTGCATATGAAGTAAAGTCCATTGCTTAAAATGAAACACAGCAGCATAAGATTTTACAAAATATGCAGCTCATGTTTCAGCATCTGAACAACATGTGAGTCTTCAGCTCTCCCAAATTTCTCTCCTTTAGGTTCTAGAAGTGGCTAATTTACATCCACAAAGATAGTCAAAATGCAGTTACTGTTATTACTTACATCTTGGCAGAAAATTCTTACCAATTTGCTGTCATTTATACCTGCAAGTTAACACAATGGAATAGTCAAAGCCCTCTTGGACCAGCCATCTCTCTTCAGGCACTCCAAGGTCAGTAGCCATAGTTGTGTAGGTTTTCATAAAAGAAACAGGAATTATAATGACAAACCAACCATCTAAATCCATATTTTCAAAACACAGTAGTTCTTAACAGTTAATAATTAAATAATAATAATATTATACCACTTCAATATGAGTACTTATACTGAAGTGTAAGTATAAGCAAAGTGTTGATAATAAATTGTAGCATATCCAGTATCCAGTTCCAAAAATAACTGTGGGTTGCAGCAGTGCTGAGCATTTGCTTATTGATGTTTTCTATTTTAATGAAAAAAGAAAACTAGGCAGCACATTGAAACCAAAAAAAAACTCAGGTAAAATGAGTTTACTTTTTAAAAAATAATTTATAAAATAACAAATAACCAACAGTTCATTATGTAGCAACAATATAAAGAGTTTAAGGTTACTGAATCAATCAGTATATATTAAAGATAAGATAGTTTGATACCAAATGAGGCTTCCAGTTTTACTTAAGAACTTTGAATTATTTAGCTCATGAAAGAATACCTTAAATTCAACAGATATGACTGAATCTGTGCACTAATTAAAATATAATATTGCAACTGCACATAAAAAGATGCATTTATATACAGTTTTTACAGTGTATGCACATGTGTGTATACATTTTTTTTTTACTCACCAACAAACACAACACAGACAATAGAAGGCAGCATAGAAATAGTGTTTTGAATATAAAAATGCTTTGTTTTCAATTTAGTAGAAAATGCGTGATTTGCATTTTGGCAGACTTACCGGTACAACTATACAAAACCAGGAAAAGGGTCATGCAAAAGGGTTAAAACTCTCCTCCAAAGTAAATAAGGGGGAAAAAAAAGCCTAGTAGATTTGAGAGTACTTTGCAGTTAATGGGAAAAGCATCTAAAAGATAACATAAAATACAGAAATGGTTTGGTTTTGTTACTTTATACCTGGTTGTACCCAAGTACAGGTGATAAGCTGTAAAAAAAACCCACAACAAAGCTTTCACAAGGCCAGACCAACTATCACCTTTTCTAATAAACTTGGTAAGTACACTCCCCATACAGCCTGTTTCTCTTGAGCATTTAGTTGAGCATTTAGCTGTTGTTCTTAGACCCAAGGAAATGTCTCTGCAGGAATTCAACTGGCTTGTAATTTTTTTCAACAAATTAGTATAGCTCTTTTGTATTTGACTGGGTTGTTCATTCTGTTTTAGCTGCAACGTCTAACATGCTCCAGAACATACTCAGGAAAGTGCAGGCTGCAGACCTGTAAGCCATCTAGCTTGCACGGCATCCTTGGATATTCATCTTCTTTCCATTTGTTTTCCTCTGGATCAAAAGTGAGAATGGAATCACTGTAATGACCATTGTAACAAAGGCCTCCAAGAACCATTATCTGTTTGTCCAGAACAGCTACCCCGTGACCACTCCTACCTATTGGCATAGAAGCCAAAATAGTCCATTGATCGGTGTCAGGGTCATAAACCTCTGTAGATGGACATCCTTGAGATTCAAAGGAGGCTCTCAGGATCACACAGACACCACCAAAGACATAAAGCTTACCATTATAAGAAATCATTTTGTGAAAGCACCTTGCATAATTCATTTTGCATTTGTTCTCCCAACAGTTAGTGACCACTTGAGTTCTCCGTGTTCGCTGCTCTACTGTCCCCTCTTTACTGGGATCAAACACACACACTTGCTTAGAAGTCGAAGACGATGTAATTCCACCAGTGATATACAGCTTGTTACCAAGCACAGTCCCTTCATGTCCGTACTTATTGACTGGATAGGGATCCACAAACTCCCATTTATCTTCAGTGATATCATAGCGTTCAGTCGAGTAAAACGTTTCATCCCTGGTTCTCCCAGCCACTGCATAAACATACCTGCCAATCACTCCAACAGCAAATTCGGAGCGTGGCACAGACATGTCTGCCATTCGTAACCAAGCGTTCTGTCTTGGGTCATATCTAAACACTTTGGATGAAGCATGGAACTCACCATCTGGCCCCAGTTCTTCCCCACCTAATAAGAACACGAAGTTATTTACAATGGCAAGGCAGTCTGGTCGTAAAGGTACTTGAGGACCCTCTAGTTCCCACCACACCCTCGGTTTGTGCAAGAGAAGAATTTTACTGTTTACCATACTGTGTCCTATCATTCCTCTAAATACTGCAGTCTGGGGTTTGGCAGAACGAATTTTGTTCGATTTCATTTCCATCAAAGGCTGTTGGTGAACGCTATGAAAGTAATTCATGGCTTGGTCAACCTCGTGTCGCAGCTGCCGGGAGTATCGATAAAACTCTGATGTTTTTACCTATGAATACATTTAAAAGATATTAAAATTCTGGCCAAGAGAAACAATCCAGAAAATCTAAATCACTATGTGTCATTAGAAGATTGTTTTACTTTGCTTCATTCAGGTAATCTTGAGAGCAATTGCATTTATGCATGAAGGTTTAAACTGATGTATTGTTATCCAAAATCCAGAAGGCAATTTTATGATTAAGAGCAGTGACTAACATTTTCAGCAGAATAATCACATGCAGAATTTATGCTGGAATTAGACACAACTGAAATCCCCAAGCCTAAAAATCATTATTCCTTCTCCTGAAAAAAAAGCTTCTGTTCATCTTCTGCTTAACCCATAAAGTACCCAAATTAAAAATTCCATCTTTTCCTGGATTTCAAAGACACTCTACATACCCATTCTGTAGTTACCAAGGTCTACTCTAGTCTGTTTTTTTTCTGAATTCTAACGAATGAAGCCTGAGCTCTCAAATGCTGGGCTCTGCTCACAGGGCTATTTAATTGGCATGGCGTGGGAAGGGAAGGTACCCAACCACCTTCCTTCAGAATCTGTGCTTGCACCAACCACTCCTCATGATGACGACCTCATGGCTTCCCCTCTGTGAGTCTCCACATGTTAACACACGCCTTTAACACAAGAAGGAAACATCTCCACCTATAATCCTTTGGTTGTGCATTTCTTTGGAAAATTGCAGAGGCAGGTTTGAACTTCCACTTCCCATGAGAGAGTTACAACCTAAGAGCCATCCCTGCTCAGTTTCATTGGAGCTGTAAGCATAGGGGAAAATAAGGATTCCTTTCTGGGACCCTTCCTACTATCTAAGCCAATTAAGTGTCCGAGGCTGGTACTGAGAACCTTCCAAAACATATCCCTGTCTTGAATATTTTAATTAATCTAGCTCAAGGCAGTCCTCAGCTCACCGTGGGAATCTCTTCAGAGGCCTCACTCTTCCTGTACAGTCTGGTGTAACAGAGCATTCTGAATCACACTTGTAAAACAAATAAAGACCTGCTAGATGTTGCCAAATCCACAAATCCTCCATCAGACTTGATCCTAAATCCCGTGTTCTTTCACATAAAATTGGATTGCTTTCAAACAGTCTGAAAGCCTTTAGCACCTACCAGCTCTAAATCAGAAGCAATGCTCTGAAAAAAATCTGAGACCACTCTGAAATTTCAAGCAATCACAAGGTAACATCAGGAGCTACTATTTTTAAGTATCTTACCCCACTTCCTCCTATCCTCTCTCCCAAAGAACAAATGCCTCAGGAGTGGTGGTATGAATTTTGACATATATGGAAAGCAATTTGTTCTTTATATCTTGTGAATAAAGTAGCTGCTTGTTCCATAAACACATACCATTAAAATTTTGTTAGCCATCTGTTAATCACCTCTTCCTTGTGTAGTAATTAAGACATTCTGCTGTCGAAGAATGATTTTTTAAAAAAAATCTTTTGAACTGTTATTATTGAACACAATTTGCACAGTTTTTGAGACAGTTTGAAACACCAGATTTCAAAAACAAAAAAAGCCAAATACTAATCTACTGTTGTGAAGCAACGTATAGCTCAAGAGTGACAGTGACTTGATGTTTTTATTTACACTTTTTCCTTCCTCCACTTTAATTCTGACAAGTTTGACTTATCTTTGTTGAAAAAAAGAAGGATGGTCACAAGCAGATCACATGTATTATTCTTGCAGCAATGTCCAGCTTCTTTCTACTGTTTTTACTAGAAGTGATTGTGGAGCAAAAAGGTTTACTCAGGTATGGTATTTACAGAAAACCCACAGCAAGCCCAACTCTTCTGGGAACAACAGCTCTATATTCTTGTTGCAAATAAAGAATAAATCATACAAAGACAGATCTGCTCATATGGTATTTGTTAGAATAAACCATGTACATTGCCTGACTGAAAAGACTGAACATAAATTACAGAAAATATGCTGGCACAGGGAACCAGAGCACAGAAATATGGTAACATATAAAGGTTACAAAACATGAAAAAGGAAGTTAAAATAACAAAGAATCATGACTGGGGTACTTTAGCCTTAAAAGGAACTTTAAATTCTTAACCAGCAGGACTACTTCAGGTATTCCCAAACTGGAGCTATCATCTTTGGAATTAAATAAAAATATAGATTATCTTTGTTCCACCTATATGCAGTTCAGGTTTTCTTGGATAATTATGGAAGAAAACGGGATCAACATGCTTACAATGTGAAGCATATCAGTAAAGCCTGCCAGGGATGGAAAATGTTTTTCTTTCTCCCTCAACACTTACAACTCTGTTATTAGATCTAGAAATTGGAATGCCAGCCAGAAACTGGAATTAAAATAAGCCTACAACCTCATCACTCTGCTCTTTCACATAGCCTCAATCTCACCTCATGACAGCATGCCAAAGGAAACAAGGAGCATCTCTAATTCCAGAGGGAGACCCTCAAGACCAGGGAATCAATCTATTAGTTTACTACTGCTTCTCTTGACAAAGGCACTCACGTCAAAGCAAAGCCTAAAGCTCTTACCTTAAATGAAAAAGACCTCAAGGAGCAAATGCAACTCCCAGTTATTAACACTCCTCTGTGACTGAAGTTCATGGGGAAGCTTTGACATGCACAAGTCTGAAGAGCTGAATATGAAAATACACAAGCACCAGCAATTCTTACAACATGCAGAAAAAAAATCCCACAAAACAAGAGTGACCAACTATCTCATGTCTGGTAAGAAAAGGTAATTGGAGCATTCCTAGACTTGGCTGTCAAGGCAAAATATCCCTGTTTTTAGCTGTCCACCTTTCACCAGCACAACCTCTGCCACACAGAAGCAGCACCTCTCCTGAGGCTCAAATGATGGTCTAAGATGAATGTTAGGATATGCCTCCAGGAAAGCACAGACTGCTCACACTTGCTTGATGCAAATGAAAACAAAGCAAATGTAGGTCGTCTGGCCCACTTTCAGTCACACATTAGGAAATGTTCCAGAACTATTTCAAAGCCCTGTCCAGCCCCTAGTAAGAAAAACCCTCTGCCTACACTTTCAATTTTACAGTCATTTTCATTACTTGTGCATATAATCAAAAAAGAGAAGCATTAAAATTTAGGTAGTTTGGTATTTAAAACAACTGTAATTTGTGAGTGTCAGCAGATAAAAGCCCATGGCCTTTTGCAGAAATTTCTATGTGACACCCAAAACATGCAGAAGGAAAGCCCTCAGCTGTCAAAAGTAAGCTCTGCCACTACCTGTAAGTAGCAACAAGAAGTTGATCAGCAAATATCAAAGTGCTTATCAACAGACCAATTTTCCTGTTAAGTTCAAATGGAGAAGCTCTGGAAGGAATGTGTCCATAATTACCAACACTCAAACAGAACACATGGATTTCGGCAAAACAGATGGAAATGTACAGCAATTGTCACGAAGCCTGAAGTAAAACAAATGTGCATTCCTAAAGAGTACATCACCAACTCTGAATTCATGAAAATATATAAATGCTTCAAAGTATTTTTGAAGCTTTTCTTTAAACTGTTCTTACTGAAGGGTCTGAAAGGCATTTTAAGTTGGACTTCCTTATCAACCCCAGTCATACTGTCAAAAAAGGAATTCAATCCAAGTGCTAAAGCTTTGCTCATGTGATTTTTTTTACATTCTCTACATTCTTTCCAACTCTTTCTTTAATTTTCTGGAGAAAGCCTTCTTAAAGAGGTTATGCTGGGACACAGCCTAATGTAAGTGTTTCCACAAGATCTCCAGAGATGGAGAATGGGAACTGTCTCAACATATGAACTACCAGTGGTTCACAGTCAGACTTTCAGCTGCACAGACTGAGAACAGAATAAACAAAATCAAATATGCTATTCCATAATAAAAGATGTAAAAATAATTTAAACATCCACCCCTCTACTCGCCTGCTAGGGCATCCCTCCAGTCACAGTAAATTTGAGGTTTAGTTTATTTTTCTCTTCATTTTAAATCAGTGAAACACTCCATAAAAAGTGCTGGCTTTCCAAATTAATGCAGTGATTAATCATTGCCTATTTTTCTGCTGTACTGAATGCATGCTTTTCTAGTTGTAGCAGCTATGGAAGTCTCCAAATCTTCCATTTATATTATATGAGGAAGTAAAACAAAAAATTAAGCCATTAATTTCGAATTTGAAAAGTTATCTCCACAAAAGACCAACTGTGTCCCACACTATGTCCATCAGCTCTCCCCCTCCCCAAAACCAGTTATGCTAAATGAATAAGCTGCAGGAAGAGCAATAAAATGCGAGGTAGATGTTCTGTAACATTTTTGACTTCAGTATATAGCCTTTAAAAAAAAATTTCCTCATATGACCATTTACAGCTACTGTTCTATTTGTATTCTCGTTACTTAGGTTTATAAGAAAAAGCTTTCAAAACCAGAAAGAAAGGCTTCTTTTGACCTGACCAAAATAAACAGCTATTATCTGTGCACCTGGTAACTAAATTTTAGTATGCTATTATATGGGGTGGATACTAACTGACTTCCTTCTGTAGCACTGGTATAAAATCCCAAAGACAAACAAAAACAAAAGCACAGAAACAACTCAGTGGCTCAAAATGTCACTTTATCATCTCTAGTCATGTAAACAGAGAACTGTTTTAAAGATTCTAACTTACTGTGCTTAAGTTTTCTAAGCCTGCCAATTCTGAATGTGGAATGCAACTCAAACTCAGCTACCAGGAGTACTGAAGCAATGCTCCACCTTTCCAATGAACAATGATGGCATCTGTATCAAAAAACTTCTAAAGACCAAAATCTTACTCAAAAAATAAATCACCAAACTTATTTTACTAGAGATTAACCTGAAACAAAACTAAAGATTAATCAACTCCACTAACAAGGATCCTTATTATCTTCACATCTACTTATCTCTGGCCATATTCTAATCACAATTATAAGCTGGTATGAGAACTGCTCAGTACCAGTGAAGGGCTTTTCTACAAGATTAAAAATCACTTAAGTGTTTTCAGCCTAACCACAGGAAGACACAGCCTCTGTGCAGCAAGGACAATGCCCTCAGATTGATTACTCAGCTGTTCCTTTTTAGAAACTGGAAAGAGAAATTGTCAAAGTCAAGCTGGAGTCTAACTCAATCTAAGCTCTCAAATCAGAGTGGAGTCAAGAATCTATATGCCACAATTAAGAAGCTCAGCACATAATGAATACTGCTAGCAAATCTATTCAAATCAACAGTAATCTTAACACCCAAAAATATTAAGCACAGCACCAATTTGCAATAAGAGGGGCCCCTAACTTCACCCATACTTCTTATTCTACGCTTCAGCAAACAAAATTGTGTAAGTAGATACATATGTACTACTAGACATGGAGGTAAATGGGGAAAAAATAAATGCAACACATATATGAAAGGTAATGTCACAGTAACATAAAATTATAATGGTATCTTGTCAAAAATTACTATTTTCTAGGAACTGGACAGCACATATCCAAAGATAATGTGTTATTCATCCTACCTCTACAGCAGAAGCTGATGATTAGTAAATTTTTGATTTAAGCTAGCAATTAATAAATCAGCATGGGCTAGTCATAACAAACCTTACAGACTGGACATAAAAAACCCCTGTGTTTTAAGGACAGAGATTTTGAAACAATATATCAATCTGAGTAGTACACAGAAACTAAATGGAGGTTAGACAGTATATTTCAGGGAAATCATGACATGGTTGCCTCCAGTAACAGGGAGATGAACTCAGTGATCCAGGTGAAAGGTACTCCAGCTTCTATCTCCAAACTTCCTCAAGACTTACAGAGCCATGGATATGTTTCACAAAAAAGGAAAGCACAACATGGATGGTGAAGCTTGTGCTTTTCCCCAAACACTTTGCCTTCACTTTTTAACTATTCCCTAAATCCTTACTAGATTTATCTTTCCATTTTCTCCCATACATCTGCATGTACTTTAAGGGCTGAGAACAAAAGGAGTGACTCATAATTCAGAAGCCATTCTTCCAGGACAGTCTGCAGTAAGCAAACATGCTGTATCCTCACTTGTGCATTCTAAATGCACATCAGCCTCCAGGTATTAATCTAGACTCACTGATTTAATTTTTAAATTGTACACCTCTCAAAAAAAATGATGTAAGGAACAGAATGGCTTAAGAGGACAAAAGTATCCTTACCGTGACTTGCAAAGTTAAGTTATATAAGTTATTTATATCCTATAGTGACAGCATCTGAACAATGTGTATTAGAAAGATTACACAAAGTACATGACAAGCCAGCCAGTGTAGAGCAAATACAGAGTTTGGTGAACTGGAAGAGTCAACCTCAGACTGTATTTGGTACACTCATGCATTCAGTATTTGCTGGCTTCAGGAGAAGGGTGGATTCTGTTTGTGGATCTCCAAAAAAGGGAGTTTTACCACTATTTCCCCATTCTACACAGAGAAGGGAGAGGCTCTCCCAGAGTTATTGCCAGAACAGTGAACAGACATGCTCTTTTATTAAAAAAACAAAGTGTTCTATATTCTGATGTTGGCTCCATCTGCAGTTGTCCTTTGTCACTTGTCCTGCTGGATAACTTCATACTCTCTAGCCAGGGTAGAACACAAATGCATTCCTAGCTGCAGTAACAAATGACATAATTAGCTCTGCTTCCCTCTGCTGAGCTGTCTCACTCCATAATCTGCACTGGCTTTTCTCTGCTCCCACATACAATTAACAGAAAGGGTATTACCAGATAAAGCTTTTACATGAAGGTTTATAACCTGGCATGCTGAAAACAACTTCTCTCCTCAAGTTGTACCTATTGGGCCATTTGGTAGCTGTCAAGATAAAACATGAGAGGCACTGTATGCAGGATTTATACCAAGGATATCAAAACCAACTCCAGAAGTTATACCCAAATATAATGCTGAAGACCAACACGTTCTTTCACTTGCACTCACAGAAATTTAACTGAAGACAGCTTGATGCTTGAGCTTGCATCCCCAAAACTCATACAGCTGAAGGAGACTCACACAAATCCTGCCTTATTAGATTAACCTCAAAAAAATGTTGTGAATTCTGTAGCTTTTATTACTGAAGGGCTTAAATGATGCAATAATATGTTAGAAGTGCTATTTAAAACAAAACACTACACAGTGTCCTGCAGAGTTCAGCTCTTACTAGTTAAAAATGTTTTAACCCAATATAAACATTACATTAGTGTTCTAAAATATGTTTAAGTATTTATTTTGTTTATGCCTATAGTCCAATTTAGCATCATAAATATATTTTATGTATTATTACTTCCTATACTCAGTTCACACATACAGAAAAAAGTCCAAAATATAAAAATTTACTAGTCTGAAGTAATTAATAGCTCTTATAATCTGAAATACAAATAAGTATAAGAATTGCTTGGATGATCCAGTGGCCCTTAAAACCACCAAAACCAATACAACCTTGTCTGTATATTCACTAGATAAAATATATGGGAGATTAATTTGTAAGAAGCACAAATGGGGTCTGAACTCCTATTAATTTGCTGAGAGGTGAAAAATACAGAAGGTGAAGTTGTATCTTGTAACGCAGAATTAACATTGTTAAAACAGCACAGATCAAGTAATTCCTAACCTGAACACTGTTGCTGGCCTGTAAGAGAGCTGCTTACAAAGTATTGTAATCCTCTACTGTTTACAAATATCCAGAGATTCTCAAGAACTAGAAAACAATTTTTTTGTCTGTTCTTCAACAGGAGAGTAGAAAAGGCAAGCTCTCTTTTAACTCTTTACTACATACAATGCAAGTTGAACTATAAGATCCCCCGTTACAGAATTCTCTGATACTCAAAGTAAATCATTACATTTGATACCACAATATTTTTTGATTGTATTATGTCTTGTTTACAACCAAGTGTATGTGTAATTTTGCAGGATCAGGGCTCACTTCTAACTGCTGTGTAATAGCACAAGCACTGAATATACAACAACACTGCAGATTTAAGAGCAGATGCTACTTTCCATTTGTAAACAACCCTCCCCTATACTTAAGCCACATAAGAGCTACAGTCACTATTTTTGATTATATTGATAACAATCATCATAACATATACCCTACATATTATGTGCAGGTCTAAAGCCTCTGGAAAGCAAGAAGCAACTTGTGGGAAACAGTTAAGAACATTTGAAATCAAACTAGATACAAGTGACCTTATTTCAAAAGGTCTTTTCCATATAATCAGGTATAAACATGTACTGCAAACATACCTGTTCTCCAGGCACTGTAGGGATTATTGTCTAATAACCAAAGACAACACTTCTAGATGTTTGCCTTCTATGCTTTTCTTTATTAGAAAGATGAGTGCTATCATTTTGTTCCTTCTCACAGCTTCCAGAATCTTACCTATTTAATGGCATGCTGCCCTAGCTAAAGGATGAATCCTGCCTATTGCTTTTCAAATGCACCAACCTTCTCAAAAACACTGGATGGTGTCATCAAACAAAACCTGATGTTCTGAATGATGGTGTCCGTATGTCTCCAGCGTCTTCGATCATGGCGCAGCCAGGCCTGAACAGCTTCATACAGCTCTATCTCTGGAAACCTGCTCAGGTGATCATTATCCAAGTAGGACATGAGCTTCTCAAAGCTCAGATATGAGAGGAAGTCAGGTCTGGACATGAGTGGCACAAAATTCTCTAGCAGAAAGGAATCCAATTTTTCCCTGACTCCTTCGATGTTTACACCAAAATCATCCAGAAGTCTCATAATTTCTGCACAGTTTTCTAAGCAGATCTTAGCTAAGAGAAAAGAGCAGCAAAACTTTACCACCTCTATAAGCTGGACATACATGGCAGCCTGGAGGATTTCATGAACAGTGCTCATACTCAGTTCAATAGTTCCATAGTACATGAATTGCAGGACATGACTGAAGCCTGTGGCTGTCAGACCTTTCAAATGGATTTTGTCCTGATCTCGTTCTCGCATGTCTGCTGTGAACATAATCCTGAAGTAATCACTCTGGGTGGCAAGCAGAGCTTTATGGGCCTGAAATTGGTGGTCTTCAATGACAAGTGTGACATCAAGAAGCAATCCCTCCTCATACAGTGCTCTGAATCCTGCAGAGACACTGGTGTCATGGATGGAGGAGCTAAACCCTTCCACGTCCCCTGCCATGAATCACCTGGGGGGAAGAAAAAAAAATAAATAAAAATAAAAATAAATCATAATTTCTAGTAACATATTACAAGCCCTTCCTGATGAGATAAATCCTAATTGAGACTGCTTTGATTAGGACTTAAAAGTCTTCACATTCTTTCTGTTTTCTCTCCAGCTGAAAAATCAACTCAGAAAATAACTTAAAACACAAACTTTAAATATTTCTCCCCAAACCAAATATTCTCATTTTAAAGACAGGGCAATGAACAAAAATAACTGCGCAATACTGCCAAAATTATTCCTTACTCCAAGTTAATTCATGGTCATATAATGAACTAAAAACGTTGTCATGGTTTTTTTCCTCTCCCTCAGTCAATCTTTCTAAAGAATTTATCCCAGGGGAGCAACAAAACACCCACTCTTGAATATCAAAGGTCTCAAAAAGGAAGGCAAACTTCCCTAACTTCAGAAACAAGCTTCAGTAGAACTGCACATGGTATGATCTAAAAAAAAAAAAAAATTATTATGTTTTAAAATCTATGTCAATTTACTCAAAAGTTATTTGTAGGAATATGAACATTTTCACAGATGCTATTTGAAATTGTGTGCTTCACTTCTGTAAAAACACAGTCCCATCATGTCCCCCCCATTTCTTACTGTAGTGATTAATATTAAGATATGAGATCTATGAAGTGCAAAATACTAAGGCAACAAGAAGCATTGACAAGAATAGGTCACAAAAAATAATATTCTGTATAGTGGGCTTAGTAAAGTTTAATTGCTCATTAAGCATTTGCAGATATAGTGTTACTTACATGCAAGCTATAACAAATTGCAAATAAACCAAAATAATCTAAGAGTAGCAGGATCCTACCCTGTTAAAGTCAATTCAATAGTCAAAATAAAAACATATTCAAAATCCAGAAATTTTTCAAAATGTTGCTCAACTTCCTCGGGTTTAGGTAGGGTGAAGTTGCCCAACACATCTTGAACCAATTAACAATTCATCAAAGGACCACAGCACACTGCATTCTCCTTCCCTGTCACATTCTGAGACCTGACTTCCTGCTGCCTCCTTTGAGCCATTTCTGGGGTGCATTGGGCTTCTCCAGAAAGTCAACTCATTACCATGAGCTTTTATGAAACTCATAAAAAACAAAGGAAAAGCAGGGAGGGACAGACGTGAAAAAGACACATGACACAAACATAACCATCCCTACTCTCCAGCACACATGAAACCTCAAAACTAGAAATCTTTCTGCTTGCCAGTGAGCTGACTCTGATTTGACACTGTGGGGTTTGGCACAAGAACCAACCTGATGCAGAGGGCAGGACACATACTTGTGCAGGAAGAGAGAGAAAGAGCAACAACCTCCCTATTCGGCATTCATTTACTATTAGAATTGGTTCAGCTACGTTTGTTCCTCTTCACCCCACCTTAAATTACACTTCAACTTTCCCTCAGGTATTTGTTGCATTTGACTCTGATTTTTCTATAACAAATAAACTAATAATGTTTTGGTACTGGTAACCCATGTGAAAAGCTAAACAATACCAACACATTAGAAAAACCTGCAGATTCTCAAGGCCATAAAACCTCAGACAAGTATATGGACTCAGAAGTGACTCTAGGCTGGCCTGTGTTTCACAGCCTCAGAGAGCAGTTACCACTTACTGCCACTTCCTCAAGCACCACACTCTGGCTGCTGCCATTGTAACAGGAATGCATTTTATTAGACTCATCAATGGTTAAGCATCTCCTCTCCTTCACTCCTCAGCACACATCCTGGAAAACCAAACTGGAGATACACTTTGTCTGTGCAAAACTAAACTGGTGAGTGGGTGTTTGTAGCCACACCTCATGGAATTAGCACCACTCCCACACTGTTGAAGGCTGATGATGGGTTCTGTGCACAGT
>JANPWX010000164.1:9049-30118 GCA_024734555.1 Trochalopteron elliotii
AATGTCAAGTTTGGTGTTTTTTTAATCTGATGCCCAGGACAGGGCCATCTTTTCATAGACTACTTCTAAAGCTGAGTACTTGGACAAGTCCCATCACTAGGACACTGCAGCAGTGTTCAGTTCATTCTGAGAGCCTAGCATCACAAAAAGCTTCCTGAGAAACTCTGCAGAAAAAGCCCTTCTATTCTGATTTTAAAATACACCACTGTCAGGTTCAATTAACACTGTCTCATCATTCCTTTTATACCTGGCAATTTAGTCACTGACATAACTGCAAACCAGTCTGTAATTATGCCTCGCTTTCCTCATTCTCTTCTTTTGCTTCTAGGAGGAGACATCCAGCTGTAGCTGTGCCACTTCCTCCCTACCATGACACCACATTTCTTGCTGCAACTCCAGGGAGTCATTTGGCAGCAGAGGAATGGCCAGCCCTTAGAGGACAGGTCCAGCTCTCCCTGCCAAGAGACACTGGAAGGACACTGTGCTGCCATGGTCGGCCCAGCACATACGAGGAAGAAAAACAACCCAAAACCACAGTACTATTTGGGGTTCCCCTGAAGACAGGGAAGAGATTCAAACAATGCAAAGTTAATCATGCAAGGGTGTGTGTACAAAGGGTGAGCATACACAAGAGGATGACTGTCCCTTGCTACAGGCCCTGAGTACAGATGTCCTCCATAGGAATGGGGAGAGAAGAGCCATCACTGTAGCTCATCCCTCTGCAGATCCTTTAAACTGTGCCCCTGATCCCTCCTATGTACTTCAACTGCCCACCAGGATTTCCACAGAACCTCTCCACACCCTTCCTTGGCCTCCTCCCAGCCAGGCTCCCCAGCTCTTGCAGGGCTGGCTGGTGTTGCTGCCCTGGTCTAGCTTTGGGGGGTGGGAAGAGATCCTTGTCAGCAGAGAGACGAGGGCTGGGATGTTCCCACCAGTAGGACTCACTAACATCCACGATCAAGAACTGGAAACAACAAAGAAAGCCTGAAAAGCAAAGACTTTAATAGCAAAACAAAGAAATAAGCCTTACATATAGAGCTCCTTCAAAGACCTGAAACTGAAAAAAACGACATTACATAGGAATCATCTAAGGGTGGGGAAACAATGAACAATGAGAACTGGAAACATTACCACATGTGGAGTATGCTACCAACCAATCATAACCCAGAGTTCAGAACATTGCCTTATAAGGGATTGCCTTGTTAGCATTTCTAGACCCACAATCCTTTTCTCCTGGCCATAACCCAACTAGATGTTTCCTTTTTTAGCATCTCACTTCCCAAGGCCTTAAGTTGATGCCTTCATTGTTAACAAAAGCTACCTCACTATCTATCCCAACCAGTCAAACTCCCACAGGCTGGCAGGAGGTGCCACAGAACCACCTGCTGTTTTCCAAAGCAATAATCCCCATAAAATGTAGTGGCTCCCAGAGGTGTGGAGTGGGGTAGGAGGAAGAAAACAAAAAACCCAGCCTGATCAACTGGAAAAAGATGCCTTGAGTCACCAGATCTTCTCAGCCTCCCTTAGTCAGTTCTCATAACTACTCTAAAAAAGAAAAAAAAAACCAAAGAAAAGCAAAACAGAAGAAAAAGAGAAGACAACCCCCCCCAACAAATAGTGAACAAACATTCTCACATTCAGCCTTTAATGGAACAGTCAGACTCTAAATTACAGTAATTCCCTTTCTTAGCAACTATTTAAGTTGCCATTTTCCTCCTGACGCATGGATTCCTGCAGCATGAGCATTACTGTAAAAGTCTCACAGCATCCTCTAGTAGTCTGATCATTTGGAGCTCCTATTTCCCATAAAATGCTTCAGGTGGGGCCCACTGATAATCCCCTGATGAGGCAAACACCAGAGGCATCCAAGGAAGCAGATTCCCCCCAAGTGAAGCCAGGGCTCGCTCTGGTTTGGTGAGAGCCCCTGGTAAACATTGCTACATGCTTCTCCTCCCCACACCTCTGCTCCTGATCTCGTGGGTGCTGTAGTGCCAGGAAATCTTCAGACAACAGGGCTCACAGCCTGTGGCCCTGGCTGCAGCCCTGTCCTGGGATTTGCAGGAACACCCCAGACAAACACACACACACACAAAACCATCCTCAGGCCCTGGGGCCAGCACGTCCCCAAACACTGTGATGCTCCCCCTCGGGTGCTGGGGAAAAAGATGTTTCAAAGTCATTTCAGCCAGTCTTGCATGAACAAAACAGTCTAGAAAATGCCAGAAATACTGATGTCAGTACCACCAGCCACAGAAAATGTGTGCATAGGTATATACATAGATATTTAATCTTCAGCCTTTCCAAAAGAAATTAAACGAATACTAAAAATAAATTTAAAACCACAAACAATTAGCTGAGGGGTGAACTTTCAACTCCTCTGATTTGATAGTATCACCTAAAAATGCCCCACAATTATCATACCCTAATGACCATCATCAAGAAAACTTGTATTTATTTTACAGCTTCCCAGAACTAAGTTTCAATCAGATAGTTCAGAAATGCAAGTTAAAAATAGATAGGGCCCCACCTTTTGTTCTGGAACAAGTGCAATCATTTCAACTACTGTTAATAATAATATGTCATTGTCAGGTAGTTGTCCTCACAAGCTACCTGACACCTAATCTATCACCATCAACTTATATTCAACTACAAATGAGATGCAACAGCATTTAAAGCTGCATAGTGCTCTTCCACGTGGATAAAAAAAACCATGAATGAAAAGAAAATATGCATTTGCTTTGCTTATCTATTATGTCTGGCTCACAGCTCAAGGTCTACAAAGGTTACAGGGGGAGATTTTTAAATTTCTACAGTCTTCTCAGAATTTAAACTTTAAGTTAACAAGAAAAGATAGATCTGAGCTACCAACACTGCAAGACACCATTGTAATATGGCCCCAACAGTCACACCATTTTAATCAACCATGTTCCTGTTCACAGAAACACATCACTGATCTTCAGCCAAGTCATGCAGGAGAAAATTGCATTCATGCTCCCTGGTACTGCTGGTTCTCAGTAATCCATTACTGCATTGCAGCAGGTCCAAACCCCCTTCTCAAAGGCATTTCTTCCATCAGCTCTTCAGAGGAGTGGCAGAAGGGGCAGGAAGCAGCACACCTCCAAGCCCCCGAGGGTCCTTAAGTCACTATGAGGTACACTCACTGACTTTGGGACATCAGTGAGAAAGTACAGCACTGTTATCACTCTCCCAGAAAGAAAACCTTTTTGGCTCCCTTGAAAAATTAAGCCAGATCTACCTAAAGTTGAAAACAAGGCTGTGGAGACACCATTCCCTGCAAATCAAAGATATCTGCAGAGGGGAAGCTTCCATCTACCCACCTGCACAGGGATGCACCTGGGACAGAGCAGAAGTCTCAATTTTGCATCTCAGAGAGCAACAAAGGAAACCCCTTCCCTGCCTGCAGCTGATGTCCAGCCCAATGACAGGGCAATCAAGAGCCAGGAAACACCTCAGAGTCTGGATCATCTCTGATAACCAGAAGGTAACTTTACTAGCACCCAGCAATCTTGCAGCTCTTTCAGCTCCTAGGGAGTTTGCTGGAACTTCATAATCCTGAGCCTTTACCTCCAAGTCAAAAACTTCCTTTAAACACAGCAAACATACCTAAGTGATGTTAGTACTTGGCAGGTAAATATGCAGTAGCTTCAGAAAAGAGACAACTCACAATCTGCAGGAAATAAGAACCACTTCTGATGTCTTATATATTTTATACTTAATACATTATCATAAGCCCACAGTAAGTGTATGATTTTGGTTGTAACTTTTTTTCTTCTCACAGCTGAATCTGGGAAAACAATCTCTCCTGGAAGCTGTTTTTCTATCAGTGGTCAATTAGAGTGTTATTTTTGGGAGGACAATTTTTCTCTTCCATCACCTTGAATTCTGGCTTAGTGCAGTTTTTTATGCCTAACCTCTTGTTTCCAGTTCACCTGTATTTGCACTGTACCTAGTTAATACCAAAGCCTAGACATCACATACTTGCAGTCTTGGCAAACATGTAGCTGAATTTGTCACTAATCTTTCAACAGGACCATAGAACTCAGCACCTCTAAAAGAACTTTTACCCTTTAATACCTCTGTGCTATGCACACATCGACTGAACAGTGCTCCACAAACCACTGTTAAATATTTCCATTTCCAGGAAGTATATACAAATTTTATACCACATTTGAGAAAAAAACCAGTTCAGTAGCAGAGACAAAACAGCATAATATGCCAGATGACAGGATTAATTTAAAGTTTATAGCATATCACTAACTACACCCAAACTAAAACCTCAATAAAAATAAAGAGATATGATTTTGGACTTATAAGCAAGTGTATCATCAAAACAATGTCCTTACCAAGTCCTTAAGCCTCAAAAAAGAATTTTGGGAGATGTATTCTTTTTACCTCCCTCTAAATGTTTCCTTCTTTCTTCATTTTCCCCTTTACAGTGGGATCACAAGCCTAAGAGATGCTCATACTCTGACATCCTCAGATTCATCAGATTTCCCCAGGAGCAGTAGAATTGGCACTAAATGCCACAATGTCATTAAAGTCATAAGAATCAGCCAAACCAGTAAGCACTGGAGATCCCTTAAATAACCTTCTCCCAGCACCCTAAACTCCATTCCCTACAGAGAATGCACCAAGGCTACTACAGAAGCTTTCACACTTCTCTCATAATCACAGGAGCCGGTTTTACAGGAGAGTGATGGGAGAATGATGCTCCCTAGAGGTGTTTCCAGGTCTCACAAATTCACTGTGGTGCTGCAGCCCTGTACTTGCTTTAAATTTGGGGTTTTTAGGCCACATGCATAAAAGACATCCTCAGCCTCATTGAAAACTAGCTATATCTCTGGAACCTCTGATCCATAAGGAGTTTGGAAACACTGACAATACACAGTTGCCAGTTCAGAAAGTATACTGGAAAAACTATGTATTACAGTGTAGTTTTTTCTTGTTTGATTGTGGTTCTTTTCCAAGAAGTGCTGTATGTTTGCAAAGGTTTAAGGCCAAAGTCCTGTACAGAGCAGAGTTTCATTATGAAGCACCAGACCTGTATAAAGAACGTAAGGAAATGCTAAGACCCTGCATTTTGCTCAGTGTGCTAGCAGAGAACTGTGTTCCCAACCAATCCCCATGTCCTTCCTTTAAAGCAAATCAATCCAGGAAATTAAAATCTCAATTAAGATTTGTTCCTGCAGGATGCTTTTGCTTCCAAGATGCTCTAGCTAAGCTCATCCCAGGCACCACTCCATACTTAGATAAACTCTTGGCTGCTACCTGTTGTCCTCAATGGATATGTCCTGACTCCTAAAGGACTTGCACACGCCCCTGCAGCAAAGAGACTGTCTCAGATCAAGTCACACTCATTTAACTTGACAGCTACATCTTCAGCCCGAGGTATGAGCTCCTCAGGGCTGGTATTTCAGGGAAGAACAGTTCCTTGGCATGTCTTTATTCTAAGGAATAGCATTTTCAGTTGAGTTTCTGCTTCCCCATTTTCCAAAGGCTAATGGGGTCTGCTTAAAACTGTTGTTTTTATTATCATGTTGTTCACTGCATCAATCCCAATCCTGCAGCTCAGGATTGCTGGGATGAGCCCAGCTGCTGGTGGGCAGCCCTAGAGGTGACAAATCCCTCAGGGGCACACAGCCCAGGTTCACATGGGCCTGTACCACTCATACAATGTGCTCCACTCTGCTGCTTTCTTCTCAAACTGCTGTAAGTTTAAACAGCTGTAAGATGCTTTCAGCCATCAAATAATAGAGGCTGTGAGCCCCTTGCCTCAGCAAGAGCTTGTGCCTACTACTTGAAGTCAAATTTCTGTCTTCAGCAGGAGTTCCCCAACTTGCTCTGTTCTGCTGCATCCTTTCCAAATGGCTGTAAATTGAGGTTATTTTAAGACACTTAAAGCTTTCAAGTAACAAAGCTGAGTTCTGCTGCTCTCTGACATTCACTCTAAGGGCCATAGAGGAGCAGATAAGGCAGCTCACCACAGGTCTGCCCAAGCTCACTCCCAAACCAGGAAGCACCAGAGAAACTTTTACTGTTAACTTCCTCAGGACAAAGAAATGCACATGATTTTCCTAATCATTACAAGTCAAAAAAACAACAGTTGTCTGATTTCTTGCTGTTTGAAAAAGAAGGGATGACTGGAGAACTGTGTATACCCTTACCTTACTTTAAATAAAGTTATGTGAACAACCAAATATAGCAGCAGAGTTTAGGAGCACTCAGTCCTAAGGTATACAGACAGCACAGTGATCTGATCATCTGTTAGGGATTCTCTTATATTCCCATCTACACCATGAAATGGCCTTAAAGTGGCCTAAAAGACACACTTGAGCTCAAACCTAATCTGAATGGACAGAGTTTATGGTGCAGACACCTCATGACTTACTCAAAACCTTCCTGTGAGAGCAATGCTGAGCACACACACACACAACATCGTGAGGAGCAGCCACACACAGTCTGGTCTGCTTAGACCAAAGCACCAGACAATCACAGAATCTGACAATTTTTGATAGCTGACCAGGCACCTTGCTTTAGCTGGGAACAGCCTGCAAAATCAAAAGTATTTCTCAAAACAGCCTGCTTTTAGCATCTCCTAGCCTTCTTATTGTGAGTGTGCAGTATCATTATGTGTTTAAATGTATTCAAATGCATCATATATAACGTGCAGCTACCAGATCACCAAACTTTTATTCTGTGTAATCCACAGTAAGAGCAAAAAGGATTGAGGTGGTTTTGAAAAGAATGCAATGCTCTATTATGCTACCAAAACCCCCCACAAACAGCACAAACCCCAAAATACAACATTTATTCCTACTATTCCCTGCAAATGCTTGTCTGTTTGCCTGTTGTCTGCACGATCATAAAAGCAGAGCAGTAAAGAAGAAAAGAGAGATGCCATTGAAAGGAGAGAAAGGGTTTGCTGGGTCATCCTTTATTCATTCATAATACCATCTGTTGATTTTTCAGTTAACCACAGCTCTTACCACTGCCATATTGAAGTTTTTAACCTTTTTTTCCTTTAAGGGATCTTCCAAGCAACCATGGATATTTCATTGTCTGGGCCCAGAGTTACAACCATCAACAACAGGGCTGTGCTACACCCGGTGACCAGCTGAAAGGATTTAGGTTTCAACAGTGAAACCTTGCAGGCTCTTTCCTCTAAGCATTTGTAGTTCTCTAACTCATTCTCCATGCTACAGCCGTCAGCCACCTGGGAAGCAGTGCCTGATACTCCTCCTCTGCTTTCTCAGCTGTTTAAACTAAGTGGATTATGAGGATATAGTGGTGGTTCCTTTCTGGCCCCAACAGAGAGGCATCACAGCCACATGGCCCCTGGTCTGATGATCAGGTCTGCTCTCTGGAAGCCCTTTTGCAGCAGGGACCCAGCAGCACAGATAGACACAGACTGCTGACTGAGAAATGGGGCTGTTTTTTCCCTATGAATTCATACTGGTCTTTATTTTGCTGCCTGAAACCTGGCAAACTCCATCTCCTGTGTCACAGCTGCCATCTGCAGGTACCCAAGCTCCTCACTGGGGAACAGCCTCTCCCTAAAATGGAAAAGGGGATGTGTCTGGCAGAAAGGATATTCCTCCCCTTCTACCTCACTCGCTATTTTTCTACCTCCCATGTGTTAATCCCTCCCCCCTCCTGCCCTCTCTGCTTTTTCCATATGCTTGCTCATCTAACATCTATATTCTTCCCCACCTTCACATATGTCTGCTGATGTGATGGAGTTGCAGTGTAAGTTTTCAGCTACCACCAAGCATCAGAAAGAAATGTAATCCCTAATCCTTCCTTAGATCTCTTCCTCCTTCAACAGCAGCAAGGAAACCAGCCACCAGTGCTGCCTCTTTATACTTCACTGGGATAACACTACTTCCCAAAAAACCACCAGAAAGATCAAAATCCCCTATATTAATATTCCCTCCTGTCCTCAGAGCCTCCTTCAAGCAGCTGCTCCCTAGGGCTGGCACCCCAGTCAGGGGCAGTGTTTCAGCACAGATTTCACTGGCAGCCTCAAAAGCCTCTGAAACTGTCCCACACCTGAGGCCAAACAGAATGGGATGCCCAGAAATCCAGCTTTCATATCCTGTTTAGCTCCTGAACCAGTCCCTGGTTAAACATCAATCCCTCTCTCCCTGTATCAGCATGTTCAAGGCTCACCACTCTGTCCCCTCCTTCTCAAGCAGAGCATTGTTTAAATTATCTACCTACCTCTGGAAGTAAGGCACTATCTACCAAGGCACACACACCATGCTACCTTTTATCATCTTGTCAGCAAGCTGAGAGGGAAAACAGCAGAACACGATTCTGTTAGAGGGAAGAGCTCATTGTCACAGCCCAAAATGTTTTTCAATTACCTTCCCTCTCTACCACAAACCCCTCCTAATGAAACATGCAGACCCCAAAGGAAAAGCAGGTGCCCTTGCCAAAAGCAAACAGGCAAATCCTGGCTCTGCTTTATTTCTAACCATCCCCATTCACAACCAGACACACTGTCTGTGTTTTCACTACACAAACAGCCTCCCCCTCCCCAGCAAGTGCTTAAGCATGAGACAGTTCTACAAAACAGCACTGAAAACTATTCTCATTTTCTACCAAGCTCCTCATGACAGCTCTTCTCATAATAAATACCTCAGATGAGTACCTCAGAAACATGGTGGATGGCAATTAAACTCAGTTATCTCCATTTGTGTATAGGAATGCCTTTGAGCTGCATCAAGAGCAAAGACTTCTGGACTAAGAATTGGCAAAGAACAAGAATGAACATTTTGAAGTGCCTGGTTTTGTACCCAAAATACCACATAACTCGTGTTTTCATTTCCTCTGCCTGCTGCCTAAACCCCCACTGCTTTAGAGCAACAGGGCTGTTGGTTAGTTGTATCAATACATATTGTGCAGGCTGGAATTGTCTAAGCTACCAAAAAAAATTTACCTCCAGAAAACAAAGTTGTGATCTTTGATTACAATGAATATTCAATAGAGGCAATGTAAAACCATGCTCAGCAGCAGCTCTGCTGCTCGTACCTTAATCTTTGCATGATTCAAGACTTTCTTTTGAGAGCAAAACAAGGCACTGTGTGGGCACTGTGTATCACAACCTGATACAGCTTGTGAGAGCTAGAAAATCATTACCTAATCTAACACAGCAGCAGGCAATATTCCTCTTCCTCCTCTATTATCTTAACAACGCAAGGCAAGAGTCATGCTGAGCACAACCACCAAGCAAACAGGATATCAGAAATGCATCCTCTCTACCACGTTCCCCAGAGGATCTCACAGATGAGCAATTCTGCTCACCCACATGAGGATCCAGCAGGCTATAAAAATGAAACAGTGGAAACAACCACAGCAGAAAAGGTCCCACAAGTCAGCATGGCAAAGGGAGACCCACACAGCTTCAACACCATCTTTATTAAGAGAAACACATCAGCCATATAAATTGTGTGCCTTGCCACTGCATTGGGCAAAAGCATCAAAGGTTGGGGGAAATTCACTAATGGAAAAAAAGTAGAAATTAAATAAAACAATATAAAAATGTGCTTCCTTAAAACTTCTTTGTAATACAATTGCTGGAGTTAGCAGCAAGTTGGTGAGATATAGGGATGCCAAAACAGAGGGGTAGAATGAGCAGAAGTATGAATGGTGCAATGAAGGTTTGAATTGAAACAGAAAAGGTGCCATATATTGAAGAGTTAAGAGAAACAATGTTTTAAAGCATGTCAAGTTTGGCAACTGGGGGCAGTTGCCAAAGTCCTTGCATCATCACAACACTTTTGCATCCATATCTGCATCCTCCAGAAAGCTTGGACAGTGCTCACAAACTGCAGGGAAGCCCTGCAAGGAAGGGAGCTGACTTCTATCCTCCTGGCAAAGTACTCACCAAGAGGAAATTTCATAGCAGGATTCCCACATAAGCTCATCAAGTCCAGCACAATTAAATGAGCTCCTCATGACAAAAGGCTGACCGAGCACAGGCCTGTCAGAGTGCAGTACCTCTCACTCCAAAGCCCTCACCATGCAAGTCACTGCAGCCACAGCTGCCAGGAGAGCACTAGAGATGAGCGGATGTCTTCACACATCCCATCAGGTGAGCCATGCACAGCCTGAACTAACACTGGAGGAGCTTTAAATAACATGGTACAAAGCCATGCTATAGCCAGACCCATATACTGAGTTTTCACCCAGAAACTTCATCTCTGCCTTGGTGAGTGGGAGCTGGGGGCAACTCAGCTCTCTGGACAGCTCTCCAGCAATGCCAGCAGCTGCCCACCAGACTCTGGTCCCCTGCACCCACATCCACTGTGTCCCCTCCAAAACTGCAGCACCGGGGCACAGCAGCTCACTCATGGCCTGTCCTCAGCATAGCTGTTATGACAGGTTTATGCCAGTTTAATATTGAAACCTAGAAGACTATTTGCATAATTAAACATTGATCTGCTCTCTCTCTCTGCATGGGCCCCTAAATTTGTGTGAAAGGCATTAATCCAGTGTCTGCCTCAGGACAGAGGTCCTGCAGACATGATGCAGTGCCAGTTCCCCATGGAAAATTCTGTCCATCTTGAGAAAAGCATGCAGAACTTTTAAAATGTGAAGCCAAGGTGACAGGCCAGGGGCATTTTCCTTTTCATCAGGGTACACAGAAGAGAAACAAAGGGACAAGGGGATTAGCTTCCGGGCTGGCACAGGAAATGGGATATAATTGCTGGGCTTTGCTACTGCAATGCCCATGATCTTCAGCCTTGGCTGTTTGGACAAAACAGCACACCCAGAGTAAGCAACAAAACATAAATGCCAAGCAAGAGCTATTTTTCAAAACATATTGCAAGCTACTACCAATGGACATCACTGAACCCACTTTTTTATCAAACAGTAATTGAAAAAGTATAATGCTGAAGCATTGTTTTGCTTCAATGCTCAGTTTTTTATTATGAAGCATTTTTGAGAAACAAGAAGATCCTGCCTGACAAGGAAGGAGACCCTGAGACCTGTAACACAGATATTGGGCTACTGCCAGTCAGCAGCACACTGTCCCTCCTTGACTAACCCTCAGTGGGAACATTAGGGTGAGTCCCCTGGAAAAGCAAAACAGGCAGTGGTCTTGGAATATATCTGACAGCCCCATCAAAATGCCAAAGGAAAGTCTGTAGAATACTGGGGTGAGCATATACAATTTTACATAGGCAGGGTTGGGATAGAAGTTGACTATTATTCAAAGGAGAGTCAGCCTTAGTTTGTCCTTTGGGACAGAAATGACATCAGTAACAAAGCAGTTTCAGTGTTCCTGGTAAAAGAGAAGAAGAAGTTACAGCCCACTACAGGTGGTGTGGGGAAAACAGTCCAAAAGTAATACCAAGGTTAAAACCTGTGTGATAGTTCTGTTGCCCAGCCAAAATGTTTGCTTTTGTGTCCATGCTATTAAAGCATCCCAAAGGGAACACACAGGATCCATGCTGAAAAGACACTTGATGGAAGAAAATTAATAAGATCTCTCTCTAATACATATGATAGACAAGATGTGTCCTCTCAGGGGAGACATAACCAAGCAAATCTCCATAACCCAATCAGCTGACAAGGACAGATGCAGGGGATCACTTGTGGCAATACTGACACCTGGGCAAATTTTTCTGTTCTGGAATAGAGCCATCCCACAGCTACTAAAGTTTGCCAATATCCATCCTCAGAGGAGCACGGCCACCCCATTTCAGCAAAGCCCTGGCCTCAGCTCAAATTGAAAGCAGCAGCAGTTTCCCCAGCTACCCCAATTGCCCAGGTTTCACATTTGTCCATGGGCACAAGCTGCCCCAAACTGGGACTGAAGAGGCTCCACCTGCAGTTCTCTGTGATGAGAAGAGAATTTTTGCTCATGCCAGGAAGGGGATGGGGCAGCCACTAGACAGGGCAGGAATGAATGGTTTCCATGGAACTTCAACAAGTAATGTTTGCAATGCCACTGGGAGGAAATTTCTTCAGTGTGTGAGGTGTAACTTGGAAATAAACTCTTTCTCTACGTAAATTGTATAAAACCATCCCACAGAATGCATGAAAATATCCAAGTGCTAAAATTAATTGCCTCCATGGGAGGCAACCAGTAGATAAATAGCCAATATGAATATTTTGGGTTCCAATTTCTATCTTGTGCTACCATAAGTTATTTTCATATTTAAATAACAAATCTGTATTTAAGTTAATCAGAGTTTAACAGTTAAGTCACAATTGAAAAATAGCAGGGGAATCCTAATTTTGCTGCAAGCACTGATTATTCTCTATTTTCAAAACTGCAATTGGAGAATTGCTTTTCTTCCCTTAGTTATCACAGAAGAAAATTGCATTGGGCTTTTTCCTTTCCAAGTCACTTCAGCTGAAATTTTTACTAGGACATATCATAGCATCTTTTGTCTTCATTAAGTCTTTTACTTTCCCTGTATGAATATATAGTGAGATCATGGCAAGCACTTCAGGGTCTGTTCGGCATAACATTTCTAAATGTTGTTTCCATTTTGTTTTGGGCCCTTTTTCAAAGGTCTGCAAGCATCACACCTAACCTGACTTGTAATTGCTCCAGTAAACATGGCTAAATAGATAAATGCCAGCTCATTTAAGTATACAACATTAAATGCACTGCTTTCTCTTCCTAATGCACCAGATAACAAATAAAAAAAAAGAAAAAAAAAAGCAGAACTACAGAATTTTTCCAGCAATGATTTATAAGGCAAGATGAAATGGACTTTGCATGTCTTTCAATGGGCTTAGATGCCCTTTTTCCCTCCACAAAATGCTCTGATTACTTCTCCTTGTTCTTCTCCAGGAAATGCAGGACAGAATAAAATAGCCATTCCGCATGAATAAGGAAATAACCTAAGGTGCAATAGGTCAGTCCATAATGTAAATACACCTCCTGTGTCAGCTTCAAGGGCCCTCTTGAATTTTGGCAGCCATTTGTTATATTGATCAGGTTACCTGGTGACAGTGAAATACAAAGGATGTGTATTTCAGAAGCTTTGATTGGGTGAAGAAAGCCAGGCAAGCCAGGGAAGCAACCAGCATCACATCCAGACAATGTCACAAGGACCAGAGAGCACAGCCTTGCCCAGGGACAGGGTCACCCCCCTCCTAGGCAGTTACAGCGTTAAATCAGTAAATTTACTTCCCTGAGTGGCAATAAATAAACCAAGGAGGAACAGAAGGTTATGTGTGCAGGAAGCATGACAAGGCCACAGAGAGTTTTCCCCAGCACCACACTGAGGCTGGGCAGGAAGTGAGAGCCACCACCAAAACTAAGGGAAAGCCCTAATGGAGCTCATTTGGCTGCTGGCTCCTGCTTATGGGAAAAGCAGCCCTGAGCAAGATTCTCAAGCACCTCCCTCCTCCCCTGCTCAGACACAGCCCCCTTCAGCTGAATGAGCTGCCCAGCATCTCGGCCAGCCCACGTTCAGAACTCACCTGCTGGCTTCTTCACATTCTGCACGTGCAGAGTCTGGTTTTCCCACATCCCACCCAAAACCTCCATTAGGTCCTGCTGGACCTGGGGTGTCTCTCTGTAAGACCCTACAGGACTGGACCACCAAAGCCCAGTCCAACAGTGGGACTGGGTTGCATGTCTCATCCAAGCTTCTGTGTGCTATTTCCTCAGCAGGAGGGCAATGGAACATAATTTCTGTACTTCAAAATAAATCTGGCAAAATGCAGGCAAACTTAACATCCTCTGGTTTTTGGTATCTTTGTCTGTAATCAAAATATAATTTTTTAGCAGCATTTGCATTTTTCTTGTGAGAATGGAGCATAAAAGCAATCCAAAGCCCCAACTAAAGGAACCACAGGTTTCTGAGTAAAAACAAATAGCTCTCATCCCACCAAACCCCACAGAAACTGCAAATCACTCGATACAATAGTTAATATAAGTACCAGACTCCAGTCTCAGCAACTGAGTCAGGATAAAGAATCTACTCTAAAAAATAACCACCATATATATTGCCCCACACACCAATATTCACTGAAATGAAATAACAAAAAAAAAAAATCATAATTTCCCAATCACAACTCTTGTCAGAGTACAGCCTAAGAAAATTGTCAGACAGTATTTGACTAATACTCACATTAATTTCATTAAGCCTACTTAAGACTGCTGTGAGACACTTAATACACCGCACCAGAGCCACATGCCAGGATAGAAAGAACTAAATCAGATCAAGGCTGATACTTTGTAAGAAATTAAAATCTCCTGTCAATCTAGGAAAGAGCACAGTACTCCTCCCCGTGAATGTATCACATACATAAAGCAGGCACAGCAGGACCAGAGGAGCATTAACTTCTACTTTAAACACCCACTTTTCTGTGCTATTATTTGTGTAAGCATGATACCACCATTCTCTTTGCTCAGTACAGCTGCAGTGACCCTGATGGGCTGCCAGGGGTGGGCAAACGACAGCAAAAGCCACCAGAGCTTGGTGCCAGGCCTCAACCTCTGCCAACAGACCCACATTTGCTACAGAGCCACCTTAAAATCAGTTAGATTTTAGTGGTTTACTTCTTAGAGCACTTCCCCACAGCTCCTCAGGGAGCTTCTGGAAAGCTCCATCCCAGCCTGCCTGTGCTGCATGGGTGCTGCTGCATGGCTGCTGCTCACCACCACTGAGCCCAGAGGCAGTGGAGGGGCTCACAGTGCTGCTGCCTCACCTCTGGCACCCTGGCAGGGGGATTTCCTATGCCAGTGGCACCTCTCACTTTTCTCTCTTTTCTAGCCAAGCTGCACAGTCTTTATGAACAAAGGCACACCTTGCATTTCACTTACTGCAGGCAAGAAGTTTTGCCAAAAGGCTGTGTGTCATCAGCACATCTCTGTGCGTGGCCTAGACTGGGAATCAACACCAAGTGCTTGGTCTTGAGGGAAATACTCATTAAGTGATGGCCTGAAACTGGAATTATGCAATTTCCTACACCATTCCCAAACATGATGATTATTGGCCCCCATCAAGCATCATTAAAACATATTTGCTTAGTCTCTCTTCAGCTGTGTGTGCACTACATCCAACTCATATTTTGTGGTAAATTTGCACATCCCAAATGTGATATATACAGATTATTTAAGTTTTTACATATCCCTAAGAGCTGAACAAATTAATACTTTGATTAACTTAGCCATTTACTCATATGCATTTTTTTTCTAAAATTAATGCATTATTTAAATTTATTCAATAAAATAGCTTCTGGGGTATTTCTCCTCCATGTTTATTATAAGCTCTGAAGATCAAACATTCATCAGTTGAACTGTGTGGCTTTGATTATAATTGTCAAGGTAAACTACAGGGGACTCTACTTTTTCCCTGGCTTTGATAAGTGTGGGCACCTTCCTGCACACAAGTGAAGTTTGGCACTCAGGGCAGGCAATACAGCCTTGGCATTTGCTCTCAGCAGACATTCAGCCAAATAAATCCAGACAAATGTTTGTGAAAAGGGAATAGGGATGGCTCATATCTGCAGCTTGAGTTAATTATGTTTAAACTGTGATTGAATATGTGCACAGAACACCTTTTTCCCTTCTGAGCCCTCTCCCTGGGATCCTCCCCAACAGCAGCATACCAACAGTAAAGCACTATGTATGCACACTCTGAGAGTTCCCATTACACAGGAACAGTTATTAAAATGCATCTTGTTCTTTGCTTAATTTATAAGGTGCTCTCTTTTCTACATGCCCTAAATAATCACTTTTTAATATCTAATACAGCTGTACATCACAGTGTATGGTGGTATTTCCTATGGGGAGGCTGGGATGTGCTCTCCAACAGCACTGGCTCCTCTGCAGACATTCCCTGACACTCCTGCTTTGACCAGGAGAGATATATGCAGATATATGGCTTGTAATCAGCACCAAGGATGGAGCACAAGGGGGAAAAACAACATCAGAGTGCTTTGTGTAAAGGAAGGCTCTCAAAACATAGATGAGCCTTCACAGTTCAAACTATTTTTTGTCTTTCTAGTGTACATCTGAAAGCTACCAACAAAAGCAATTAGCTCTAGAGAAGTATTTAATTCCCAGCAATACATCTAAGTACTTTGCTATTGCTTTTTAATTGGAAAACATGCTACCAAGAACATTTACTACAAATTTTGAACTGACCCTGTCTCATCAGGATGCGTCTCTCTGGGAATTTCACTTATTATGGCACAACTAACAGCAATTAGTTCTTTTTAAACACTGATTTGTCTGTACTAAGCCTCACCTCAGGACTTAGAAATAGCAACCTTAGATGTTTGGGAAAGTTTTTCCAGATTAATCACAGGACAGAATAACCTAACTCAAAATATACTCATGCCATAAGATACCCTGCTAGCTGATCCCAGCCTACACTGGTACAATGAGCTGTCTGAACCACACAAACCCACCTTTATTTCAGTGCTCTGTCTTTCAAGTTCCCCATGATGTGCAATAAACCTACATACAGTCTTAATTTTAACTGAACCAGACAAATAAATGCACATCCTAAAAGAGAGAGCACTTGATGACAGGTAATTAAACCCCTAAGTCAAAAATACACGGAGCACAGGGGAAAACAGTTCGATCATTATTTCTTTGCTAATCGTTGAAATGAAGTCTTCTCAGTGACTAGAAACCAAACTGAGACTGCTAAAATGCCCTGTGTATTTAAGTTTACTCAGATATGTTCAAGGTCTTTCTGTGTAATACACAGGATTTCAAAGTGCTATGGTTAACTCAGAGCAATTGACCCACTGCTTAAATTCAAATAGACACAATTTTGATAATGATAAAGGTAAGTAATACACCACATACTTACTCAGTTGGAACACAGAAAATCAAAGCATAGTTCAATGAACATTTATAGAGCACTACAAATGCTGTGAAGTAAACACTAGAAGCCTCTCCACTCTAGGGAAAAGCAATGCAGGGCATTCCAAAGGGAGCAGGAAGTGTCATTACACTTACTGAAAACACTGCACCTGAAAGGAACTGCCAAATCCTTGAAAACATGGAGTGCTGCCTTTAAGAGAAGTCCCTCGCAGAGATTCCAATTTTTACCATATGCCAAGTTACTGTGGAGTACAGCAGTTTAAAATGTTTTTTTCTCTAAAACTTATCCTCTACTGCCACCTGCAGTTTCCACAAAATGCCCTCCCTGATTTAGTGTTCCCATTTCCAAGCAGAAGCTGCTGCAAACCCCTGGGTCCCAAACACCACAAACCAGACAACAGTAAAGATCGTCCTTTCCACAAATAATATTTAGCTGCTTTGTGTTTAAGAGCAGGTCACATCCTGTCCTCATTCACACACCCAAGACCTATTAAAATAGCACCAAACTCAGTGAAGTCTAGTGAGACCTGCCAGGTTAAGGCTCTGGATTTTAGCAGTTGCTGTCCCTTGTGTGAGTGAATTGTGCAGATTCAAGTACACAAACCCTGATGGCTAACACCATCTGTGTGCTTTTCAGCTTCTTTCTCTGGCCTTACCAATCTGGCATGAATTTTGGCAGGGCTGTCATCTCTTCTGCTGCACCCTGTTGCTTGCTGTTCTCCTCTTCCAGAGGCAGCAAAACCACCTGTTGCAAATACATAAATTTTAAAAACTGAGAAGAAAGGCTTTTTATGAAGTACACATTAACAAATATGTAAGTGATCCATTCACTGCTTCAGGGGGGGCAATTTAACATCTAAGTGCCTGTGTGTAGGCTGCTGTGTGGTCCAATTTCCACTCTTGTTCCTGACACACCTGAAGAGCAGTGCCTCAGGGCAGCTCCTTGTGACCATGGAGAGCACCAGAGATCCCAGCAGTGGTCAACACCAGAACTAGCACTTCTAAACCCTCCCCCACCAGGTATGTTTTAGAGATGAATGAAGTATTTCTCTGTGGCAGGTTGACCATGGCTAGCTGCCAAATGCCTGCCCACCCACTCTCTAACTCACCCTCCTCAGCAAAGCAAGGGGAAAACATGAAATAATGGATAGGTGAAGATACAAACACTGATACAGAGAGGGAGATCCCACACCAATTGCCATCTCAGGCACAACAGATACAACTTGGGGGAAATTCATGTTACTTCTTACCAACTAAATGAGATTTGGGTGCTAAGAAACAAAAATAAATTACTCTCTCTTATCCTCTTTTCCCCCAACTTATCCTCTCTCCTTCACTCCCATCTCCTGTGCCTCTCCTGGCTGCTGGCAATGCTCCCTCCCCCTCACGTTGGTGCCCCTGAAGTGCCTCAGGCATGGCTGAGGGGCTGGGTGAGGTTCAAGGCACTGGGCTGCTGCTACTGGCCATGCCCAGCCTCTCCCCAGCCCTGAGGCTGCCCCTGGCACCTCATACCTCCTAAAGGCAAAACAGGGATTAGAGCACATGCATCCAGTCTCCATGTGCTCTCTTGGGCCTGTGATCAAGTCCCATTATTTTCAGAGTAATTATGAAAAAGCACCACTCGTGTGGATTGCTGACACAATCTCCTTTGGGACATCGAGGGCAAAACCCTCTGGCTTGGTGCAGAAGAGGATGAGGCCAAACTGCCATCAACTCACTCCTGCTCACCTTCACTGCCTGCTACAGTCAGGTGCTTTTATTTATTTTTCCCCCATTTCTTCTCTCTGCTCAAACAAACCTGGTTATAATCACAACTGAACAAAAACACTCTCAAGGTGTTTTTTATTAACCACATACTGGAAGCAGAGAGCAAGTCTTCACAAATATGTTCACACATAAACACCCATTTTATGGTCACTTACTTTGTGTTCTTAAGTAAATTTCCTTTGTCTTTTACTCAGCCCTTTCCTCAGTCACTAAGTGGCATCACTGGAGTTTCTTCAAGATTTTAATGCATTTTCCTGTACTTTCTTTTTCCTTTCTTCCATTGTTCTAGTAGGCTTTGTGCAAACATGATCCTTAGCTTGCTCCAGCGCTGAGCTGGTCCTAGAAACCTGAAGGCAAAGATCACACCCAGAAGAGAGCAGTGAGCACCAGCATACATACCTCAGCATCAAAACTTGATAATACCAGACAGCAGCTTCCCTGGGAAGGAAAAGGGACTTCACACTGTAAAAAAGCAAGATTAAAAGCACCAGACCAGTTGTCACACACATCATCCAGCAGACAAAGCCACAAACCTGGAACAGGGACGAAAGCAGGGTGAGGCAGAGCAGGGGTTTCCTTCTCAAAGCAGTAAACCAGAGCTCAAAGCCAAAGCCTGTTTTGAAACTTTCCTTTTTCTCCCCATTCTATCCCCAAAATCCTTTCACAGTTTTTCACTGCATTTAATGTAATTAGGGTATAGGGCAGAGCAGACCAAATCCACACTTTGGAAGATTTATTAATTACAATCCCAAATAACTTCAGCCTGCTTGTGAAGGTGGCAGCTGCATCCCATCTGTAGCAGAGGGGAGGCACTGCTGCCAGCACAGCTGGGCTGAATCCCAACAAGATGGGACCATCAGCTTAGGGGGAATACAGAGGACAGACAGGAAGATCCACCAGGAGCAATTTATTGCAGACTAGATAAACAGCCTCCTTGGATAGATTTTAACAATCCACAGAGAAAAATTGTGGCTGTCTGGGGAGTATGGCTGTCTGTGGGGTTTTTAGCAGAGAAAAACCCTCCAAACAAAAACCATCTAATCCTGCTACACACACTGATGCATGTGTATTAACGTAAATACAAAATTTTAATGTTGCTAACATCTACAACTAATAAACTACCTGAATGCTAACAACCATCCTTACATCTCCATGGGGTAATATAAAGGGTCATGGCTCACACTCGGGCTGCAGAGAAGCCCTCATCCACATTACTGACAGAGAAGCAGAAATCACCAGGCTCTTTTCTCAAAGCCACCCAAATCTCTCCTCAGCTGTCCCAAAGCCAGAGGTCACCCTTCTCTCTGCCTAGTCCTGCTTTGAACGTGTCCAGACGTGGGCTACAGCACTGGAAGAGGTCTGGAGGCCAAAAGGTCTTTTACATCCCTGTTCATTTGCCAAGGAAAAATTTCAGTGATAGAGTACTTGGGTAACAGGGATTAGGAGTTGTTTCTCTTGCAGTTCCATTAAAAGTCCATGCATTTTAATGCTTTTGAACAAAGCCTTCAAGTTATAGTTCCATATTAATAAGCACAACAAGAAAACCCACCTTTCTGCCTTTCAGCTGTGCTTTCCCCAAACTCACTCAAATTATCTTGAGCTTTTCTGTAACAAAGAGATGATGCCAGTTTGTAGGAGGCATTTAGCACTCCAAGGGCAGTCAGGCTTCGAAGTTGTGGCATCTCGCATCTGGAAGAAATCCTGATCTGTTCAGGATTCTAGCTGGCAGAAGCCCAGTGCCAGGCACAGGGACTTGGGCACAAATGATGGCTTGTTTCCATGGGAAACTAAATTCAGCCCCCCAGGTTCCTGATGTCAGTCTGCAGGAGGAGTTTGGCACTCCAAGGGCAGCCAGGCTTCCAACTTGTGGCAGCCCCAGCATGTCAGGTGCAGACCATGAACTGTCCAGGCAATGGGCAGCAAGACCCCTCTGCCCCTGCCCTCACACTCAGACTGGCTGCAGCTGGAGATCAGAGCTGTCCCAGGATGGTGAGGGGACAGATCAGCTGCAGGTGTGGACTGTTAGGATGGTGAGAGAACAGACCAGCCACAGGTTTAAGCTGTAAGGGATAATGAGGGGCAGCTCCTGTCGGGGAGCCTCAGCTCAGTTTGGCATGGAGCTGCTGGAGGGAGTAGGTTATGCTGGGGTCTCCTGTTTGTCTCATGGGATGATGGTGAGATCATCTTACAGAGTTTTGGGGAGCCCTTGGTTGTGGAGTGTCACTTCAGGAGATGCCAAGGGACAAACCTTTGTGCCAGGCAGTAGCAGCAGGTGAGCCATTGTAGATTTGTAGGGACTACTTTTCTCCTTTTTGTTTTCAATTTTGTCTTCCCATTCCCTCCCTGGTGCCCCCAGAAAAAAAGGGGGTTCTGAAGACAGAAGAATTTAAATTGAGGGAAGAAATTCCTTTACTGTTATTGTCTGTGTTTAAATTGAGGGATTCCCCTTCTCCTGGGATTTTAATAAA
>JANPWX010000165.1:0-22218 GCA_024734555.1 Trochalopteron elliotii
GGGGAGCCGCGGGGACGCGGACAGCAGCACCAGGGCCAGCAGAGCCTCGGGACACAGCAGGGCTCGGGAGAAAGGAGCGAGAAGCTGTCGGACGAGGTGAGTCACGGCCCCCCCACCTCCCTCAGGCACAAGATGGCGGCGGCTCCGCGCGCCCGCGCCGCCATCTTGAGGGGAGGAGCGGGGGAGAGGCGGCGGCGCCTCAGCGGGAGCCGAGCGGTCCCCGGTGTCAGGGCGGTCCCGGGGCTGCGGTTTGCATCCCGTCGCGTTGCCCAGGGATGCGGTTTGGGTTCCCTCGCGGTGGCCCCGTATTATGATTTGGATATCCTCGCAGTGCCCCTGGCGGTGCCGGGGGTGTGGTTTGGATCTCTTCGCGGTGGCACGGGACTATGATTTGAGTCTTCTCGCGGTGCCCCTGGCGGTCCCGGGGCTGCGGTTTGTGTTCTCCGGGGGTCCTCAGGGCTCTCCTCAGTTCTGTGTGCGGCGCTCAGTGGCGGCTCGAACTGGTCTGATTCTTTGTAGGGGTTTAAAGCGAACCTCTCTCTGCTGAGGCGGCCCGGGGAGAAGACGTACACACAGCGCTGCCGGTTGTTTGTTGGGAATTTGCCTGCTGATATCACAGATGAAGACTTTAAAAGACTTTTTGCCAAATACGGGGAGCCAGGAGAGGTTTTTATCAACAAGGGGAAAGGCTTTGGATTCATTAAATTGGTAGGCATTCATGTTGTGTGTCCATCCGTTTCGTTCTCGCAATGTGGTGATGTGCAACTTAGTTTTCTAAAACTGGGTTTTGCGCTTCCCCCAGGAATCTAGAGCTCTTGCGGAAATCGCAAAGGCAGAGCTGGACGATACCCCCATGAGGGGCCGGCAGCTCCGCGTTCGCTTTGCCACTCACGCCGCTGCCCTGTCGGTGCGGAACCTCTCACCCTACGTGTCCAACGAGTTGCTCGAGGAAGCTTTTTCCCAGTTCGGTCCGGTGGAAAGAGCTGTTGTGATTGTAGATGATCGAGGTAGATCAACAGGAAAAGGCATTGTTGAGTTTGCATCAAAGCCCGCTGCAAGGAAGGCGTTTGAACGGTGTACTGAGGGGGTGTTTTTGTTGACAACGTAAGTACTTTGCCAGAGTCTTTTAGTTTTAAGCTGAATAAAGACTGTAGGATTCTAGTTTTTCAGAATGATCACTTTTAGAAGAGTAAAACGAGTATTTTCTGTTCAGTACTCCCAGGCCAGTTATTGTGGAACCATTGGAGCAACTGGATGATGAAGACGGTCTTCCAGAAAAGCTTGCTCAGAAGAATCCGATGTATCAAAAGTAGGCACTGTCTTTTGATATAAAGAGGGTGTTAATAATGTTTTAAGTAGTATTGTTCCTGAGTAATATTGTAAGAGCCTGCGTGGACGGCAGGGAGAGGGAACTCTGCAAACCTGAGACACTTTTGAGAGAACACATGGTTTGATTGCAAGGGTGGTGGGTAAAAAGGGCCTTTTGCCTTCAGCCACCAGCCTGGGCTGAGGGGAAGCCCCAAAGAGAGAGAGAGAGAGAATAGGGGTAAGAGAGGTGTGCCAGATAAGAGAGGTGAAGTAAGAGAGTGAGAACCTTGTTACAATACATTATATCTTCTTTTGTGTTGCATATTCTAATTTACAGTGACCAACCCGCGCGAGATACAAAACTTAGAAACTTTGCATACAGCCTATGAGAACTGCTATATTACCATATCACTCTGTATTCTAAACTCTGAAGACTGTCTTCTTATCTATCTCTTCCCTGATACCTTGGCAGGGTGAAGTGGGGCTACACCCTTGGGTCCCTTAGTGTCCCATTGTTTCTTACAATGATCATCTTCCTGCCTGCCATGATTACATCTCAAAGCTAGCTCTCATTTCTATTTCATTCATAGGTTTTATATTCTCAGTATCTCTTGCCAGGCAGTCATATTTGTAAGCTTTTCCTGCCCCATCTTTCCCAACAGAGTATGGAAATTTTTTCAGAAACAGGCTTTAGATTTTCGGTTGTATTTCCAGGTCTTGGTGGTTTTTTTGTTCATAGTTTAAAGTAACATAATGATTTGTTTAGTGTATTCACCAAGTGTTACACAAGAAGTTTTCTACATTGTATTACAAAGAAATAGCAGCTCAACAGATGGTTTTGGTGTAGTAGAAACTTGAAAAATCAGACTTGAACTGCTTCATGCTATTGTTGGGAGCTGTCATCTCCCTTAAGGCATGTCTCGGGTTGATGGTCCCATGGGGAACTTGGAAATTTACATTCGTGGTTTGAAATGAGAAACGAAGTAAAACTGTAACTCATTCCTTGATTAGTATAAACTTGTTGCATGTGGATTTGCCTTATGAGCTGACTACTGGCATAAAGGAACAAAGAGTCTAGAGGAGTATTAAAGAGTCAAGAGAAATCTTTTCTGAAACAGCAGTTTCATGTTAGAATCTGTATATTAAACCTGTTTGTTGTAGGAATTTTATATTTTCCCAGATCACAAGAGGGAGTGCAAGGAGGGAGGTCCAGTCAGTCTTGCTTGGCTTAGAAAGGTTTCAAAATTCCTTGCTTTGATCAAAAATCATAAGGGGTTTAGAGGCAGCTTTGAGAAGAATGTGGATTAATAGTGTTCCAAAATGTTGAAATACTTTATATTGGTAATGCATGGAAAGCTTTTGAACTTGGTAATTTTGTTCCATAAGTTATTGAATTTTAAAATCGAGTTTATATGACAAAACAAACTATTGGCCCTCAGGCATTTTTAGAACTATTTAAGTGAAAGTGAAGGCTGTTATTTGCCTTTGACACAGAGTGCTTTGGCACTGGAAAAATCCACCTTGGTTGTGCTTGCTTGGGCAAAGGCCTGTCTTGTTTTGAGGCTTTTGCACCTGCAGTTATCAGCAGTGAAGTGTCTAAAGACAGTTTAAGAATGAGGCAAACAGGTAGTAGGACTCTGAAAGTTTGCTTGGATGTGATAGTGTAGGGGTCTCCTTGTGTGCTGTGATAATTATTTGTGTTCAGTGCTGATGTCTAAGTGTGTAAGATGCAGCACTTCCATCACAGCCAGTTCTCTCTCCTGTGGTTGTCAGGTATTCTCAGGGTGACCTTGATGTTCCTTGATAATTCAGTTACTTTGCTTGTGATCTTGTATTGACCTTGAGTTTCCAGGATTGTCCATTCTGAGTATCTTCCTTTCTGCAGGGAAAGAGAGACTCCTCCCCGTTTTGCTCAGCCTGGCAGTTTTGAGTTTGAATATTCCCAGAGATGGAAATCTTTAGATGAAATGGAAAAGCAGCAGAGAGAGCAAGTGGCAAAAAACATGAAAGATGCCAAGGACAAACTTGAAAGTGAGATGGAAGATGCTTATCATGAGCATCAGGCAAACCTCCTGCGTCAAGGTAATTGGTTCTGAATTCTTACTGTCTTTTTGCTTTAAATGCTGGCTTAAATATATAGCTCTTTAATGCTTTAGTGAGTAAATTCATGCTTCTGACTATGAACTTGAGAATTTCAGAGGTAAAGACAAACTGGTAGTTTTTGATATTTGTTTCAGTGGTGTGTTGGTAAGAGCAGTGCCACTAGAAGGTACTTCTCTGCCACAGTTCAGCTGAGGCAGATCTAATTCAGGTATAGTTAAAATGTGGCATTTTGTGAAAAAGCTGCTCACAAGCTTCATTTCTGCAGACCTCATGAGGCGCCAGGAGGAACTGAGGCGGATGGAAGAACTGCATAATCAGGAAATGCAAAAACGCAAGGAAATTCAGCTGAGGTTAGTTTGGCTTGCATGGGATTTTATTCAAAGTTACATTTACACTTTTATTTTTTTCCAATTACTTACGTGTGAAAGTTTTTATTTTTCAAGAAACACCATTGCTGCTTCAGTTTGTCTTTGCGAAATTGAACTGCTGTGTAAGTTTCTGCTCAAGTCTTTGAACATCATAGACTGTGGGTGTTTTTCTGAAGTGTAATCATTCAGTACCTTTGTATTGCTGTGGCAAGTGATGTTGGTGTGTGTTCAGTGTGCTCCACTCCCGGGGTTTAACAGTCTGCTTTGGGGTGACCAGGCAGGAGGAGGAGCGTCGCCGGCGGGAGGAGGAGATGATGATCCGTCAGCGGGAGATGGAAGAGCAGATGAGAAGACAGAGGGAAGAGAATTATAGTAGAATGGGTTACATGGATCCAGTAAGTGACATCGTTGTTGGTTTGGGTTATATTACCCTGCTGAGGGATTTTGTTGATGTGTTTTCAAGGTCACTGTGTTTTGCTTCCTTTGAGTTGGCGATTGCACTGTGTTTGTGTATGGGCAGTGGCAGTAGTTGGCTGTATGTGTGCTTTGTCTCCTGAAAAGTTTGGGTTTTGGTGGTTGGTTATCCAAGTTAAAAGTTGTTTCTTCTATGCAGAGGGAGCGAGACATGAGGATGGGTGGTGCTGCCACAATGAACATGGGAGGTAAAGAATCTTTTTAAGTCATTACTTCATGTGGCTAACTTAGAAATTGTCAGAATATGATTATATATTTCTCTCTCTTAGATCCTTATGCTTCAGCAGCCCAGAAATTCCCACCTCTGGGAGGTGGTGGCGGCATAGGTTATGAAGCTAATCCAGGAGTTGGCCAAGCAGCCATGAGTGGTTCTATGATGGGAAGTGACATGGTAACGTATCCTGTGGTGGCTTTAGCTTAGCACAAGGGAGTTGTTGTGGTTGGGAATGAGTTCTCCAGTGTTCGGATGGTTGTGGAAATGTCACTGTTAACTGCTGACTCTCTTGTCAGGTGTTTAACACAGGACAACGTGGCAGTGTGTAGCACTAAAATAGTTGATAACCTTTATGGTAGCTTACACACTCAGAAATTGTAAGTGAATTCAAATGTGCTCTTAAGCATATTTGCAATTAACTGACTCCATTGGACTTTGGAAATTCTGCGTCACTGTTAGGCTTGGAAGGATTTTTATGAATTCTAGAGCATCTGACAAATTTCATCAAAATACTTAATGTGGTAGCTTTTCAGTAATTTGATGTTCTGTATTGATGGATAAGAGAGATTTTTTTGTTCTCCTTCCCAATGTGTAACACTGTTTTGGCCCTTCCAAGCCTAGGTAGGCTGGATGCATGTTGGTCTGGGTGTGCTGCTCAGTCCAAAATCTGCGCTCAGGTCTGTTCCAGCAGCAGATTACTTAAGTAATCAATGGTAAACAGCATATCCCTTAGTCTGTGCTGATGTTGCTGTAGAAGAGCAGAAATGTTGGTTCTTAGCTTCAGGCATGTTCCAGCTATCCTGGACTGTAGCCATTTGTGGTTCCTGTCTCCTAAATGAATTTTAGCCCAGTCTGTTTTCCTGTGTTGGGCATGACACAAAGGTAGAGCCTGTTAAAAGCTACAGCATATCTCCTGTTCCGAGGTATGTTTCCAAACTGTACTAATTTCTGGCACACTACATGTGTGACTGGGCTTGGAGCCTGATTGGTATTCCTACACTGAAGCACCATGGATGTAGATTACAGAAAGTGCTTAATGGGCAGGATGGGAATCTGTTGGCTTAGGTGGCGATACCAGTGTGCTTTCACCCTCCTGAAAGGGAGTAAAACTTGTAGCACAAGCTGAACGAAATGATTTTTGGGTGGGTTTAGGCCTCTGGCTTTATGAGCTGAGCTACCATAGTAGCTTGTCAGATATCTTCTGTTTTACCTTTTTGGGGAGCATATCTTTTGGAATGGTAACTTCACAGAGCATCATTGATTCAGTAGACAGTGCTGTTGGCCTTAAGGTATCTCAATAACCTACTGATATCTAAGCAGTTCCTGAGCTTCCTGTGAGCAGTTAGGCAGTGTGTGGTGGATACTATGAACATTTTTCTCCTGAAAATCATGGTACAGGTGCATGTTGAACTTGTGTAATACCTGAAATATGATCTGGTCAAAAGATGTGACAGTGAGGTGGATTAACTGCCTGGAGTTTCTTAGGTTGGGGATCTCTGCCACACAATGCTGTCACAGTTCCTGGGCTGATACCTTTAAACAGAACTGGAGATGAGCTGAAGCTGCCATGAATCAGGCAGAAATAACCCAAGTAATATTAGTGAAGCTCCTTTCTTGGAAGGATTCATGCTGACTTTCAGAAGTCAGGAGCTCTGAAGTGTGCATTTTCAGTTACAGATACTTTTTGTAACAAACCACCTACCATTGTTCTGTGACTCGGTAGTGGGAACCTTGGTTGAAATGAAAATTTAAAGCTCTCTTTGACCTCATAATGTGTAACTTCTGCAGGCCGAATGCTGATCACACCTAGTAATACAGTAACTGAACAAAGTACATGCAACTAGAGGTACTAGTAAATAGACCTGAAGTCTCTGCTTTATTGCAGAGTAACTTAGCTGTTACACCTTGGTGTGAAACCTTTCAATTGCTGTGAAGCTGTGAATTTTCCAAGAGCTTGTGGCGAAGGTGGGGCGGGAAGGGAGATACTGCCTGGATGCACACATCCCTCTGTGCATAGCTCTAACTGGAAACACTGAGTGCTTGGAACACGTTTTGCATCTGATGCAGCACCAGCAGCTCCGGAGTATGTTGGGTTTGAACAAGTGCCAGTCTTTGCTCGAGCAGTTGCGTTGGTTAGGTAAAGCACTTGGTCAGTAGCTTTTTTCACTTTTTTTTTTTTTTCTTCTTGCAATGCAGTAGTGCTCACAATGAGTTTTGGTACTGCCAAAGGCCTCTGCAGTTTAGTCAGCAGACCGTAGTCTTAACCCCATCTTGAAAAGCACATGGTCTCTAGACAGCACATGCCAGTCCTGGTGAGTAGGCATTCTGTTACATTTGATGAATGTCAGCTCCTGCTTCAGCCAACCGGAGCTGCATTCTCTCATTAGGCTTATTTGGAAATGACAGTGATGTAATCTGAGCTTTTACTGCACTAAAGGTGAGAAGTTCGCAAGCTATTTGCATTAACTTGGTTGAAAATTTTGCTAGAGCTCATTTGGAAAAGTTGTTAATTCACATCTGCACTAATGCTTACATTTCTAGCACTGCAGGGAGGATCTGTTCTTTGTAACAGATGTATGAGAATGCATCAAGTGGGAACATACCTCAAGGCATGTATTACAATAAACTAATTTTTAAATTACCCTTTTTTCCTTTCTATGTTCCCGGTACCTGTGGATCGGCTCAATGGTGATTGTATCGACGAACCTTGACTACGGAACCTTCTAAAAATATATACTTAACACACATGGACATCAACTACTTATAATGAACTGTTAATTCTGTTCCAATAGCGTCCTGAACGCTTTGGGCAGGGAGGTGCGGGGCCCGTGGGTGGCCAGGGTCCTAGAGGAATGGGGCCTGGAACAACACCAGGATATGGTAGAGGGAGAGAAGAATATGAAGCCCCAAACAAAAAGCCCCGATTTTAGATGTGACCTGTAGTTTCATTCCAGTTTGTTTTTGTCTGTCTTGTTTAGACACCGACTTCTTAATTCTTGCATTTTAGTAAGAAAGCTACGTTTTTATGGATGTTAGAAACTTACTGACCTAATATTTGTAAGTGGTCTGTTTGGGCGAGTACAATTTAATTATGTAATGCAGTGTTTCAAAATCAAATTTAGCTGTTTTTTTGATGTATAACGTCCCTAACTTGATGGCAGTGTACCTTGTGCCACTGAATTCCCAAAGTGTACCAACCTTTTTTTTACTGTGCTTCAAATAAATAGAAAACTAAATGTAGTAACTCTTCTTGCCAGTCGCGGTTAAACAAATGAGGCCGAATGCCACACCTGCCACAGTAACCTGAGAGCCTCGAGCTGAGGTTGGACCTAGACCAGGGTGTGGAAATGCAGTGAAGAGTGAGATCTCTTCCCACAGTGCCTCTCTAGCCAAAGATTGGGTTAAATTGTAGCCGAACTTTGCAGTAGGTGCAGATTTTTTGAGCAGTAATTGTGCTGCAATAAGGAAGCAAATGGAAATCTTACAAATGCTGTAAGATACATTATTTAAAGCTTCACTGCGAGCAGTGCAGTAATAAATTCCATATTTTAGCTATGGGTGGTGGGATGGTAGCACTTACCACCCTGGCAGTTACTGCTTGGAATCTTTCAAAGACTTTAAGCAGAAGACTAGCAATGGTTATTTTAAAATAAATTCATAGAACGCCTTGTATTGGCTGACTTCCTCACTAAAGGATTGTTAATGTGATATTTATATGCTCTTAAGCTGTCTTGAGATTACAGGATCTGGCCTTGCTCCATATTGTACACCTGCCTGAAATTGCTTGGCAAAAAGACCGGAAGTGTTACTCGAGTGATTAAGGTTAACTTGCTCATGTCCTCATGCTAACAGTGGACTAATTTGCCTAGTTCAGAATACAATCATTTGTATTATGGGGACTGCAGGAACTATTCTTAAATTGTGTAGCTGGTGGGCAAATCCTAAAATCCTGTATGTAAAATACAGCAATCAGCTTGCTTGCATGATGGTTATCGCTCTTTTATTATTGATGTTTGGAGATAATGCTTCAAAAGTAGTATCTGAATCTGGAGTTTTAAGAGTTAATACTACACAGTGCAAATAAACTCCCTTTAAGGTTCTTTTTGTAGAAGATCTGATGAATTCGTTAGTTTGCTGTTCATTTTATTAAGCCCCAGAAGAATTTCAAAGCATTCTGGACTCATTGGTAAGGTAGTTGCTTTGCTTATTTTTACAATGTACCAGGTAAACTGGGAACGTGACTTCCCAGTGTCAAATACCTCGGTGTTAATGCAGGATATATCAACCTGCTTGGCACAGAGTAGGTAAACTTAGCTTGGCTGTACCTTCTTCACATGATCCCCAACCACTGGAGTTCTGTGAATAGCTTTAACCTTCCCAATATCCTTCCCATTCCTTGTGCTAAGCATTGGCTAATTCTAAATTTTCTGCTAAATTTTCCCTTTGGTTAAAACTTAAGTGTCAGCTTGCAGGGTTTTAGGGTACAGATGTCTGATCCCTCTTGAAGTACTGTTACCCCTTAAATGACAGAATAGCAAGTTGGGAAATGCTGATACAGGTAACACTGACATGGAACATGAAGCTCACTAAAGAGCGATTCAGCTTGGTTGGTGAATGCTTTTTGTTTACCCAGAAAAGTTTGGGGGTTGATAACATGCTACAACAACGAATTGTTCTTGAGGAGGAAATTCCAAATTGGCAGTTCCTAAACTGCAGACCAAGTGTTTGGAAGTTACTTGTATTGGATAGCTTACAAACGAGCAGTATCGATGCAAATTGCATTATTGAAGCGGTTTGAAACAATATCTTTTCTGGAGGGTGTTCGTGGGACACCCTCAAAAGGTGAAGGTGTCCGAGGTGGGGAATTCTGAACGTGAACATTAAATTAATTTTTTCAGTTTATTTTTCAGATTACATGTCATTCTTTATTAAAAGAGATGCTGGTGCATATCCTAAAGTATGTTCTTTCGTAGTTCTGTAACTTGGAAGAGTGAAGGATGCTGCTGTCTTTGTACCTTACAGAGCTTTTCTTTGGGTACCCCTGTTTTGTACGTAAGCTACTGTTGCTAGGTATTAAAATAGCTGAGCTGCAAAACCATGATGAGTAAATATATTTGAAAGATTTGGCAGTTTTCAAAACATCTGAAAGTTTGGTTAAATCTGGCTTTGTTGTAGCCGCATAAGCAGAATTTCTAAAACAAGTTCTGCTTTGAGTTGCATGTACTAAACAGGCATGTGATGAACTAGCCAACTTCTTTTCAAGACCTTTTAAAGATGGTGTCTTAAAAGCTGGCAAACATGTCAACTTTAAAATCTGATAAAAGTTGCTAAATATGGGAGGCGAGAAAGTGACATTCCTTTGATCTATTCCTATGAGGTTTTGGACTTCTTTCATAAACTCAGATTTATATAATTGAATCTTCTAAAATCATTCAGAAAAGTGCTTTGCTGGTCAGACCTGTTTTTGGATGGTCTGGATCACCTAACATTTTTTGTACTGGACTTGGAGGACATTGGCTGTTGCAATTTAGTTTGTTTTATCAAAATTGAGCCCATTTTGACACTTGGAGCTCTAAAAACTGCAGCAAGTAGAAACTGGTATCGTTACACATATGTCTTCACACTTTCTCAGAAATGAATACAGAATAATCTTACCTTCTGGCGTAGATACATTACATTAATCATTTATACAGCTGATGAGAAATTGAAAATGCTTTTGAGATTTTGTGGTATTTTTGTGGTAGACAAATTCTTGGCTTCTCCTTGGCAACCATTTACTGTGGCAGCAAGTTCTTGCTGGAGTTTGAGACTGCAATTTACACTTTAAACTAGTGGCCTGCTACATAACTGCACTTAGCCAGCATTTCTGCAGTTCATAACTGTGAGGAACGTAGTACCACAAATGGCAATGGACATTAGGACCCGGATGTAGTATTCCTGCTTGCTCCAAGATTCTCATTGCCGACTGCGTACAGGTAGGTAACAAGCAATATAATATAACTTGGTGACTTTCTATGTAATCTTATACTGTGGGTATTCTGACATCACACTTCTGACTGTGGAATTACAGTGCAGCACTCCATACCTGTATGCTGAGCTTGCATCAAAGCTGCGTGGTTTTCGGTTTGAAGCTTTGGTCTCATTCAGAGACAACAAGTACCTTACTGTGGTTCTTAGGTGAGGATTTCCAGACCCGATTCCTCTGTACATACGACTTGGCTTGGGTGGATTTTTCTTAGTTCCGATGTAATGAAGATAATCTTTAATGAGCACTGTGGGGAAGAGGGAATGTGATCTTAAAACTCAGTTGAGTAGTTGACAAGGTGCTCTCAGTGCCTGGAAAAGAACACGTTTAAACTTTCTGTAGTGATCAAGTGGCCCATCTGCAGCTCATCCCTGTGTAGAGTCTTGGCTTGGTGGGAATGTGTTAGTAACCACTGCTCTTGCCTTGTGTGTGCTGTGTGAGAATCACTTCACGCTACTGGTACAAGCAGCTTTGAGACTGATCCAGAGTATTTTTTGAGGACATAAACGAGTGCTTAATTGAATATCCCTGTGAGTTTCATAGAGCTTAATGGACATTGCAGCAGTCTTTATTTTAACCTTTGATTGACAAGCCTGATACATTCCTCTGCTTTAATTGACAGTGGTGAGATTCTGTATTTCTGCCTCGTAGAGTCATCTTGATAGTGTAATGTGCAATTTCATTTTTCATCAGTCTTGGGATGTAATTGTAAACTCTTCATTACTAGAACTCCTGACTGTAGTGTTCCAGGATTAACATGCTTACATTGCCAGACATCCAGACGTGCTGATCTCCAGCTCTTTTGCATTAGCTCTTGAACCTGAATTTCAAGGTCCCTTGTCCAGCGAATGATCTGGCTCTTGTCTGATACTCTGTTTATTTCTCAGGTGTTGTGTTTTCCCTTGTTCTGCAAAGTTCTGCTTTGCATACTCGTTTCTGGTATTATTGTCACTTCTGGACCCTTCTTTGTTACCTTCCAGGCAGGACTCTTGCTGGTGAACAGGAATCTGCTGGACAACCTTGCCCTCCGCTGTGGCCACCTTCCCATGTTCCATTGAACCCTTGAAGTAGCAGGTGCACCATAAGATAATGACAGCAGGTCTTTGGTTACACCACAGTGAGTGTAGCCCATGCCAGCTGGTCACACAGTGACACCTTGTCACAAAGTCAGTTTGGCTTTTCATAATGGTTTACCTTTACCTGTGACTTGAATCCATTTTGTGATGGCTTATCCTTAACCTGGGACTGGGATCCAGTAGCAAACCTGCTGGCAGCCACTGTGCTGTCAGGTAGCAAAACTGAATTAGTGATCTTAAACCATTGCTCAAGATCTGACTTAAGTTTTTTCCAGTGTGCTCTGGATACTTGACCTGCAGGAATGTCATGGAGGGGTTATTGGCACATCTGCTTCATTCTACGTGCTTGAACTTAGCAGGTTTTTGACACTCTTGGAGCAAGCAATTTGTGACTGAACCATGGGGCTCAGAGCAGCTCTGGCTGCAGTAATGAAACTTGGTGTGGTAGCAAACTTAGTCATGTCTGCTCTAAGTCAATCTGTAACAAGCGGGTACAAGAAATGACATTCAAGTGCTTGCATTGTGTTTCATCTTGGTTTTATCTCTGTGTGAAATACACTGTTTCTCAAAAGCTTACCTGAAGCTCAGAAGTGTGGTGTCAGAATACATCTGCGTACTGCTAGGCCCTCCGAGAAGAGCCTGGTGCTGGCAGGAGAGCACAGCACAGCGTGGATGGGGCTTTATTGTAACATTAAGCATACAAAGTGTTGATTTGCTTGCAGTTCTCCCCATAGCTAAACAACTGAGGCCTGTGAGTAGTTTTAGGACTGGAGCAGTAATGGGGTTGCATGTCTCTGTTAATCATTGCCAGCTGCAGTGACATGATCAGGAAGGCCAGTGTTCTGTTCCATTATGTTCAATGAGGCTGAGCATGTTGGGAAGGATTCATCCAAGTATGCTGCTCTGGGGAATCACTTGGCTTCTTCCACTACCAGCAAGTTTTGGAATCAGCTAATTAGCTTCAGATTTTTTCACTCTCCATACCAGCTAGTGGGGCTGTTAAATAGCTGCTGCCTGGAAAAGGAAAAAAGGGAGGATTGGCCTTCTCCCACCTGTGTCATTGCTGCTAGGTAATGATTGACACGTTAGGACTTGGCTGTGCAATCCTGCAGTGGTCTGTGAACACCCCATCTCTATAAATGTTGCTTCTGAACACCAGTACTGAAGAGCTAACTGGGGAGGGCTGGGAGGAGTGTGGCTAGCAGGGAATCTGCAGTTTTCAAAGGATGCACAAAGATATAGTATCCCTTATGCATGGTGTTTGTTGCTATGGCAGAGGAAACAAAACGTGCATAACTCTCCTGCTCCCAAGGGCCGTGAGGAAACCCAGGTGGGTGGTGGGTTGGAGACTAAAGCCTGAAGTTGTCCCTGCCTGGTCAGATCATGCTGTGCCCATGGTGGGATCTGCCTCCCAACTGGAGCTGTGCAGAGCCTTGCACCACATCCCCAGCTCTCACCATTGCAGGCTGCCCTCAGCTATAGTGAAGGGGGGGGGGTCTTGAGGAGGGAAGAAACTTGCTGAGGATAAAAGCAGTGACAGTGCCAACCTGTAGTGTCTGCCTTTGGCTTCTGAAGCACTTGTTGGACTGTAGAACACGAGGGCTCCAAGAGGCCAGGAGCACTGCACTCCCTCAGGAAGGGAAAGAGAGGAGGGGGCATTGCTACAGGAGACAAATAGGGTCGTAGAGTTGAAGTAGCTGACAAAATTAATGCCTTCACATAAGGGATAGTATACCTCTGGCTGCAATCAAACCTCACTGTGCTCAGACTGGGATTATGGTTTGTGCTCAGGGTGCAGTTCTTTAGGCAACTGACTGCATATTCCTTCAGCTCTTGATGAGTGTTTAGGCTAGCTTATTTCTGCCCCTTATTCTTCCACGTAATAGTTTGGAATAATTGATAAGTTCCCCCTCATAACTAATCAGTCCATGTATGTTAAAACCTTATTTTTAAGTTAGTTTTGAGATGGTCACAATTTGTTGTGTATGACTCTAATAACTTCAGTTGTTATCCTTTAGGTGAAGATGAAAGCTGAGTGATGCCAGAGTGCTCATCCATGGGAAGTAAGTATTGCTTTTTTCTCCTGGATGGATGAAATAATAAAGGTTTTTGGACACTTGGTGTTCAATCACTGAGTACCTTTGACTTGGGGATCACTGAGAGGTTGGGACGAATGGATACATTAAATGTAGAACACAGTCCCTGCTGTCACACTGTGGGCTTGAGCACCCTGGCTCCACCTGGGCTTGATATCTTGACAGCAGCAGCTAAAAATACCTTTCTAGATGTGGGTTTGTACAAAAGATTTCAGAATCACCGTGGGTATAATAACTTGGGAATGTTTTTCCAGTTGAGGAGTCGAACATGAGCACATCCAGCACGGTGCCCAGTGGTGTGTGGAAGGACCAAAGGAACAGGTGGACAAGTAAGTAGTTGGTGTCCTTACACTGCTATCAGGGTTCAGTAGCTCATGACCCTGTGCTGGGTTATGCAATTCCTGCCTGAAACGTGTGATTAATCTCAATTTTATATAAAATTTCTGCATCTTGCTCTTGTAGAGCCAAAACGTAACAATTGTCTGAAGCTTTTCAGCCCTGCAGCAGCAAATAAATTCTGTCCTTTGTGTACTGCAGGTGGTCAGACAAGAAATGACCATTCCTGCACTCAGGCTGCAGTTGGTGATTGTCAGCATGGGAAAAGGAGAATAGAGCAGCTGCTTCTCAAATGTTAATTCAACTAAACCTTGTTAAAAAGCTGTTTGCTGAAATACTTTAACATTGAATTGGTATATAAATCAGCATGTACAGAAGCACAGCAAATAGCAATTCAGGGAAATAAACCAACTTGCAGAGCTGGAATTAATGACATTTTCCCTCTAATTTGCCACTAAACTACAAGGGGAAACTTCAGATATTTAAAATCTTGTTTGAGGAGCAACATGCTGAGTACCTTAACTCGGAATTCACAGGTAAGTAACAGTAGACCTGTAAGGTGTGAAGCCACTGGGATCAGTGGGTGAATTCCTATTGAATCCTCTGTGGTTTGTCACTGCTGCTTCTTGCTGTGGGGTAGGAAAACACAAAAAGCTATATCTGATCTTAAAAATACATGAATTCTGTTAATTTAATCTCAAATCTGATGTGAATACTTGAGAATATGTGGCAGGCACACGGCCTGTGATTCTGAATGGTGATTTCATGTCATGTAGTTTCTGCTGTTGTTTTCTGTCTTTCTTTCAGAATCTTAATTGTGTGCTTTGCACTTGCAGAAAAAGGAGTCCGAGTGCAATGAAGAGGAACCAGGGACATACAGCTCTTAAAAATAAAATATTTTATTATTTTTATAAATTACTTGTGTTTTATTCTGGAGGGTATTCAGTGAATAAGCAGTCTGTCAGTGTGGAGTAGTATGGCTGGGTGAGAAACAAATTTCTGGAAATTTCACTCATTCCTTACTCCCATTTTGGGTGTTACAGAGTTTTGTATTGTAGAATTCCAAATGTTTACCTGTGCCTGGTTGGTTTTTTAATAGCTTTCTTGGTGATGACTGTAGTAATTAAGCCTGAGGGGCCAAGAGTTCTTTAGAAGCCAGAGCAGTGCTGGCTTTAGCTGTTGCAGCACAAATTGCCATAGTTGATGTTGCTTCACTTGGAGCTTTGGCAGCTGCACTGTGCACATACACTGCAGTTCCTGCTGTCATTTATTTAATCCTTTGTTTAAATATCAAGTTGTTTAATATGTTGAAATACACCAGTGGTGGCTCTGCTCATTCTAGCAGGGTTTCCTCCTGCAGTGGCACAAAGAGTCATGAACATTTGGCTGGGACCTGCTTTGCCAGATTAGAAACATGAAAATAAATTGAATTTCATGTGGTGAAGTGGTATGAAACGCTTGAGAGGGGTGTGAATACCTGGGAGTGCTCGTGGTGGGGAGGGTTGGTGCTGCACTAGGAGCTGCTGCTGTTCTCTCTCAGGCAATCAGGTGCTGAGTGAGGGCAATCTGAGGTCTTTCACTCTGATGACTTTGTGGTTTTGTCTGGATCCTGAAAAGGCTTCAGTGAGGTTTGTGGCTCCTCAGCAGCTGCCTCCTGCAGAGGCTGGGGTTCACTGTCTTTGTCTCCACAGCTACTGCAGCTTGTGCAGCCTTTTTGCTTCAGATTCTGTTATTTTCCAGTAACTTGTCCTCATTTCCACTGTTGCAGCACTGGCTGCTTCCTATGAGAAACTGTTCCAGCATTCCATGTGCTGAACTTCCCCTCCTCAGCTCCCTGCTGTGAGCAAACTGCAGCCTGTGTCCTGTAGGGTCAGGATGGGTTTTCCCTGGCGCTGGGGTTGGCTGATACCATCACCTGGGGTGTCATCTGGTGAGGCTGACACCTCGTTGTACCAAATAGTTTATTAAGTAGCTTTTGTAATCAATAAAAGATCAGGCAGAGAGCAGGTATACTTGAACAATGTCTTGTGAGCAGTGATTGCTGCCCTGGTGCTACAGCCCTGCATCTGCACTGAGCTGCTGCACTCACTTTTTCGGGGTTTGATGTTTATTTTTTAATTCTAATGAAGGAGCTTTCCAAGCCATGAAGGCCCGGAGCCTGCCCTGGCCTGTTGCTGTCATTGCATTGTGTGCCAACCCGTGCTCCAAATCATGGTGAGCAGCTGAAGAATCATGTGCTGCCAGGAGTAAAAATAGTGTCACTGCCCCTGGCCCCTGTTCAAGCAGTGCTTGTGGCAGCCCCTGCGACGTGGTAGAGGATCTGGGGTCGGTGCAGGTCCAGGCTGGCCGTGCTTGCTGTGCCCCACAGTGCTTCCTCGTGCCTGGAAAACACTTCAGGCTCTCATGATTTATTGGCATTAAAAAAATATTTCCACTTGAATTGCACAAACGTCATCGCCTGCGGCTCCCCTGGGCCCGGCTCTCGCCAATCCCGGGCTGCCGTTCCTGCGAGGCCCGGCCTGTGCCGGTGGCGGAGCAGCGCAGGCGGTGACGCAGAGGCCGGGGCAGCGCAGCCGCCTCTGTCCCCCCAGCGCGGCCTCCCTGGGGTTACAGCATCCTCGCTGCTGCGTGCTCGATCGGCTCCTGCCTGCTGCCTGGAGCTGTGTCAGCACTGCCTGTACCCTGCCTGATCCGCGCAGCCCCTCGCACCCCAGCCCCAGCAGGTGTTGCCATGGACCACATCCGCTCGCAGAGCCCACGAAGCTCCAGCTGTGGGATTTGTGGGATGGGGAGGGGTCCCTTTCTCCTCCAGCTCTGTTTCGGAGGGAGGATGGTGCTGCTGGCAGGGACATGTCACAGCCTGGAGGGTGACGCTGAACATCTGAGCACCCCCTGCCCCGGCAGCACCCGAGGGGTCGGGGGTCCCTGTCCGTGCGGGGCTGGGGTTGGGCCGGGCTGAAGCGGGCAAGGGACCAGAGCGGAGCGGGGTTGCGAACGGGGCCGGGGCTGTGCCGGGCTGGGAACGGGGCCGGGCTGGGAACGAGCTGGGAGTGGGGCCGGGCCGCTCCGCCCCGCTCCGCCCCCGGGCCCGCCCGTCCCGCCATGGCGGCGGCCTTCACCGCCCTCCGTGTCCTGCTCGGGATCTTCTTCTTCCTCACGGGCGCCCTGAAGGTCTCGGACTGGCTCTCTGCCGATCTGCACCGGCACATGGTGAGCACGGCCATGGGCTCGGGGTACGCAGGGCCGAGCCCGGGGGGAATGAGCAGGTTGGGGGCAGCGGTGCAAAGAGCTAAGAGCACTTTGGCGTGCAGGGCTGAGCTCCAGGGAAAAGGAACAGGTTGTGGTGCAGAGCTGCCCCTGTTGTGGTGTGGGGCTGAGCCTTGGGTGAGAATGAGCAGGTTGGGATTACAGGGGTTCAGGGTGGAGCACTTTGGGTACGAGGCTGAGCCCTGAGTCAGCCAGAATCCTTTGGAGCGCAGGGTTGATCCCGCTGGGGTGCAGGGTTGAGTAACTTGGGGTGCAGGGCTGATCCCCCTGGGGGGAATGGGCAGGTTGGGGTGCTGGGCTGCAGGGCCAAGCATTTTGGGGTGCAGGGATGATCCCCTTAGGGTGTGTGGTTGAGTTATTTAGGATGCAGAGCTGATACCCTTGGAGGACAGGGCAGAGCAGACACACTGGAGGGGCTGCATCTCCCCTAGCCCCAGGCTCAGGGCTGCCTCACTCCTCTCCCTCCCTTCGCAGGCACTGGAGTTTGTGCGCTTCACCAAGGTGTTTCCCCTGAAGGATTTGGGGTTTGTGCCAGAGCCGGGCAGGTACCTGGTGGCCGTGGGCTGGGTGGAGGTGACGGCTGGGCTGTTGCTGGCATTTGGGCCTCAGCTGCTGCAGGAGATCAGCAACTTCATCCTCAGCGTCGTCATGATCGGTGAGAGTCAGTGGGCACCCACTGCCCATCGCGGGGTCTTGGGACACCCTTGGCCAGAGACCCCCATTCCCTCACTCTGCTCCTTGCCCAGGTGCCATCTACACGCTGCTGGCGTTGCAGGAGCCTCTGGCCATGTGTGCCCCGGCCACCGTGTGCCTCGGCCTCCTCCTGCTGCTCAACATCCGCGGGTACCCGGCTGCCCCCCGGCCCAAGTTCGAGTGACCAGAGGCAGGAAGGACAGACGGCTCGGCCGGTGGGAAGCAAGGCCTTGATGGTATTTTCATGGACAACTTCACATCCTGCAGGGTAACTTGCTGATGAGACACTGCATATCCTGTCCTGCCTCTGCCAGTGACTCTGGTGCTGGTTGTCCCCACACTACAGGACCTGGGCTGGTGCTGTGGGACAGTGGCCATGGCACCACTGTGACACTGCTGTGGCACTGCTCCGGCAGCTCCGTTGCTAAACTGGCACAAGGCATCCGGCTCCTTCCAGAGTTGGGCCACACTGAGCAGGGACTGGCTCTGCTCTCTTGGGGGCTTTCAAATTTTGGAATAAAACCTCTTGTTTTTCACATTTTGCCTCTCTGTTTTTTTCTGTCTCCCTCCCTAATCTAAGCCTCAGGAGCTAAGAGGGTGTCCTGGGGCTGAAGGACCCAGTCCCTGGGGACAGTCCCACAAGGACATGTGGGAGCTGGTGCAGGAGCTGGCACAGAAGCAGATGGACAGTGGGGAGAGCCCATCTGGGGTGGGGTCCCTGAACCCACCCAACAATGTGCCAGGCCCCTTGCTGCACATCCAGGGAGTGACAGGAGCGAGTGCCCAGGCAGGCACGTGCTTTTTGTGGATCTTGCTCCTACAGGGAGCCATCCTCTGCCACCCCAGATGGGCACAGCACGCTCAGGATGAGCCACAGTTCACTGAACCCCATGTGTCTCCCAGCAAGGGGGCTGGGATGGCTGGGTGGGGAGTCTGGCTGTTGGGATGAGCAAGCGGTGTAAGACACCCCTGTACCCCTGGTGGGACCTGAACTACCTTGGGGTGACATCTTTGATGTTCCAAAAGAACACACACAAATTGCAGGGTCACACAAAGCAGGGAGTCAGATGCTCACAGAGCTTCAGGGGGGCCTCTAGGGCTGCTCCCCTTAAAACCAGCTTTAAAGCCAACAAAAGCACAAAGAGCCAGGAGAAGGCAGATTCCTGCTTTGATCCCTTTGGGGCATCCCTCTTCTTCCCAGCTGCCGGGTGCAGAAACTTGACCCTCTGCTGCTTTCATCCAGACGTGGGTGGGAGAAGGGCCCTGGGAAATGGTATTAGATGTGGCTGGGGGCATGGAGGGGGGTCAGCCAGGCCAGTACTGGCCACTCCCACATGCCCCCAGCCCCGTCAGCCGGCGCAGGGGATCTTAGGGTGGCTCCAGCAGGGAATCCCCCATTACATACCCACACAGCTGCTCTCCCTACTCCTGCTGTCCCACAGGCACTAACACACAGCAGGGCTTGGGATGGTGGGTGGGGGTCAGGCAGCCCCTGCCTCCCCCAGGACTTAAAGCCGTCCCCAGCCTGGCTGGATCAGAGTGAGGAGCAGCCGGAGGGGACGCAGCTGCTCCTGCCCGAGCAGACAAGGTAGGTTACAATCGTGGGTGTGGGTGAGATGGAGCATTCACTGTGCTAACGATAGGGAAAGAGACAGAAAAGGGGACCACTGAGGGATCCAGAGGTTCCTTTGGGGTCCAGCTGGGGTCCCCCAGGCTCAGCAGTCTGTGCTCTCCGTGCTTCAACCCAGGGCTGGGTGCTGTGTGTGCCGAATCCAGCCCTGCCATGCTGGAAAACACCGGCTGGTGACTCAGTGCCTTCGTTGGCGAGGTGTGGGCAGGCAGTGATGGGAGGTGAAGTAACTGCAGCCCTGGATACAGCCACTGCAGCACAGCATGGTTTTCTATGGCCAGGACCAGAGGAAAACCCTGCTGTGCAGGACTGGGGAGCATGGGGGTATGCTGGCCCTGTGCTTGTACCCCTGTCCATACCTGGGTTTCTCCATTCTGGAGCTCGCTGAGCCAGTGAGTGACTTCCTCATGCCTGGCTCCGTGGGGAATTTGGGGTGCTGGGAGAGGACTGGGGTGGGTGGCCCCACAAGCACGTGCTGTGTGGGAGGTGTTAAGCCCCGCAGCTGCCGACTGGAGCCAGTGTGGCACCTTCGGGTGCCTCAGGCTGCAGCTCTGTCCCTTGGCTGTGCTGCAGCTGTGCCTGCCACTCCCTGGGAGCTCTAGCTGGGCAGTTGACAGTGGCCTCTAGGATTCCTTGTTGTGTGGGGGGACATAGCTGGGGTCTCCTCCTTTCCTGTGTGAGCTGAGCCCTTCCAGCAGATGATGGCATCCCTACAGGGCTCTGCCTCCAGTGCCCAGCAGCTACTGCAAGGGCCAGCCAGAGGTTGTCCTGTTGGGGTCAGTGTCCCTCCCCTGTCCCTGAGGGTTGTGCCACTGTTTCTAATCTTTGCAGGAGCCCGGGATGAACTGCTCGGTGCCGGGACCACTGCTGGTGGAACATCCTGGCGAGTGCGTGCCCCACAACCCGGTGCAGTTTGTGCTGGTGCCCATCATCTACTGCCTGGTGCTGTGTGTGGGGCTGCCAGGCAACCTGGTGGCATTGCTGGTCTTCCTGCAGAGCGGCAAGGTGAGGAAGGCCATCCGCATCTACCTCATCAACCTCACGCTGGCTGACATCCTCTTCAACCTCACCCTGCCCCTCTGGATCCACTACTACCTGGCTGGGGGCGACTGGCTACTCTCGGAGGTCGCCTGTCGCCTGGCCGGGGCCGCCTACTACCTGGCGACCTACAGCGCCATCACCTTCATGGCTCTCATCAGCTTCAACCGGTTCTGCGCGGTGCGGGCGGCGCGGCGGGCGCTGCCGCTGACGGGGCCCCGCGGCGCGGCCCTGGCCTGTGCCCTGGCCTGGCTGCTGGGGCTGGCCTGTGCCGTGCCCACCCTGGCCACCCACCAGACCTTCCCCACCCACGCCGGGAACATCGCCTGCTTTGAGCAGCACGCAAGGCAGCGGGGCTATGCCTACGCCATGGTGGGTTTCTTCTCCGTCGCCTTCCTGGTGGTGCTGGGCACTTACGCCTCCATCGCCCGGGCGCTCTCGGTGCCCGCTGCAGCCTCACCAGGCTCCCACCGGCAGCAGGCCCGTGCCATGGTGCTGGGGATGCTGCTGGTCTTTGTGGTCTGTGTGGCTCCTTACCACCTGACGCTGGCCCCCTGGGTGGGTAGCCGACCCTCTGCACCGCTCTGTGCGCCCCCCGACACCCTGGATGTGCTGCACACACTGAGCGTGGCCCTGCTCAGCCTCAACAGCTGCCTGGACCCCCTCGTCTACTGCTTCTCCATCCGGCGCTTCCGCGCTGACCTGGATCGGACCCTGCGCAAGATCGGCCGCTGCTTTCCGCTGCCCCCGCCGGCCCCGCCCGCGCCGGTGCCGGGCGCCCGAGCGTCCTCCTTCACCTCCTCGTAGAGGGGTGGGCACCAGGATCCTTCCCCCGCCTGCCCCGGTGCCACAGTCCCGGTGGGATGTGGTCCCTGTTGCCAGGTGAGGGATCGGGAGCAGCGTGGGGGGAGCTCCGGCTTCGTGCACCCCCCTCCTCCCACCCCGCTCTGCTCTCTGTGCGTTCCCACGCGCCCACAGCTCCTGCTCGAGCACAGATCCTGCCCCCCGCATTGCAGGCACTGGGAGGGCGTCACTGGCACTGGGAGAGCGTCGCTGGCACTGGGAGAGTGGCACTGGCACTGCGAGAGGGACTCGCCCAGCAGTGGGAGCTGAGCCATAGTGGGGTGTGGGAAGACAGAATGGCGAGGGATGCTCGGTGGTTGCTGTCGTCTCCCGGGGGTCTCCATCCTGCAGGGACATGCATGACCAAAGACCCCCATGGCATGAGCTGGGCTGCTGAGGGGGCTGTTTGAGGCCCCGTGGCCAGTCCTGTCCTGCGATGTCACTAAACCTCATGCCTGCACTCCTTCTGCTCCAGGCCAGGATTAAAAATGAATGAGCCAAAGGCTTCCCCAGTCTCTTTGCTGGCGGGTGCCTGTGCCCCTCACGGAGAAATTTCTGTGCCCCGGGGAGGGCTGGGTATGGGGCAGCCCCGACGCCCGCACCTCTGGCCCCCCATCCCAGCCCCTCTCCAGCGGCAGGACCCTGTCCCAGGGCAGCTCTTGCACCGGGGGCTGCTGAGTCCTCACACCCCTGCCCCGTCCCCTGCCCTACCCATGGGTGGGCGGCCGTGGTGGGCGCAGCCCCCAC
>JANPWX010000165.1:34161-55801 GCA_024734555.1 Trochalopteron elliotii
CCTAGCTGTCATACTGAGGGGAGGGGGTGTGCTGAGTGGGGGCTGTTCATTGGGGTGTGGGGAGCAGGGCAGGGCTGCACCTCTGTGTTTGTAAGGAACAAGGTCTCCTCTGTGTGTGTCTGTGTGTCAGGCCGTGGATGGAGCCGGGGAGCCCCAGCTCCTCCTGCCAGACGGCCCCGCTGCCGGGGAGCGGCACAGCCGGTGCCGACATCTGTGCTTCGAGCCCTGCCTGTCTTCAGTTCGCTCCTTGGCACAGTCACAGTGGCAGTTGGGTCCCTCCATACCTCTCCGTGGTTTCCCCCTCCACCTTGCCTCTCCGTGACACAAACCTGGATCTCTGGTGTGTTTTCTTGGAGGGGAAAATGAGGCAGGAGGGAGGGAAGCAGCAGAGCCCTCTCCTGATCCCTGTCAACCTGAGTCTTGATCCCACGCCTCGCCCTGGCTTGTTTTATCCTGCCAAGTGATGCCAAGAGCCGGGGGGAAGCGAGGGCGTCCTGGGACACAGCTCCAGGCTGTGTCTGCCCGGGGCCCTGGAGCCGCCCGGTTCCTTCTGCCGCTGTCTGGCACCTCCCTGGCCTGGGGCTGCCACAGGGGCTGGTGGCGGGGCCGCTTGTGCCACGTGTTGTTGGGCAGCGTGGTGGCACTGGTGGTAGTGGTGGCCATGGTGGCAGTGGCAGTAATGGTGGCCGTTGTGGCTGTGGTGACAGTGGTGGCAGTGGTGGTGACAGTGGTGTCTGTAGCAGTGGTGCTCGTGGTAGGAGTTTATGGTGGTGGGAGTTTGTATTGGTGGCCATGGTGGCGGTGGTGCCACGGCAATGGCAGTGGTGGCCATAGTGACAGTGGTGGCCGCGGTGGTGGCGCTGGCCATGGTGGCGCTGGCGGCGGGCGCTGTCCGCGGTGCTGATGCCCCGCCGCCGTCCCCGGCCCCACGCTCTCGGTCCGAGCTGCAGAACGAACCGGTGCGGCGGCGGGTCCCGACCCTCGCTCCTCCCGGGAGTGCCCACGGGCGCGCTGAGCCTCAGGGTTCCCCCCCCGGCTCCCCTGGGGACGTCCCGCCCTGCCCCTGACCTTTGATGTGCGGCAGCTCCAGACAGGGCTGGTGGGACGAGAAGCCACCCAGAGCTGTGTGCCTGTCACCCCACGCCCTGCCACCCGCCGGTGTGCCCATCACCCCACACCCTGCCCGCCGGGCTGGGCACAGCCTTCCCTCCACCGGCCGCTTCTGATCGTCCCGCCGGGCAGGTCGGACAGGGCCGGGGTGTTGTGAGTCGGGCTGGAGAGCAGGGCAGGGCAGGGCACGTGGGGACATGGGCCACCAAGGCTCCATCACTCCCTGACGGGTTTGGGACAGTCAGGGAAGGGCTGCCAGCCCTGCTTGGTGCTCCCGGGTGGGCACAGGTTGGCTGATGTGAAGTGTCTGGGGCAGCGCTGCTGGTTGGTGACACTGTGCTCACCTCGGGCCCCCAGCACCGTGTCCCCAAACCGCAGTGCCGGTGTCACTGCTCCCAGAACAAAATGTCAACCCATGCAAATGAGACTGCGGGAGCGGCTGATTGAAGGGCTCTGCCCCGCCCCGGAGTTGCAATCAAATATGCAAATGGCTCCCGAGGAGGCTAGTGAAGGCTATTAATAGCGGGGATGAGGCTGGGAGAAAGCGTGGTGTTCCTGAGGGAATGAGCCTGGGGATGAGCTGGTTCTGCTTGTCCCTTTGCCCTGCGTGTCCCTCTCCTCAATGCCCTAGGCAGGTGACAGGTAGTCCCTGCAGGGAGCCCGTGGGCACCAGGTATTGCTTTGGCCACCATCACCCTTTGCAGGGCAGGTGCTGCCTGTGTGCCCATTGCCCAGTGTCCACAGGGAAACTGTGGGAAAATTACAGATTCTGAAAACTCTGGACTGAGATTTTAGCCCTGGAGAGTCAAACCAGGACGGATGAGGTACCCAGTGAGGCCTGGGCTCTGCTGGGGGATTACTGGGGCTCAGCCTGGGCAGGGAGCTCAGCATAGGGCAGCTGTGACCATGCTGGGGTAGGGAGAGAGGAAGGGGCTCCCTCTCACGCCCCACCCTCCACCCTGTGCTTCCATAACCCCCTTCCCTCTCCTGCTTTCCCCCCGTTGCCATTGAGGCAGAGGATGTCCCTCTCCTGCCAGCTCCAGCATGAGCACAAGACGCTGGTGGGAACCACACTGTCCCCAGTGTCCCCAGCCAGCTCAGGGGTCTTGGTGTGCTTGGCTCCTGCTGCATCCCCTCCACCTCATCTCTTGGGTTTTGGGATCCAGGAGCCATCTGACCTTTTTATAGAAAACTGTGGAAGTCAGGCTGGAGTCAACAGTAACTAATTATTTAAAATCTGAAGCTGGAATAATTAGCCCAATTAACAGTCTCAGGTGACGTCTGAATCCATCTGATAACGGCCTGAGGAAGAGGGAAATTAATTAACCTGTCAGCCTGACATTTGTAGGTCACCACTGGCTCCTCATGACGTCGGGGTGGGCACAGGGGTGGTTTGGGGGGTCCCGTCTCTCTTGGTGTGCACCCTTTGGGGGGTCTCAGTGCAGGGAGGGGGCTGTGGGTGAGCCCAGGTGCTACCTGGGGGAGATGGACTGGGGGCTGCTGGCTGGGGGGACGGGGTGCTGTTGTTTGAGGCCAGGGTGATGGACAGGGGGACGGGCTGGGTGTCCCCCAGAAATGCCACAGCCGGTCCGTTGGTGAGGCAGCACCTGTGGGCCTTTAAGGTTGCTGTGGAAACGGGGCTGCTCGTTACCAGGAGGAGCCTCCTGCTTTCCAGGCAGGGCTCCCCCATCCCTGCAGGCGGGGGACCCTCATCCCAGGCAGCTGGGACTGCACAGCTCCCCGTGTTTGTGGAGGGACAATGGTGAGGGCACAGCTGTGCACGTGCAGGAGGGTGGGCTTGGGTAGCCCCCACAGCACAGACAGCTCAGCCCAGCTTGCCCTCGGCATGGCCAGTGGTGCCAGGCAGGGCTGTGCCTGCCTGGACACACCTGGACCCACATGGACACGTATGGACACACGTGCATCCTGACCTCCCTGTGCAGCCCAGCTGTGCCCCCATGCCCCTTGGGGACCCTGTCCTCACACCTCAGCTGTCACATGGACCCAGTCTGGCACTGGGGCTCTGCTGGCTCCCCCCTGGCATGGCACGGGGCCCACGAGTGTGCCAAGGCTGAGCCCCTGGCCTCAGCCCGGTGCCGCGCTCAGCTCTTGGAGTTTTAATGAGGTAAATTGTATAAAAAGCTCCGTTTGCCCTAAATGCCCATCCCTGCGTGAAGCTGCTGCAGCACAGCCTGGGCACACCCCAGGAGCTGGGCAGGGGGCTACGGGGCAGGGCACACGCTCCTGGGCTGGGCACGTGGCAGTGGCAGGAGGAGGAGGAGGACGAAGGCGGTTTAGCACATTTGCAGTCATTTCCCTCCTCCCCCCCAAGTTTACAGCTTACCTCAGCAGCTTATCAGCCTCCAATCTCATTAAATCAGGCAAATTGTAGCATCTGATATTTTATGGAGATTAAGATGTGCGCCCAGACTCTATAATTATCGGCAAAGATGTATTTACAATACCTTGTTGCTAGTAAACAAAAAATAACTTCAGATCAAAGCTCTCTTACAGGGGGATAAATCTGCCCATCGAGCCCCGCTGTGGTGCACAGCAGGGAGACACCAGAGCTGCCTGGGGTGGGTGGACATCACGGGGGGACACCTGGGGGGCGTTTTGGGGATGTCCCCAGTCCCACGTGGCTGAGTTCTGTGTGCTGGATCCATCCCCAGGGTCTCCCTTGCTGGCTTGGTTGCACCCACCCCTCCGGCCACGGCTCCACCGGGGATTTCCACCCCAGGGACCTCCCTGCTGAGACAAGTCCGGGATTTATCGGCACATGTGCGTTGCCCCTGGATTCCTCACGGCGGTGGGAGCGCTGCGGATTACCGATGTGGTGACGCTGGTTTATTGCTGCCTGAAGTGGATTTATCCGTGCGGCAGGGCCCGGGCTCACTGCCGGTGTAAATCACCACGGCACGGCTGGCAGGAGCCTCGGTGCTGTGGCTGCATCCCGACAGGCCCCTTGGCATTCCCACCTCCCTGGGGGTTTCATGGCCAAGCTCCCCCCGTGGGACCGTGCGCTCCACACCACAGATCAGCTGCCCCTTCTCCATCTCACTCTTGTGCCCACTGAAACGAGAATAAAATGGTGATAATGCTGCAGACGTCCTCTGGAAAGGGCTCTGAGGCAGATGAAAAGCCCTACTTAAGAGTGAGGCCATTATTATTAATAACTCGGAGCGAGGCTGTAAATTCAGCCGACACAGCTATTATGGGAAATGAACCTGCTCCCGTGCTGGGTCGCAGGCTGCCAGGTGTGGGATGGAGATGAGCACAGGAAAGAGGGGCTGGATGGCTCCATGGCTGCTGGCTGGGTCATGTCCACAGCTGGGGCAGCATGGCCAGAGGGGGCAAAACCACTCGACTTCATCTGGGCTCTCTGGAATGATTTCTTGGCTTTTCTGGGAAGGTTGGTGGTGTGAGGGAGGGATCCTGGGGCACAGGTCTCCTCCCAGTGGGAAAGGAGGTGACTGAACTTTGCAACAAGGTTGAGACCTGGCCCAAGATCAGGTCGGGATGATGCAGGATGTGAGGAGCATGGGCAGAGCTGGGTGCTGGGAGAGGCCAGGGTGGTGCTGAGGCTGGGCTGGGCAGGACCTGCCGTGGCCCTCCTGAGCTGACTGTGCCCATCTGGGGAGCGTCCAGGGCAGTATCACACCTTGGCAAAGGCGGCATTGAAATAAAAATGACTTGGTGCCATTCAGTTCCCAGCGCCTGCAGCCAGGTCAGAAAAAGGCAAAGCTGCCGTGGCTCCCATTCCATGGGAATGACTTCACCTCCAGCACTGCCACCCCTGAGCAGGGCAGCCCTGGGCCTGGGTGGGTGCCCAGGGTGGCAGGGCTGGGCCTGGGGTCAGCCAGGGGGTGCCGTGGGGGTGTGGAGTGCCATGAGGGTGCCCCACACGAGTGTCATGGGGGTGCAGAGCGGAGGCCATGGGCTCGTGGTGCTGCCTGTACCCAGCTCAGGAGCTTCTGCGGGGGAACGAGCTTTGATATAAATATCTTTTTGCTCAGCACACGACCTACTTTCCAGACAATGCCATTAGCCTCCCGACTCCCTCATTCATCTTCTGCCGTCCTCCCCCAGCCCGCCCTGCACTGGCACCAGCACCAGCACGGCCATGGAGTGGTGAGCCAGGATGGGCACCTGGCTTGGTGGCACCGTGGGGACCCCGTGCTGGCCTTGGGGCCAGCCAGCAGCCCCCTTCTCACAGCTGGTAGGAGGCTGTTGCTGCTTGTCCTCTGCCCCTGCTCTGGTGTTGTAGAGAGTGCCTGGGTCCCCTTGGGGGTTTCTCCACCCAATCCCACAGGATACTCAGATCTGTCTCCCTCCCTGCTGCCTCCAGCCCCATTCTCTGCAAAGTCCATGCTCTGGGTGGCAAATGGCCTCATCCAGGGACATCCTCGCTCAGGCACAGCTTGGTTGGGCACACCCTGGTCAGGGCAGAGGTAGCACAGCAAAGCAGCCATGCATTGGCTCAAGGCTGGCTCAGGGGCAGTGTGTGGGGTCAGGACTCCTCTTGAGCACCCCCAAAACATCCCTGGTGCTGGGCCCACACTCATGGTTCATCCAAGGATGGGCCTGCAGGAGCTCCCACGTGCTGGCAGAGGCTGTGCCATGCAGTTGGCAGCCGGTGAGTGGCTGGTGGGATTAGGGGCAGGTTGGGCAGAGGATGCCCAGTCCCCCTGCCATGACAGTGCCCCTCTGGCTTGTGGGGACAGCCCTGACACCAGTTTTCCCCCAAGAGCTGGAAACACCTCTCCTGGCCCACCACCTGCACACCTCCATGCACCCCTGGGATGAGCCCCCACTTCTCCCCTGCAGCTAAAATTAAATATTCAATTTGTATTGCTGGTAAATCCTGATAATCTCTTTTATCTCTAAGCTGTTGTAGCAGGAATGTTGGTGGTGTAATCTTCATGGGGGCTTGTCCCGCTGCCCTTCACAGCTCCCTGTCTTGGACCACGCTCCCTTTTCCCCACATTTCTCTCTGAGCTGCTTCTGGTGGTGGAGCAGGTGTCCAATACCAACAGCAGAGCACCCCATGGCACCCATTCTGCCAGTGCTGCTGACTTTGGGGACAAGGGTGTGCATGGTCCCCAAATTGTGATGGAGGTGCTCTTGGCCCAGGTGATCCAGGTGGTCCCACCAGAGCATCCCCCATGCCTACTGTGTCCTCACTCACCAGCCATGCCCCTCCTCCCCTTGCTCTGTCCCTGCGCTAAGAGCATTGTGCAGAATTATGTATTTAAATATTTAGGTTTTCATCAGCTTTGCAAATTAAGCCCATCCATTAAAGCTGCAGTTTGGGTCCTCTGCTGGCAAGCTGGGCTGTGCCATGCCTCGGGCTCACTGTGCTCATCCCAGCCCTGGCCCCAGGGGTTGCAGCCTGGGAATGGGACATGATGGCCCGGAGCATCCCTGCTGGCACAGGGACCGAGGGCTCTGTTTCCTCCCCGTTCCTGGAAACTCCAGCCCCTGCGGCTCCGTGGGAGGGGATGGTGAAGGGAACCAGTTGGGATTGGTGTTATTTGGGGTTGGAGTGGAGAGTGCTGAATGCTGGGGAAAGCAGGATGAGGAGCAACGCTGGTGACAGGTGAGAGCCCTGGCTCAGCCTGGTAGGAGCAGAGCAGGGATGGCAGTGCCAGCCTGCTGGGGGCTCAGTGGGAGTGAAGCTGGGGATGGAAGGGGCAGGAGATGGCCAGAGTTGTCACTGCTGCCATGCTCAGTGCTAAGGCTGTGCTGCCCCGAGCTCACCAAAGAGGCTTTGGAGTGATCCCTGGCTTAAGTCATTACACGGCATGGCTGGGGAGTAAAGTGGCTCTTTAAGCCTCGGCAGCATGGCCTAGCTGGTGGCTCCATGTGGGTGGGAGGCAAAAATGGGGGTGATGGGGAAATGGGGTTCATCCAGCACAGCTGCACAGCCTGAGGGGGCTTCCATGGCCCCCAGTGCCTCTGGGACAAGCAGATTTAACTCTTGGGGGATGCTGGAGCCCACCACCCACCTGGGCCCCTGCTGGAGTGAAGTGGGAATATGGGCAGAGCCCCCAGGGCGAGTGCAGCACAGGGGGATGTCCCTGCCTGTCCATTCCCTTTGCTGCAGGTGAACATCAGGCAGTGGTGTCTCTGTGGGCTCCCCGGTGTCACCTGCACGTCCCCCTTTCCCACCAAGCCCTGGAGGGCACTGGAGCAGTGTTCTGGCTGCTGCTGGCCCCAGGCAGTGTGGGCAGATGTCGAGTGTGTCCGTGGGAGGGGAGCTGTCTGTGAGTATCACCAGTGATGGGTGCTCATCCGTGCAGCTCAGTGCCCACAATCCCTGAGCCAGCTGGCATGGGCTGGGGTCTCTGGAGCCCTGCCTGGCCTGGGGGTCCCTCCACGGTGGTCTCCCAACTCAGTTGGCTGCAGTCCTGATGCTCTGGCTGTGGAGTCCCACTTCTGGCAGTTGATGCCCTGTGTGCCATGTCCTGGCTCCTGCGGGCAGGATGGCAGGATGAGGATTGCTGCAGGGCTGAGGGGGCTGGAGGTGCCTGTGCCATTGGGGGGGCTTTTGCCTTCTCACCCCTGCCAGCCCTTCCTCTGCTTGCACCTACACAGGGATGCTACCAAGGCCCATTCCCTGGGCCACCTCTTTCCCTCTCAGCCAGCTTCCTGGGATCTGGCTTCCAGGTCTCGGTGTTCTTCATTCTAAAGGGCTTTTGAAGATGTGACTCTTCCACCAAGATCCTGTTTGGGCTTTGCAGGGATGGAGTGCCAAACTCCTTTCTCCGCTGGCTTTGCCTTGGCAGCTCCAGGATGCTCCAGCTCCTTTGCACACCCAGCACAACAGCACTGCTCTTGCCCCCAGAGAATCAGGTCTGGGGCCAGGGTGGGTGGTCCTGGGCTGTGTGTGCTGTGCAGGGAAGGGGTTTCTGTTCCCCCCGTGGTGGCAGCAGCCAGAGTCAGTGGTGTTGTGGCGGGGAGCCCCAGCGCTGGCGGCCGTGCCGGGATCCCTGGCAGCTGGACGCGTCGTGGCCGTATTTCCTCGCTCTGCTCCAGGAATAATTGCTCAGATGGGGACGTGGGGCAACTCCCATCCCTCTCCCGGCATGGTAATGAGTGAAGAAGACTCAAAGACAAATGGCTCATTAAGAAGCAGTGCTGCATTGCAGGATTTTTCATCCCACCAACCGCTGCATCAGCAGAGGCAGCACCTCTCGTGCTCGCTCTCCCAGCCCTGGAGAAGGAGCTGTCAGGCAGCTGGGGCTGGTGCCAAAATTAATCATGTGCTTAATAACGTGCCCGGCCCGTCGAACGGCCTGTCCTCAGCCTCCTGGTGTGTGGAGCGGGGTGGCTGCACTGGACTGGAGCCCTGGGGCACTGGGGATTTGGGTTTGGTGCCTGGGAAGTGCCCATGCTCAGGGAGATGTGTCAGGGCAGGGCTGAGCCAGGGGAGATGCCCACAGCCTCGGGTGTCAGAGCCCCCCAGCTATGTCAGAGTGGCAAGATCTCCCAGATTTGTTGGGATGCCAGAACCCCACAGTCCTGTCGAGGTCCCAGCCAGCTGTGCTGGCCTCTGTGGCCTTCTCAGTGGCCTTGGTAAACACTTCCTGCTCCACTCACATTTGCAGTTCCTCAGCTTGTGTTCATCTTTCATGACTTTTAAAAAATCTTGCCTCATCCCTTTTTTCCAGCTGTGCCCGGTTGGATCCTGCCCCTCACAGCCCTCTGCAGGCAGTGTCTGCCTGCAGTTGCTTTGTTTTCTTTTATTAACAGTAATTGGTTTTGATTTCCTGATTGCAGCCAATGTATTTTCTGTGATCTTTGCATCCTGCTCACACTGTTTTCCTCTTCTTCCCTTTTCCTCTTTCCCTTTTCCTTTTTCCTTTTCCCCCTTCCCCCTTTTCTCTTTCCTTTTCCTCTCTTTTTTCCCCTTTCCTTTCCTATTCCCATTCCCTTTTCCTTTCTTCATCTTTCCCCTTTCCCTTTCCCCTTTCTGCACTAAATTAGGTGATCTCTTACTAAGCCCCTCATTTTTTTTCCTCCAGGCTGAGTAAATTTCACTAATTCAGCCTCATAAAATAACAGAACAATTAGTAATAAAATAAAATGTTTGCTTTCCACAATCCTTCTCCCTTACAATGAACGGGGAAAGAGTAAATAGATTAAAAGCACGGTGGAAACGACCTGGCGGTATTCCATATTTATTTTCTTTCAACGACCGTAGATCAAATTTGTTCAGCCCCTAAGTGGGAAAACCACTTTATTTTATTTTTTTCCCTGGCTCCAGCTCGCGCACGGCGCCGGGCACTCACGCTGCGTGTTTGTTCTCTCCCGCTTTCATCCCAAGCCATAAAGGTCCCCAGCAGGACCCGAGCTGGCAGAATCTCGCATTAATTTGCAGAGCAGAACGGGCCGAGCTCGCACCTCTCCCGGGCTGGAAGCTGGAAAAAAAAGTCTCTTTGGTGACGCTGGAAAGCCGGAGTGGCGGGAGGAGGTTTTGTGGAGCGAGCGGCCAGATCCCGAGCAAATGAAAGTCGCTGGCGAGGTGGCCGCTGGGCCGGCTCTGGCCCCCGCTGGCAGAGAATTGCATAACAGGATGGGACTGGGGATGGTTTTGGGGCTAAACTGGGTGAAACACGTGGCCGTGGCCGTGCGGAGCTGTCCCCGTTGCTGTGCTGGTGTGGGGCGGCCTCAGGGGAGGATGGAAGGCTGGGCTGATAAAAAATACACAGGGAGGTGGCTCAGGCTGGTTTTGGGTCACCCTTGCTCTGACTTCAACCCCATCCTGCTCCTCCCCCAGAGCCTGCTGCCCCAGGGATTCCCAGTGTGGAGGAGCTGCTGCTGGTGGGGCCATGAGGACAGCATCCCCCTGAACGCCGGGCGGTGAGTGTCACCAACAGGTTTCACTGGGACCCCAGCATGGACTGCCCACGGTGGAGCTGCTGGGGAAGGGCAGGGGGCCAGGATCCCCTGAGTGCATGGCCATCAACCCCAGACCTTGGGGTTAGACCTGGAAGTGTTAGAAAACCTGGTCTTGCCCTGTCGCAGGGCAGTTTGCCAGACCCAGACATTGTGGTGGGGTTTTGGTATCCTCTCACCTCCCCGCTGGTGTTCCTGGAGCTGGAGGAAAGATAGGAGGATCCAGGGTGCTGGGGGGTCCCAGGGAAGCTCAGGCTCCTGGTGGGTCTGCCCTGAATCCCTGTAGCCCTGGGCCTCAGCACGGTGCTGCCTCCAAGGCAGGGATCGCATGGGGCAGCCGCTGGGAAGTGGAACCACCTCTGCCAAGTGCTCCTGTGGGAAATTAAGCAGGAGGCTGAATTTCAGGATGGCCCGGAGCACCAGGGCCTACAAGCCCCTCTCCTCCCTGTGCTGACCCTCACAATGGGGAGAGACATCGGAGGGAGGTGGTGGTGGGGAGACACTGGTGGGAGTTTCTCCAGGCGCTGGATGCAATAAAGGCGAGGAGTGAGTTATTTGTAATGGTAATTATGCTCTTCCAGTTTATCCTAGCACATAATTGTGTGGGCGGTAGGTTCCCACTGGTGGTAATTACCCTGGTGTTAAATGGCACAAAACTCAGCTGGGCTGTGTTTTTCCCCCCTGACTTAAATCTGTGCTTTTGTGGCACAAATCCCTCCATCCCGAGGGCTGCTCAGTGGATTGGCCTTCGGAGGGACACAGCTCCAGCTCTCGGCTGTCTGCCCATCAGCCATGCTCTGGCCAGCTGCCTCAGTCCCATGTGCCAGTCTGCCCACACTGCCTTCCTGGGACAGGGGACAAGAGTGGCACAGTGGCCTCCTCCAATGGCACATGGCCATTCCTGCTGGTACATGGGAATGGGGGCCCTGAGCTGAGCTGTCTGTGCTGAACCCCAGAGATTCACTCCCAACCCCTTCTCCATCCTTCAAGGGAGCCCGGCCTGGCTGGTCCCTGGGCAGGGCTTAGACACCTGTGTCACCTTGGTGAGCTGGGACGTGGATCCTCCCATGAGCAGTGTGTCCCCACCCGCTGCCAGCACTCCACAGGTGCGGGGGAACGGCGGCGCTGCCTCGCCTGTGGCTCCGGCTTTGTTGAATTCCTGCACCTGCCGAGCACAAAAGCCCGGCGGGCTCGTGCTGACGGGCTCCGCAGATATTTTGACTCCTTCTTGCTGCCGCGGCAGCAATATTTGGATCAGCTGAGAGCTTCCCTCCCCGAGCAGGAGATGATAGCTCAGCCCGCGGAGGCAGAGCTGGGCTGGGAGCCTGTCTGTCTGTCCGTCCTTGCATCCCTCTGCTCGATCCCAGGGCAGGGAGGCAGCTCCATCCCACGCTGCAGCTCCTGCTCCTCGCAGCATCTCTCTGGGGAGGGGAGAGGCATCTTCTGTACCAGCTGCACCTTCCGTTCAGCAATTAAGGAGCCTTGTTAGAGCAGGAGTGGGATCTGAGGATGAGGAGCGGTGCAGGATGGAGCAATCCAGCCTCAAAGCTGGGAAGGAAGGTGGGAGTGACTTAAGGCAGATGTGTTCCCAGGGCTCTGTCTGCTGCTCAGGGCCAAAATGTCATCACTGCCCACCCCCAGAGCCCCTGGGGACCCCCAGCCTCTCTCTCCTCCAGGGCTGCTCCTCCAGGGCTGCTCAGGAGCACAGCCCCCTCTCACACATCCCTGGCCCTCCCAGTGTCCCTCGTGTCCAGTCTCTGTGGTCAAATCCCCACATGCCACAGGGAATGTCCCACGGTCACCTTTCCCTGCAGCCAGTCTGGGAGACGTGCTGCCCGCAGCACCCTGCCCAAATACAACAAGAGCGTTAACGATGCCTGTTAATTAGCCAAGATACTCTGGAGAATAAGTAATTTCCTCATTTACAGTCAAACCAAAGACAGAGCCTTTGAGGGGCTGTAAGGCACACAAACCTCCATGGGTACAGGCGGCTCTGTCGGCTGGCACAGGCTCAGTCTAGGCTCGATGCCGTCCATCCTTTGGCCTGGGGCTCCCCCTCACACAGCACAGCCACCTCTGCTCCTCGTTCCCCATCCAGAGGGCTTGAAGGGCAGCATAGCCCTGGATGGTGGCTCTCCATCCACACCTCCATGTGGGGCTGGATGGAGACATCAGAACGTGGCCCCCCCGCGCCCTGCGGCAGCTCATTAGCGGCGCTGTGAATTGCAATGGTTGAAAAACACAGCCAGAGCCGCTTTCTAATGGAGAAACACTTCATAATATTTGGTGTTGGAGAAGGAAACAGGGATCTGCTGATGGCAGCATGTCCTCCCTCGCTGTCTGCAGGCCCTGCTGCCTGCATCACTGCTGGCAGCACCTTCTCCTTCCCACTGCCCCCTCCAAGCACCTGAGCTGGGGTTAACCCCCGGTGCCTGGCCTGGGCACTGTGATCCTGTCACCATGTGGAAAGCCAGGATTCTGGTACTTCACAGGGCCTCACCCCGGGCTGAATCTTGCCCTGTGGAAGCTTCCCGGTCTTCTCAGCTGGTTCCTGTGAGATAGCCTCAATGTTCTGCTGGTGATGTAGATCAGATTGTGTTCTGGGACGCAGAGGAGAGCTTGACACTGTGCCTGTCCCTGTCTCCGCAGATGAGCCCGCAGGGGCAACCCTGCAAAATGCCGAGGCTATGGGGCGGGTGCTGAAATGATGAAGGGCTACCATGGGGAGCGTAGCCAGACACAGCCCTCCTCCGGCCACCGCTGCCGCTGCATCCCAGAGGACTGCGAGCATCCCGCTGACTACATCCCGCACAGCCCCGAGGGCCGGCCGCCCTACCTGCTCAGCCCCAGCGAGCCGTGTTCCCTGGAGCATCCCTACTGCCCTGCGCGGAGCCCCGGCGCGGCCAGCGAGTGCCCGGGCGGGCCCCTGAGCGAGCCGCCCTCTGCCAGCGCCAACAGCAGCACCTTCCCGAGGATGCATCACGCGCAGCAGCAGCAGCAGCCCTACGACTCCTGCGACGAATGCATGGCGACCGCCCACCCCTCCAGCAAGATCAACCGCCTGCCCCCCACGCTGCTGGACCAGTTCGAGAAGCAGCTGCCGCTGCACCACGACGGCTTCCACACGCTGCAGTACCCCCGGGCCGGCGGCGCCGAGCCCCGCAGCGAGAGCCCCAGCCGCATCCGCCACCTCGTCCACTCCGTCCAGAAGCTCTTCGCCAAGTCCCACTCCCTGGAGGCGCCGGCCAAGCGAGACTACAACGGCGCCAAGATGGACGGCCGCGGGGACGGCTACCACCACCACCACCACCATCACCACCACCACCACCACCACCAGTCCCGTCACGGCAAGCGCAGCAAGAGCAAGGACCGTAAGGTGGACTCCCGGCACCGGTCCAAGATGTTGGGCTGGTGGAGCTCCGACGACAACCTGGACAGCGACAGCAGCTACATGGTGTCCGGCCGGCACGCCACCGACCAGGGCACCCAGTACTGCGTGGACGCTCCCGAAAGTGCCTTCAGAGACTTGACCTTGAAGAGTCTAAAGGGCGGCGGGGAAGGAAAATGCCTGGCATGTGCCGGCATGTCCATGTCTCTGGACGGCCAGACGCTCAAGAGGAGTGCCTGGCACACCATGACCGTCAGCCAGGCCCGTGAAGCCTATCCCAGTGCCGGCGGCACTGAGAAGACCTTGATGCTTCAGGAAGCAAAGGCCAAAGACCGAGCGTACCAGTACCTGCAGGTGAGGGGCTGGGCAGGGTGAGAGGACTGGGGCTGACTGTGCTGTGGGGTGAGCCAAGGCTGGGACCCTCCATGCAGCAGCCTGTGGTGCTGTGGGGATGCTCCAGCCCTGCTCCAGCCGTGTCCCCAAAGCCTGTGCCCCATTCCCATGGTCCTGTGCCAGTCCCTGCTGTCCCCTCAAAGCCCATCTGCTGCCTCCTGCCCTGTGCAGGATTTGGGGTAAGACCAGCTCTGTCAGCTCAGAGCCACCAGCAGCCCCGTGCCTGCTCCCTTCTCACTGCTTTTATCCTGGCTGTGTGCCTGGCTGGGTGCCATTGCCTGCCTCATCACCAGGCTCCCTTCTAGGTCACCCCCCTTCCAATTAAAAGCTAATTAACTCTTCTCTCCCTTTCCTGGGGGAAGGAGACAGGGAGCAGTAATGCCGTGCTGGCCAGAGGTGGGGGTGGCTGGGGCCCATCTCTGCTGCCAGCGGGGGCATTGGGGCAGGGTGTTGGCCCCACCGCCCTGGCCATGGGCCCCAGGGGACACTGTCCCCCTGCCACTGCCCTATAAGAACCCTGTGGTGCTGGCGTCAGCAGCACGTGATGGGACTGGTGCCCGATACGTCAGGCGGGTGCTGCTCTGGCATGGGTGGGATTTGGCCCAGACGCTCCTGCCAGGGGGGCCGTGAGGTGGGAGCTGCTGCGCCGCCCCACATTGTGGGAATGAGGAGCTGTGGCTGTTAGGAGGGATCTGCTCTCCTGGATTTTGAGGCTTTCCAAAGGGGTCAGAGCCTCCAGGGGTGTGTGGGGAGGACAGAGGAGCCAGGAACACGTGCTGGATTTAGGCTGGGCTTGGGCTGGCACATGGCTCAGCTCTGCACCCCACCTGTGGGACCCCGGCCACCACGTCCTCCCACGCTTGCCTCCTGCTGCAGGTGCCGCAGGACGAGTGGAGTGGGTACCCGGCGGGCAAGGACGGGGAGATCCCGTGCCGGCGGATGCGCAGCGGCAGCTACATCAAGGCCATGGGTGACGAGGACAGCGCCGACTCGGACATCAGCTCCAAAGTGTTGCCCAGGGCGGCCACGCGGCGAGACAGCTACCGCCGCTCCTCCAGCGCTGACCAGGCCAGGACCAAGTAAGGGCTGTTGCCTCCAGGCCCCGTCCCAGCTCTGCAGGCAGCAGCGGGGCTGTGGGCCAGGGCTCCCTGGGAGGACAAGTGGCATGTCCCTGCTCACGGCACTGTCCCCACTCACAGCACTCTCCCTGCTCGCAGCACTGTCCCCGCTCACAGCTGCACTCCCCAGTGCAGCGGCACTGAGCCCTGTCCCTGCTCTGTGTCAGGGCACCGGGGGGGACATGGCTATGCTGGGCTGCTACAGCCACATGCAGACCCTGGGGAGAAGAGGCATGTTCAAAGGGGGATGACTGAGATGTGCTCTAGTCCCAGTGGGTGACAGTTTTGGGGGCAGTGAGGAGTGGGGACAGCAGCAGTGGCCGGCGGGAGGATTGCTGCGGCTGCGTTTCCGAATGCTCTGCTGGAATGTGTTGCTTTTGGTGCCATCCCTTCTATTCCCACTGTCTCTCATTAGGTTTGCAAGTAGGCACTATTCTGATTCATATATCTGTAACTGTCCCAGCTGCTGCACGCCACCGCGAATGCTCCCGCGGGGACAGAGCTACGGGCGCTCCTTCACCACCGGCCAGGTATGTCCCATGGCCCAGGTGTCACAGGGCAGGCTGGGGCAGGGATGCGGTGGATATCTCTCTGAGCATCCCTTGCCCTGGCTCAGCCTCACCCACCACTCTCCCCAGATCAACGACGAGCTCAACCACCAGTTTGAGGCTGTCTGTGAGTCGGTTTTCGGCGAGGTGGAGTCGCAGGCCGTGGAGGCACTGGACCTGCCTGGCTGCTTCCGCATGCGGAGCCACAGCTACCTGCGGGCCATCCAGGCAGGCTGCTCCCAGGACGACGACTGTCTCTCACTCTTCTCCATGTCGGCCCCTCCTGGGCCGCCCATCACCAGCAGCATCCTGAAGCCCAGCACTTGTGAGTCCTAGGGGGTGGCGAGGGCTTGGTCATGTGAGGGAACACCACATCTCCCTGCCTGCTCACCTGGGCACCTGTCAAGGGCTGCTGCTGCCCTCCTCCTGGCCCTCAACCCCTATAGTGCCCAGGACAGGGTGTGAGTGTCCTTCTCGTCACCCAGTCCCAGTCAGAGGGCTGCTCCATGTCCCCAACACCCATTTGCCATCCTCTCCTTCCCTCCACTTCTGTCCCCATCTCTGCCCCTTGTTGGGTGCTGCAGCAATGTGGCCAGTGTGGGTCTGGGGTGTTTTCCAATCCCAAAAACTGGTCAAACAGCCCCTCTGAACTCTGGCCCATATCTAACCCACCTTATGGGCAAACCCTGTGGGGTCACGATCCCTGTGCCATGGGAGGAGATGGGCAGCATTCCCCGGGGCCCCTGTTCGCGGCGGGAAATGATCCAGTGTCTGTGTTTTCACGTGCCTTTTCATCCTGCGCCTCTCCCACAACAGCCTTCAGTTACAGAAAAGCTCCACCTCCCATCCCTCCAGGAACCAAAGCCAAACCTCTCATCTCCGTCACGGCGCAGAGCAGCACCGAGTCTACCCACGAGAGTTACCTGCCCAGCGAGGTCGCCCGCAGCCCCGCCTGGTCCAAAGATGCCACGGCCCGCTGCAACTCAGCCGAGAGCCTGGAGAGCTCCAAGGTGACATCCGTGGCCCTCGACCTGCCCCCAGTCCAGCCCCGTGCTGCTCCCAAGCCCTCCACACTCATCATCAAGGCCATCCCAGGCCGGGAAGAGCTGCGGAGCTTGGCTCGGCAGAGGAAGTGGCGTCCCTCCATCGGCGTCCAGGTGGGCTCCGCTCCTCCCTGGGGGATGCCCGAGTGGTGTGGGCCATGCTGAGGCACCACGCTGCATTTTGGGGCTGTCCTTCAGTGCTCTCCCTCTGCCCCTTGGCAGGTTGAGGCCGTCTCTGACTCAGATACGGAGAGCCGGAGCCAGAGGGAGTTCCACTCCATCGGGGTGCAGGTGGAGGAGGACAAAAGGTACCATATGGCTGGACTGAGCTTAGATCTGCCACACTCACTGCACTGAGGCATTGGATTCCCGGGGGATTCTTGAGCTCTGCACACCATCACTACTACCCCACAGCACCTTCTCCCTCTCCCCTCTGGCTGAAACCTCAAAGCTCAGCACCATCCCCATTGCAGGCTGGCTGCCCCCACCTGGGGCAGGATTTGGCCTTTCCTTTGTCCTCACTGCTGCCCTATTCCTGCCCTGTGCTGAGTCTCCTCTGCTTGGCTCAGCCCTTAGCTTTGAGCCCACACCAGGTGCAGATGAACCTTTGGGCATTTCTGCAGCTAACCATGACATTTTGGCTGGCATGGGAATGCCAGGTGTGCCAGAAACCTGCATGGCCTGCAGGTGGGGAGCTCCGGCATTGTGCCCATGCAGGCTGGTGCAGGCTCCTCTCCATCCTCAGTCCAGTGCTGGTAGCCATGGAAACAGGCTGAGAGCAGAGGAGATGAGGGACTGGCAGATCGCAGCTGCTCAGGGTTATCCCTGTGGCCCTGAATGCTCCAGGATCCAGCCCGGCATTCCCAGCCCCATCCTACCTGTGGGCATCCCTCCCCCTGCCCCTGGCGGTGCAGTAGGTGGCGGAGGGGACAGGACAATCCCTGCTGGCCAGGAAGGGTCCCCATGCTCTCCCTTTCTCCCCAGGCGAGCGCGCTTCAAGCGCTCCAACAGCGTGACAGCGGGAGTGCAGGCGGACCTGGAGCTGGAGGGCTTCACCGGCCTGGCCGTGGCCACCGAGGACAAAGCCCTGCAGTTCGGGCGGCCCTTCCAGCGGCACTCCTCGGAGCCCGAGTCGGGCCGGCAGTACGCCGTGTACAAGACGGTGCACACGCAGGGGCAGTGGGCATACCGCGAGGATTACCAGCTGCAGTACGATACGGTGGAGGTGCCCCGGCGGGACGCCTGGATAGAGCGGGGCTCCCGCAGCCTCCCTGACTCCGGCCGCGCCTCCCCGTGCCACCGCGACGGGGAGTGGTTCATCAAACTGCTGCAGGCAGAGGTGGAGAAGATGGAGGGCTGGTGCCAGCAGATGGAGAGAGAGGCGGAGGACTATGACCTGCCCGAGGAGAGTGAGTTGGGTGGGGTGTGCAGCAAAGAGAGGGGCTGGGGATCCTGCGGTGCTGGGGGGGGGGCAGAGTCATTATCCTGAAGTGCTCCCACCTTGGAGTGTCTTCCCTGCCAAGGTTAAAGAGGTTGGGTGAGGGCAAGAAACACCAGGAAACCCTCTGGGGCTGGAGGGGTATGAAGGAGAGAAGAGACATGGTGTGTTGGAGGGCTCTAAGCTGCCAGTGACTGTCTGCTCTCTCCCCCAGTCCTGGAGAAGATCCGGAGCGCGGTGGGCAGTGCCCAGCTCCTCATGTCCCAGAAGGTGCAGCAGTTCTACCGCCTCTGCCAGCAGAACATGGTGAGTGTGGGCAGCACTGCCAGGGGCCAGCTGTGGTGGGGAGGGGGCGTCTCATACTCTCAGCCAGTGATTATGGGTCACCATGGAGGAGAGCTGGACACAGAGTCCCAAGCACAGGGGGGTGGGATGGCCCCATGGCCAGCAGAGCTGATGTCCCACTGATGCATGAGGATGACACTCTGTCCCTCTGCCTCCACAGGACCCCAACGCATTCCCTGTGCCCACCTTCCAAGACCTGGCTGGCTTCTGGGACCTCCTGCAGCTCTCCATTGAGGATGTCAGCATGAAGTTTGGGGAGCTCCAGCAGCTCAAGGCCAATGGGTGGAAGATCATGGAGCCCAAGGTATGGGCAAGGCTCTGCCACTGGCACTTGTACCTGTCACCTCTCCCTCCCTCCTCATCCCCAAGCACATCCGAACCCAAACCACTGCTGGGCTCTCACTGGTGACTGCTTTTAGCAAACCCTTGAAAAACAGAGCTGGGAAAAAGTGAGGCTAGAGAAGGGCTGTTCTCCCACTGGCCTATCCCAGCTGCCTGCAAAGGTCTGGGCAGGGTCCTGGCACCGGGTGGATAAAGACCTGTGGGAGGGTCTGTGGATCTTTGGCTTTAGCAACCACAGCAGCAGCTGTGATGAGCCCTCTGGGATGCCCATTCCCGGGAAGTCCCAGCCTGAAGCCCCTGTTGTCTGTGCAGGAGGAGAAGAAGGTGCCTCCCCCGATACCAAAGAAGCCGCCGCGCTCCAAGGTGCACCCGGTGAAGGAGCGCTCCCTGGACTCGGTGGACCGGCAGCGGCAGGAGGCCCGCAAGCGGCTCCTGGCAGCCAAGCGAGCCGCCTCCTTCCGCCAGAGCTCGGCCACTGAGAGCGCGGACAGCATCGAGATCTACATCCCCGAGGCGCAGACCCGGCTGTGACCGCAGCCTCCGCTTTTCTACCCGGACTGGACGGCGCGGCCGTAGCTCACTGTGATGGGGGGCCGCGGGGACACCCTGGGGCAGCTCTTGACCCCACTCACAGCTTCTCTCTTTTCTATCTTAGCCCTTTCGTGGATCCGACGGCGGGTGAACGCAAAGCCCGGTTCTGCCCCGTCCCCTTGCCCCCCCCACCCCGCCCGCATGCCCCTGCCAGCCTCTCCTGGGGTCCGGGGCTCTCCCTCCCTCTGCCCTCCCTGGGGCTGTGTCCCAGCTTTCTGTCTGTCCCCTTCCCACTCCCCAGCCCTTCTGCACACCCGCCCCTGCATCCCAACCCAAAGAGAGGTGACCTTCAGCCCCCGGCCCCGCCGGGCTGGAGGGGAGGGGGCTGCAGGCAGGCCCCCCCCGCCTCTCTGTACTCAGTGCAATCCCCTGGTGTGTGGTGGGGACGAGCCCCCCAGCCCCTGCCCAGCCACAGCCCCCCAGCCCTGCCCTGCCGGCACGAGGCTTTGGGACGTGGTGGGGACAAAGGGGTCCCCTCGCTGCTCCCCCCACCTGCGGCTCAGGTGCCGCGGGGACCCAGGGCTCCCTCCCCTATATACATATATAAATATAACCCAAGGAATAAACCAGAAACTACACGTGACCAGCGCTGTGTCCTGCCTGGTGGGACGGACCAGAGCAGCAGAAGCCCCCGGTCACGGCGAGCCGCCCCGCTTCCCTCGCACGGAGCATCGCCACGCGCTTCTCCCCTTCCTGCTCAGCCCTCCCTCCCCTCCGTCCATCCCTCATCTGTCCGACCTTCCCTCCTGCCAGCCTGGAGTCCAGGAGCACCTCTGCAATGTGGCACTAGCCGGGGGGCAGGCAATAGTCCCCCCGTGCCTTGCTGCAGGTGGGAGATGTTTCCCCAGTGAGCCTGTTCCCACCTGCAGTGACAAGGACCACACCTGGGCTTGGCACCAGTGGGTGGGATGGCAGTGTGGACATGGCCAGCAGCTGCCCCTTGAGTGTGGAGCTAGAGACCCCCTCAGGGGGTCACCCTGTCCCCCTGAGCTCCCGGAGCCCTGCGGAATGGGGCACCCCAGGATAGGGCTGTCACGTACCTGATGCCTCTCAGGGCCAAGGAACACCCTGGGATGTGGCTGTTCCCAGCTCCCCCATCACTGTGCACAGAGCCAGGATCAGGGTGGAGAGCTCCCTCCAGGGCAGAGCAGTGTGGTGGGGCAGGAGGCTGCATCTGCCTCATCCCTGTCCTTAACCCCGTTCTCCAAGCATCCTGTCCCCCTCAGTGTCCCTTCTGGTGGCAGAGAGGGGAGGACCCCATCCCCGTCCCTCACTCTGCCATGCCAGCAGCCCCACGCAGCATCACCAGCCACCCCCCAGGGCAGGGCCAGTGGGTGCCAGGTAGCTCCTGAAATCTGGGGCCAAACCTCGCCCAGGCCCTCAGGCAGGGCGGTGGGATCAGAGGCAGCTGGGGGACGCCTCGCTGGGGTCCCTCGCTCCTGGGGGGTCCGTCGGTGCTAAACACCTCCGTGACGGCAGCACCCACTCAGCCACCCAAAGCCCTTCCCCTCCCCACTCTCCCTGCACCCCGGATTTAGGGATGTGCCTGGGAAGGGCCCCCGGCCCCCGCCCCGGCCAGCGCCGTGCAGTGACCGTGACACGTGGCTCCCTTTTTATTGTAACGAACCGCCGCAATTAATAAAGATGACTTTGGTTACTCCGGGCCAGCGGCCACTTCCCTGCGGGGACATGGCCGGCACCGGGCTCGCCTTTCACCTGTCTCCCATCCTTTTGTGTCCCGTGGGGTGGGAAATGCGTGTCTGTGGGGTGGGAAATTGCTGACCATGGGGTGGGAGAGGGGCTTTTGGAGTCTCCTCGTGGATCTCCCCGTGGAGGTCCCCCCATGGGTCTCTTCCAGTGGGGTCCCTGCCTCTGAGTCTCCCCATGGATATCCTCCTGTGGGTGTCTCTTTGCGGATCTCTCCCCGTGACTCCCCACGTGAGTCTCCCACCACAACACCCCCTGTGACACCCCCGTGGGTGTCTCTCTGTGACATTCCTCGTGACTCCCGCATGACGTCTCCCCGTAGCTCTCCCTGCCAAGTGACTCTTGTGTGTCTGTCTCTAAATCGTCCCTGGGCTCTCCCCTGGGACTCCTGTGACTCTCCCTCTGTGTCTCCTGGTGGGTGACATCCCACGACTCTCCCCGGGGGTCTTGCTCTGTGGGTGTCTCCCTGTGGCTCCCTGGTGACCCCTCTCCATAACACCCCTGTGGGTGTCTCTCTGTGACCTCCCCCGGCTTCTCCCACGTGGCTCCCCCCGTGTCACCCCCTTGTCCCCCGCATGACTCTCCTCCATGTTCCCTCCTTGTCCTCCCCCGTGTATTCCCGCTGTGCCCCCTGATGACTCCGCCTTGTGTCCCCTCCATGTTCCCCCCTCTGTTGCCCCATGTCACCCCATGACTCTCCCTCGGTGTCCCCCCAT
>JANPWX010000165.1:71299-132235 GCA_024734555.1 Trochalopteron elliotii
GGCCCGGTGTCACCGGGATCCTCCGTCCTCTGCCCGGCGGGGTGTCCCGGGGACGCTCCATCCCCCTCCCGGTGTCCCGGGGATATTCCGTCCTTGCCCGCCCCGGGCGGACCGCGGCTGCGGCGCTCGTGGTTTGCCCCCGAGGCTCCGTGCGGCGCAGCGGGCGCTGGGTGGTGCTGGAGCCCCACCGGAGCCCGGCTGAGGTCCCGCGTCCCGCCGGTTCCCGAAATGAGCCCCGCTGGTTCCCGGCATGAACCCCACCAGTGCCTGGCCCCCATCCCGCATCCCGCAGGCTGCCGGGCTGAGCCCCACCGGAGCCCGGTTGCGATCCCGCGTCCCGCCGGTTCTCGGGATGAGCCCCCCTGGAGCCCGGCCGGGAACTCCCCCGCAGGTCCCAGACGGAGCTTTGCTGTCGGTGGTCTCAGCACATCCCGACACGGTCGGGGGACTGTGAAATGCGGGCGGGCCGAGCGGAGTTGGGAACAGCGGACTTTTCACTCGCGCTGCTTAAGGAGAGATTAAATGGAAATCATTTCTATTTATTGTAATATTTATCAAGGTTTAGTAAATAATTGATGCTCATCCCTCCTTGATTTCCTTGGGGGCCAGCGTGAGGTTCTGCTGAATTAAAGTGTAACGATGCGTGACAAGCTGGGAGAGGCGGAACGGGCGGACGTGAGCTCGACTCTAGGCTCCACCGATGCCCAGAGGATGAGAAGGACCTGGCTGCAGGCTCCTGAGGAACCTCTGCAAGTCCATGTCTTCTGCCCTCACCAGTCCCCTGATTTCCAGCACGCGGAGCAGATCTTTGTGTCTCCAAACACGACATTTGTTGGCCTTTTGGATCTGTAGCTTGTGCCATGTGTGATGTGCATCTGAGGTGAGGCAGGACACAGAGGCACCAAGGGAAGCAGCACAGCCAGCAAGGGCATTTGGGCAGGACATGGCTTGGTGCTTGTGTGAGCCAAGGGGGAGAAGCTGTCCTGCCCCAGTAATGGCAAACTGGGCCAACTGGGTCAGCAGAACAGCTGCCAACAGACTGGAGCCCTGGTTCTCTGTTGTTACTCTGGCCATGGAGCCCAGAATTCCTTTGGTTTCTTGGTACAAAAGAAAGCAGTTCTGGGACTGTGCATGGGTGAGGCACAGTGAGCTGGGAGGACTGGCATGCACTGGGTGATACCAACCCTGGCTGGGCACCAGCTGGGTGCACTCACACCCAGCATGGGAGCAGCAGAGCTGCAGCACCCAACAGAAGTTGCTGGACACGGAGGATCTGTGTGACTTGAAGAGCTCCAGGGCTGCCCTTGCCTTACCTGTGTCTGCTCAGGCACCCGTGGGTCTCTCTCCAGGGACATTACTTTGTTGGGTTTAGTCATTTCTCACACGGGTCGACTCTTGAGGGTTTGGGGATTTGGCAGGTTGGAAAAGCCAAGTTGAGGGCAATGTGAACCGGCTGGGAGGGGTGAGCTCACGGCTCTTCTCTGTGGGAAGAACAGACACCCTCAGGCATGGCCACAGGCAGCCAGCACCCAGCTGCCACCCAGCATGTCCACACCACTGGGACACCCAGAGATGTGCCCATGGTCCCAAGCAGGAGAGTTCCCATGCATGTGTCCCCCTCCCCTTACAGCCATCGAGGTTCTGGCTGAAGAGTCTGGTGGTGGCATCACTGGTGGTCACCTGTGGTGCCAACCATCCCTGGCATATACCAGGACACTTCTTCCCCCCCTACCCTTCCCAGCACCCCTCAGAGATTAGTCAGAGCTGCCACACACCTAGCCTGAGACTTGTTGTCCTTCTCCTCTGACTTGACATGGCAGTGGCAGGTGGAGGCCTTGCTGTAGCTGACGGAGCGCTTGGTGGATTTCCTCCATTTCTTTGCCCTCTGGACAGCTCTCTTGAAGATGAGGTAGAAGATCTCACAGACAGTGAGGACGATGCAGATGGAGGAGGCTCCGACCATGAAATAGGTGAAGACCCTTTTCTCGGTTGGCCGAGCGATGTAGCAGTCCACGGTGTTGGGACAGGGATCCACGTTGGTGCACTTGACCAGCCGTGGCAAATCGAAGCTGTCCCACATCTTGTGGAGGAGGTAGAGGAACAGGATCTCTATGACAAGCTTGAAGAAGAGGCTGAACAGGTAGGTCCACCACAGCCCGCCGTGCTTCTTGCCTGTGTTGCTGTAGAGCTTGGGGCAATTCTCTCCATTCTTCTCCCGGTTCTTCCTCTCGCGGTCCTCCCGGTAGGCCACGTGCATGATGACCAGGAGGGAAGGACAAGTGACAAAGATGAGCTGCAGGGCCCAGAGGCGGATGTGGGAGATGGGGAAGAAGTGGTCATAGCACACGTTGGTGCAGCCCGGCTGCCTCGTGTTGCAGTCAAAATCCTTCTGCTCATCGCCCCAGACCCGCTCAGCTGCCACCACATAGACCAGCACACGGAAGACAAAGACCACGGAGAGCCAGATGCGGCTGAAGGCTGTGGAGTACTTGTTGACCCCACTGAGCAGTGCCTGCAGCGTTTTCCAATCCATGGCAGCTGAGGGAGACCAGGGTCACCCGACCTGGAGAGGCAGAAGGAGCAATGGGAGGCACTGTTGGGGCCACATGTCCCTCGCTGTACTAAATCTCATGGACCTCTGAACCCTCTCCCCTACCACATCACACTCATCTGGGATGGGGGCTCTTCACCCTTGCAGACAGTAAAGCCCATCCTCACACACTCCTGGTGACAGAGGTGACTCAATCTCTCTGCACTTCCTTCTGACAGAGCCTTTGCTGTAAAGGATGAACCACCCGGCCAATTCTCTGCCACAAACTCCCCACTTGATTGTGTGTGCTGGTGCAAACTGGGAGCACGATCTGCTGGAGCAGGCCAGGATCAACAGCCAAAGGGGAAATGGCTGCTCCTGCAGTGCTGGGTTGCTGGGACATACCAGAAACCCAATTTCTGTCTCACAGGTGAGAGAGATACCTGAGATACCTGAGGCAGCCCAAACACAGGTAACAGTGGGGCTGCAGAAAGTGAGAGTCCGTGTGTGTCACAGTCCATGTGTCACCAGCATGTCACCCTGGCCAGTGCTCTGCTCCTGCTCCGGCAGCAGTGCCGGAGGTCCTGACGGCCAAACCGGCTCCGCAGCTCTGCCTGGGGCTGCCCCATGTGAGGAGGGTGACAGGCTAAGCCTGACCCCGAGCTTCACTGCACACCTGGATTTACAAACCCAGGTGGTTTTTACAACCCTCTGGGCTGTGGAGGTGTCTGCCCTGGCAAAAGGGATTCACAGAATCTCTCCCATTTTTAAGGAATTCCCACTGCCTGTTGCCCACCCAGTGCCTTCCAAGACGTACCTGGAGGAGGCTCAGGCTCCTTCCCCACTCACCGGGGGCTGTGGGGTGGGAAGTGTCCAGCACGGGGCATAGCCAGGGCACGATGGCAAACTGGTGATCAGGGTCTTCTCATCCAGTGCACTGCGGTGTCTCAGGGCTGTGGGGATGGAACAGAACCTGAAGCACTGCCCAGAGCCCATGGAGCAGTCTGGGAGAGCCTGTCCTTCTCCAGAACCACCCCACAGCAAACCCTGAACCTGTGGCTATGCTCCCACACTTCTGAGCCAGAAGTGTGGCTGAGCTCAGTGACCCCAGGCTGGGTTCCCTGGCAGCCTGTGCCAAGTGCCAGGGCTGTGCCTCTGCCCATGCCCACACACCTTCACTCACCACCCCGTCTAGAACCAAATCTTCCTTCCTGGCAAACCCTTGGCCATGAGTCAGGGTGGGGAGCAATCACTGTGTTCCCACCCAACCCTTGGATTTAAAACTGGGAGAGGGGAACCGCTGTTTTTCCCCCAAAAGCTGGTGCTGATGGAACCTGGAGCCTCTGTATGCCCCCAGAGCTTGTGCCCCCTCACAGGCCTGCCAATTCACCCCATCACTGGTGCCAGTGAGACCAACCCAGCACCCACCTGCCCATAACCCACCTGCCCAGCACTTGTGTGCCCAGTTCAGCCCAGCGCTGGCTCCGGTCATGGACCCGCAGTGGGGCAGGAATGGGACGTGACCTCCGTGTCAAGCTCTGTGCCAGTCCCCGTGGCAAGGGGGTGTGTGCAGCCCCACAGGCCCCCCCCAGTGCTGGATGGCAGCCAGGGAGGGCAGGGGCAGCGCTCAGGAGTGCTCAGCTGTGCCGGCAGTGCAGGTTTGCCTCCCGCAGAGCCCTTGCCAGCCCCCGCGATGCCAACCCGCTGCGTCACAGCTGGGTCCTGCCCCGTGTGGGCGCAGGGCGTTGCACCCGACAGCGCCTGGCTCCCACCTGGGCTGCAAACTCAGCACAACCACTTTACTCAGAGGGGTCTCTGCCTCTTCTGGGAGTGGGACAGAGCTGCAAGGCCTGGGGTGGTCCATTGCTGCTCTTCAGGGTGCCACGCTGTGCCATCACCCTGTATCACCCCTTGGGATGGGGACCCCGGCACGGCCTGTGGGGTCCTGATGTGGCACTGTGTGATTTTGGGATCCCCACCTCTGAACCCACAGTCACAGCAGCCCCAGGCCCCTGTTATTACCCCTTAACACAGCTCCCACCTGCATCCTGCTACACCGCAGGGCTGTCCCCCCTCAACCCTGCCAGCCCCAGAGCCCCTGTCGGTACCTGTCCAGGTGGGAGAGCCAGAGGAAAGTGTCAGGATCCGGGTGCCTCTCGAGCAGGGAAGCTCCTTCCCAGCCCTCCTGCACGCCCAGGGTTTGTCTGAGCGTGCGAGGGGAGGGGAAGGGTGGTTGGTTTGGTTCCCAGTAACTGGGTGAGTCTGGCAAACAGCTCCCGGAGAGGTTCTTGCCGCGCACAAGCACACACACGCTCGGCTTGAACAACAAAAGGCAGGTCAAATCCCGCAGGGAGATCGGCACAGACGGATTCCTCCACAGGAAACGCCAGCAGCTCCTTCCAGGTGATGTCCCATCCCCTGCAGGGATGGGCTGGGCACTCCAGGCTCAGCAGCAAGACCAGAGACCTCGTGCCGTCCCCCAGCTGTGGGCCCACCAGCAACCACTGCTGAGAGTCCCAGATGACGCAATTGTAACCCACTTTTTAAATGATTTTGCCTTAGTAATAGTTTTGCAACAGCTCATCGGTATCTCCAGCCTACAGGAACTCAAAGGCACCGCCCTGGCGGGGCCGGTGTGGCCAGATGGGACCTTTCTCATGGAGCAGGGTGGCAGCAGCGTCCCTGTGCAGCTGGACCTGTCTCTGCTGCTGCCTCACACCACTGGGAGATGTCCCTAAGCAGGGGGTCCCTCTCCCCAAGAGCACCAGGGGCTCCCAGGAGGCTGTCAGCCCCATCCCACCGGATAGCCCATGGATCAGCCCCAACAGATTCCTGTGCTGACGTAGCAATGTGCTCACCTGGTTTCTACAGTGCCCCGAGGCTTCCCTGGAATCCTCCGGCACACCCTGGGGCTGATCAGCCGTGCTGGAGCCTCACACGGCATCTATGGGCACCTCGCCAGGGCCACCCCTCCCATGGGGACAGTCTGAAGAGCCCCGAGGTGCTTGGTGGTGGAGAGATTTGCTCCCTGCTCTCCTGGCAGACAAGGAGCCGCATGCCCGGGGGCTTTTTGTCTGCAGGAGGTCAAATAAAGCCAGAGAGGGTGTGCCAGGCTGGGGACACACAGGAATGGGAGCCCAGGGGACCCAAAGCAAACCCTGGGGGTGCAGGATGGAGGAGGAGGGCACAGACACGGGCACCCCAACCTCGGATGAGAGCCAAGCAAGGGCTCCAGAGCATTCCTTCACCCCGGAGCTGCCTGGAACAGGAATTTGAGCTATGTTGTTGAAGAGAGCTGGTGTGGCAGGAGTTCAGCAGGAATCTGGGGGCTGTGAGGTGGAAAACCCCTGGGGGAGGGAAGTTGTTGAGAAGCACTGGCAGCTCTGATTCCTTGCAGCTGCTCCCTGCCCCACGGCCAAACCCTTTAAGAGAGAAGAACGGGGCCGGCTCAGCCCCGGGCAGCCTCTTGCCGGCAGTTTTGGAATTTCAGGAGCGGCCGTGTGGCCACAATGAGAAAGTTCAGGTGCATTTGGCATGGGCAGATTTCCCTCAGGCAGTTGGGTGGAGAGCGGAAACACCCGGTGCTTTGCAGCGCTTGGAACTGCTGAGCTGGGTGTTTGGGTAAATCCATAAATCCATCAAGGGGCACATCCCTGTGCCCCCTCCACCATCCCTCTGCCAGCGTGGGCGCAGGGGCAAGGGTGGTTCTGCAGATCTCAGCACCTGGGAGCTTCAGGGACATGCCCAGGACGTGTCACCCTGCTGCCACCCTGCTCTGGCACAGTGGGGTGACAGGTGAAAGGTCTCAGTGCCACATGAAACACCCAGAGACTTAGGGAGGCCCAAACTTGGCTCCTCCATAAAGAAAAACACCAAACAGTGGAGCAAGTGGGCTCCAAACCAGCAGGAAAACCCCGAAGTCTCTTTAGAAGGGTCTGAAATGGGGATGGCAGGATTCTGCCTGCCAACAGCTGTCCTGCTCCAGGGCCACATCCCCAGGGATGGGACGAGACTCCCCCGCAAGAGCAGGGGCAGAGGAGTCATGTGATCCTGGGAGCTGGCAGCCAGGGCTGGACATAAATCAGAGAGTTTCTCCTCAATTCCCAGCAAACAAGGGGGTTTTGGTCAGGGCAGAAACAAGCCCAAGCTGGGAAGGCCAAGGTACCCCTGACCTGTGCATGCAACCCCCTCCACATCCCTGCCTGGGCTGGAGTTAGTGATGAGTTTCTTTAAAATCCTCTCACCCCAAATTTAGGAGGTCTTCTGGGAAGAAGACCCATAAACAAATATAGGGAATTTCCTGTGTGAGGATGTCAAATCTGGGAAATATTCAGCTTTTATTGTGACACACCCCCTGGTTTGCTGACCCTGGTGCTGCCTCTGCATCCCAGGAGATATCCCAGAATCCAGACCCCTGGTTTTGCAGCACCAATACCAAAAGCAGCAGCCAAATGCTCCCGTTTTTCTGGCTGACCTCTGCTTATCCTGAGCCTGGATGGTGCAAGACACCCAGAGCTCTGCAATGTTTTCTCTGAGCATGACAAAATGGCACAACATCCAGCAACTGGATCTCCATGTGTCTTGCAATGGGCAGCAGCTCCAGCTGTGCTTTGACATGCAGAAGTGGGACAGGGTGGTTTTCTGGGGCTCATCTCTGTCCCCATTAGCACCTGCAGAGGAGAACATCTCGGAATTTCACTCTCCAGCCTGGAGCAGGAGTGGCCAAGCTTGCTGGAGAACAAACAGCCCAGCCCATGCTCTTTAAATCGGGGCAATGGCTCGCACACAAAGAACAACTTGTGTCCTCTGACGTTACAGGCTTCATAAAGAAGACTTTCAGGTGGATAATCCAGCAACAGGAGTGGATGGAAGGAAGGCAGGGCCAGCTCAGCTTCCCCTGAGAAGAAGTGGAAAAAATTCTATCTGTATTTCACCATCTGTCTCTCTGACCCCAAAGGTCCCCAAACTCACAAGGAGCTGCTGTGGGCTCACAGGGCTCTGTGCTGGTGCTGGGCTCTCCCCAGGGTTTCTCCACCATCTTCACCCCCATCAGTGGCTGGTTCAGTCCCTGCCCTCTCATCCAGCAATGCTGCAATCCCACCTGCTCTTGGCTTCCCTTCAGCCTTGCCTGTCCCTGGCATCCCCTTGGCCACAGCAGCCCCTCAGCCTCCCGTCCAGCACATCCAGCTGCTCCTTTCCCCACGATGGGCTGTGGAAAAGAGCTCAGTTTTGCCCATGGAGGGTCTCAGCTGGATCACTGCAATTATCTGTCACTGGGAATGGCCTCAGTCACATAAAGGATGCAGTGGTGGTGTTCCCTTGCCCCCTGTGCCACTTCCTTTGGGACAGAGCCAGGGAGTGCTGGCACTGTCACTGCTCATGGAAAAAAAATTATCACACCCTCGGAGTAAAGCAAAACCAGTAACAGATCGAGCTGCATGTTCAGTGTTAATGTTACTTGTGAGTGCATTTGCCATGAAATTATTGTTAATTATTCATGCCAGCTAATGCTCATCTCCCTCTGATGGCCTCGGAAATGGCAGCACCGCCCATGTCACGGCCGAACGCGATGTATTACAACAATGAACGAGATCAGATTCTGCCATTTAATGTCATTGTTTAATCAATGGTTGGGGTGTTTTTCCTCTCCCGTGTTTGGCTGTTTTGCTCAGGTGTTTTGCCCTGGCCAGGCAGGATGATCCAGCAGTTCACAACGGGCTCTGCCTGCCCGGCCAGGTCCTCATGCCTGTGCTTCGCCGCGGTGGCTGCGGCACCAGGGACCTGCTCTTGTCCCCACTCAACTAATGAGTGTTATTAATGACAATTGCATCAGTATGAGGTGGCCCTGACACCCACAGAGTGGCTGATGTAGGGTGAGACATAGGAAGAGGGGTTTCCTGGGGGATCATGATTGTCTGTCCTGGCTGGTACAGGCTCAGAGTCTGGGCACCACTGTCGATTCACAGCTGCCAAGGAGCTGCTGCTGCCTGTCACAACCAGGAACAGCATGTGCCTTACAGCCCCTGCTTTACCCCAAATTCAGCAGGATGATGTAAAGTGCCTTTCCCAAGACAGGAGAGGCAGAGACCCCTCAGGCACAGCCCAACTCCAGGGTGCTGCCACCCTCAGCGCTCCTACACCGGGGCACAGAGAAGCAAGAGCAGCCAGGGAGTTGCAGGCCAGGTGAACAGCTTCTGCTTCCTCCTGGGAAAGCAGCTCTAGGAACCAGCCTCATCTTTGGACAGCGTGCTGGGGCAGGAGGCTGTGAGGGGGATGGCAGCTGGGTGGAGTCTGTAGTCTGCCCCATGGAACACCTGCCCGTCCATGCCTGTGGGGTCGGTGCTGGTGTCATGGCTGTGCCGCCGGCTGTCCCCTCCTCCAGCCTGCTGGCACTCATGGCACCTCTTCCCAATCAGGTAGGTGGCCTCGATGAGGTTGAGCACCACGCAGATGCAGGTGGTGACCACCATGAAGAGGGTGAAGATGTTCTTCTCGGTGGGCCGGGAGATGAAGCAGTCCACCACGTTGGGGCAGGGCGGCAGCTCGCACTTCACCAGCCGGGGCAGGGTGTAGTTCCTGTAGAAGCGGAAGAAGATGTAGAGGAAGATCACGTCCACGCCAGCCTTGAAGATGAGGCTGAGCAGGTATGTCCACCACAGCCCACCCCTCTTCTTGCCAGGGTTGGGGTAGATGCAGCGATAGTTGTCCCCTTTGGTCTCACGGAGCCTCTGCTCCCTGGCCTCCCTGTAGGCCACGTGCATGATGACCAGCAGGGACGGACACGTCACCAGGATGAGCTGCAGGGCCCAGAGGCGGATGTGGGAGACAGGGAAGAAGTGGTCAAAGCAGACGTTGGTGCAGCCTGGCTGCAGCGTGTTGCAGTCGAAGTCCTTGTGGTCATCACTCCAGACCTTCTCGGCCGCCACCAGGTAAACCAGCAGGCGGAAGATGAAGACCACGGAGAGCCAGACGCGGCCGAAGGCTGTGGAGTACTTGTTGACGCCGCTGAGGAGCCCCTCAAACACCCCCCAGTTCATGGCTCCCCGATTCTCTTAGCCAGCCTGGGAAGAGAGGAGACACTGTGACACTGAATTAGCAGCAAGAGGTCCCCCATTGGAGCCCCTGTGTGCCTCAAAGCACTGAGCCCTGCTCCTGGGACCAACCCTGACCTGTGCTGGCACACAGGGACACCAGTGACAGCACAGAGCTGGTCTGGGTGACACGTCTCCTCCAAGCACTGTCCTCCACTCTGAGAACAGAGGGAGCTGACAATACTCGGGGTTTCTGCCACAGCCACAGCATCCTCCAGCCACCACCACCTCGGGTGCTCGGCTCAGCCCCCATCCGGCCCCAGCTCCCGCCTCGTTGCCCAGGTATTTGTTATTAATCTTCCTTACGTTGCCAGCCCTGGCCCAGGCAGACAACAAATAGGAGCAGGCGGGGCGTGACTCACCCGGCTGCGCTCCTCTCCCATCGCTGGAATCTGCCATCGCCTCCGTGCTCCCCAAGGCAGCGCAGGAGCCCGGTGCCCCTGCTCCGTGTCCCCACGCCGTGCCCACGCACCGGGGACCCCACGGCAGGGCAGGGACAGCGGCTGGGCTTGGGGGCTGCACAGCCCGTGCAGCGCCGAGGAGCTGCCGTGGGGCCGGGCAGTCAAAACAACCAATTCTTGCCAGCCCCAGGCCCCTGCGTGGCCGATTTGACCCCGGCTCGCATGGTGCCGGATAAACGCACCCCATGCTCCATGGAGCTGCAGCAAAGCAGGACTCCCAGGGCTGCGTTTGGCGCTGGCTCTCCTTAAATATTTTTCCTACCAGTGAAATAACAAGATTCCCCCTCGCCGAGGGGTGAACACATTCCCCGCTCAGCCAATGCACCCACCCGCAGGTCTGGAGTGACCACGGATGCTCCCGGTTCTCATCCCTCCCGTGGCAGCCGGTGGCTCCCTGGAGGAACCTGCAAACCCCCGATTGCTCCTTCCCTGTGCACGCTTGCCGGCAGCAGCGCAGGCCGTGCCCATCTCCCTGGTGCCAGGCTGGGCAGACGCATTTTCCCAGCGCCCTCCCCACCTCCCCGGGGCCGGGGGTCGCGGCAGAGGGGGGTCCCCAGGCCGCTCACCTGCGGGTGTCCCTCGGCGGCGCTGCTGCTGGTCGGCGCCTGCCCAGGGCAGGAGCGCATCGCCCGGCGCAAGACACAACCCATGAGTCACCCCCGCGCTCCTGGGAGCGAGGAGGAGATTCCCGGGGGAAGGGATGAAGCTCCAGGCCGATCCCCACGTGTCCCATGGATTGCCAGATTTCCCGAGGCGAAGGGCGGCCCCCTCAGCGCTGCCGTGCCGGGAAGGGCTGAGCCGGCTGCTCCGCCGTGGGGAGGGGTGGGAGCTCAGGGCTGTCTGTCCTCAGCTTCTGCAGGGATGTTCAGCACAACCTGAGGTCCCTCCACGCCTTCTCTCCACCCATCTCCCCTTGCTCCGAAGTCGCCGAAGCCCTGGGAGTCCCTGCCTGCAGCACCGGGAGCTTCTCAGCAGAACACCGCCCTTTATAATCCTTTTTTATTGAAACTTTGCACCATGGCAGTAATTTAGCAGAGCCTTTATCCCTCGCCACCCTCTGATAAGTGGGTTGCAGTTGATAATTTCACTGGCAAGTAATTAAGTGCTTACCTGTGCTCCCCTCACCTGCAAGATGGCACAAGTCTCTTCCCCACCACCCCTCCTTGATACCAGAATCTGGAGCCCTCCCAAGATGAATCCCCAGCTCAGAGAAGCCCCTCTTTGAGGTCTGACCCCCATCTCACAGCTGTGGGGTGTAGGGATGGGGGTCAGAGGAGAGGGGGTCCAAGGAGGTGTGGGGTGCAGGAGTTCAGGTAGGACTGGAGTCATTTGAGGAGCAAACACACATTTCATTTGCAATTCTGCTGGGGTTTAGAAAAAAATGTAGACAAACAAATCTAAACAGCTGTAAAGTAAATTACCAGTGTTTGCGGATGGCTCCAGGGAAGAGTTCTGCAGTTTGAAATCAAACAAGCCCATTTTTATTTTTTTTTTTTTACATGCCTGTGCAGTGACTGTGGCAGGAAGGGGGTCCTCAGGGGCTGTGTTCCCCACGGGCAGGCAGGAGGACCCAGAGCAGCACCCATCTACCAGCACCCAGTGGTGGGTGGGAGGACGTTCTGCCCCAGGTACCCCTAATTTTTGTGGGTGTCAGAAGTGGCTCGTTGTGTCTTTCTGGGTTCAAATCCCCTCTTTTGGGGAGGTGCCAGGTGTGATGGGCAGTTTGTCCTCCTGGTAGAGCCCCCTCCACCCCTCCACAGGTGAGTCCCCAGCACAGGGGACACAGAGGTGTATTGATGGCAGCACTTTATCTTCCAGGAACAAGCCCCATTAGTACATTTTCACTACAACATGAAATATTAATAACACTTTGCATTTATATAGCGTCATTCATCCCACAGTCACCAGCCAAGCCTCTGACATGAATCAAACACTGCAGCCAGCCCTGGAGGAGACAGGTAAACGGGATTAGACCCATTTTCCTGCTGCACACACTGGGCCACAGGGTTTGCTCCAGGTCACTGGTGCCACTGAGGATGTTTTGGAGGAAAAAACCCAAACACACGAGGCCAGGGACTGCTGCGACCTGGGCTTCCTCCTCCTCCTCCAGCTGCTGCAACTGGTTTTTGCTGTTCCTGATACTGTGCTGACAGTGCAGGGAGGGGAGTTAGGAAACCTGTCAGCCCACGGAGAGGCAGGCCCTGACACAACCCGAGGGCTCCAGCAGCATGAAAGAGCAAGCAGAAAACCAGTGGGGAAAGAAAGGGCTCTTTTCATCTTATTAAAGAGCCTTGTATTTAAACCCTCCTCCAGCTCCGTAGCGCAGGGTGATTGCGAAGGTTTTTACACCAGCTCAGCAGGACTGTCGGGAGATGCTGCATGCAGATGCAGGTTAGCAGGGCGGCATCCCGCGATAGATGATGGATGAGGACAGAAAAACAAGTCCTGGGCGAAGTTCCGGAGCGCTGCTGAGCGGCAGGGAAGGGGTGTGGGCACAGCCCGGCCGCCCACTGCACTGCTCGATGTCCCCAGCACCATTGTTATTCCGTGATGAAGGCACCTTGTTTGCAGATAATTAAAGAACCCCAAACAGATTAGTGAAAATTAAACACCCAGAGCAGGCTGGATGTTGGCTCAGCCGCCGGGAGAGTGGTGTGAGCATCGCTGGCTGCTGCTTCCAAACCGGCTGCTCCGTGCCTGGCTCAGCCCCGGGATGCCCTTTCCTCAGCCCCGTGGCTCCCCACTGCTCTGCCGGCTGCAATTCCCCATCCCATGGGATTGTCTGGAAGTTCTTCCACGAAAAATCTGTGTTCAAGGACTGTCTGGATGAGAGCAGGCAAACCCTCCTCGGCCCAGCCTGGTCGTGGCCACCTAACACGGCCAGCACCCATTAATCTTACATTTATACGTGAGGCTGCAGGGAGTAACCTCATTTCTAGGGAGGCCTTAATTAATCACCGATTCAAACCGCCTCGATGAGGTGGTTTGCAGCCGAGGAGATAAATTGACACGGTCAGCAGTGGCTGAGGATGAGGATGAGGTTAGCAGGGACCTAAATCATGGCAGCTGATGGTGGTGAGCAGAGCAGGGGACAGGGCGAGCAGGGGACAGGGCACATCTGTCCTGTGAAACCTTCCTTGGACATGGCAGATGCTGCTGTGGCTCTTTGCTTCCAGAAAGGCAGAAATGACTGTTCTCAGCCTGTGCAGACCATGGTGGCAAGGAAAAGATGTGGAGGACAAATTCCTAAGCAGGAGGGGACCGTGGGCAGTCACACAGCCCCACACCCCAGGTGGGGAGAGGCTGGGGGACTTGATGCCCTCACAATAGGAGCAGAGTCCAACCCAGCACTCAGCCCCGGTGGACGGACCCATTATTGCCTGTTTTGGGTTGTTTGCCCAAATAATCACCGCGCAAAGGACATCGTCGCCCTTGCCGCTGACCTTGGCAGCCTCCAAACGGGCGGCCCGCGGGTCAGAGTCTTTACATCCCATCACCAGTCTCCTGAGTCATGCCTGTCTCCTGGCAGAGTTACATTCTTTTCAGATGGCAGCTAAACGGGAAAGAGGTCGCGCTCCCAATACGGCGACAATGGGACATGACAGCACTTTTCTGAGTGATTAAGCCTCAGGTGATGGCGGGGCTACAAGACAAGTGGCTGAAGGCTGAAAGACTTTAATCACCGGGGACACGGCACTGCATCCTCGCACTCCATCCTGCCAGGGTGGGTTTTTAGCGCGAAACAGGAGCGATAATAAAAATAATCCAACCGAGCTTGCGCACCCACCCGTTAGTTATCCGTGCTGCTATTAATAACCAGCCTGGGCACCCTCTTGGCCCTCAAAGATCCTTCTGCAATAAATCAGCGCTGATGCCTTAAAATAACTGTCCGGGGCTCCCGGAGCTGACACTAGATGGCATTGGGGGAACGCGCGGCGCGGCACAGCCGCCTTCCCCGGAACAGTCTGGCAAAACAGAGCAGAAAACTCAGGATGACGGAGCAGAAAATGTCTCAGCCGGGGAGAAGCCACCAGCTCATCTCCATCCTCACATCCACGAGTTCAACTTCATCCTCACAGTCCCCACTGCAACTTAATCTTCACATCCACCAGCTTACCTCCATCCTCACAGTCCCGACTTCAACTCCATCCTCAACCCACCAGTTCAACATCCTCACATCCACCAGTTCAACTCCATCCTCACAGTCCCCACTTCACCACCATCCTCACACCCACCAGTTGATCTCCATTCTCACATTCTCCAGTTCACCTCCAGCATCTCATCCACACTGAGAGCATGGTGGTGGGGCAGAGCTCAGGGTGTTTCACTTCTTCTCTGAGCTAATAAAATAGATTGTCCCCCAAACTATTATTTTTTTCCCCAATGAGAAGCTGCACATGTGGCTCCCTGGAGCCCAACTGCCCCTACTGGCACCAGCACAGCCCTTTGGGACTCGTTGTGCCCTTACCTGGTGGGGGTAGGGGCACCTGCAGAAGGGATGATGATGAGGAGTGGGGCTTTAAAGTGAGTCCCAAACAGCAAATGATGCTGCTTCCCCATCCATGCCCTGCTGACCCCACATCCTGCCAGCTCCCTTAACATGGAAAAGTTTTTGTGCTGCAGCCTGGGCTGGTGCTTGCCCTGCCCTGATCAATCTCTCCCTGAAGACCAGCCTGTTTGTCTGTCTGTCCATCCACCCTGCTGTGTGTCATGCCTGTGTGCATCCCTGTCCCCAGGGCTGGTGCAGACAAGTCTCTCCTGGGAACAACCCCAGGATATCCTCAGTGGAGCAGCACAGCTCATTCACCCTCCCAGACCTGCAGCTCGGCTCAGAGCCAGAGACTGCAGGCGCTGGCATCAGTCTGGCTTTCCCCCCATCACTCCAGGCTCATTCTACCTGTCAGAGCCAGCCTCTCCTTCCCCCAAATCACCTCCCGAACCCCACTGAGCCGAGCTGACTTTGTCTCTTAATGCTGCATTGTGTCGGCAGACCGAGAGCCACAATAGAGCTCCTGATTGCAGCTCCCTCCTTTCCTCCCTCCCAGCCCTGGCCTCGTGTGTCGGCCCCGCTGGCAGCACATGGCACAGGGCTCTGCCACAGCCCACCCTCCCCTGCCCTCCCAAAAACCTCCATCCCCTGGAAAACTGCACTGTGCTCGATTTTATGTCACTGTTTGTGCAGGGGAGGGTTGTTGGGGTGATGCTACAGGTTTTGGGGTAGCAAACCCCCCCATGTTGTGGGGCTGAGGCTCTGCTCCCCTGTTCTCCCTGCAGAATAAAACACAACTCAAATCCTCTCACAGGCTCCTGAACTGGAGAGTTCCACTTTTTTAGGGATCTCTGCCCGGCCAACCTGGTGTTACAGGATTCTTCCAAAGGCTGAAAACTTGCTTGTACTGTAAGGACAATACCACATTAAAAACAACCCATCACTTCTCTCGGTTGGCTTGCACCTCTCCTGGAAACTCTGGGCAGCAGAACTGAACTCTGAAAAGGGCCCAGACTTGGCTTGAAGCAAGAGATTTCACATCATCATGTCTTAAAATGTCAGCACTTTAATTAGCTCCATCTGAAGCTGGAGTGGGTTTGTCACCCCTCTCTGCTTTCAGTTCAGGTTGAGAAATTTGCTCAGGCTGACCTTTTCCCTCCCAGACCCAAAAAAAGTCCCCAATCCATACTGGCATTTCCTAAAAATAGGACAAAATAGCCCCCCAAAAATACCAGCCAGCTGTAGGGATGATGTTGTGCAGCATCACGCCAATGCAGGGAAAAGGACTTCAGCTGTTAGTTGCCTGCCCTGAGAGAGCTGAGGGGATGTTCCCAGGTTCTTGTGTCAGGTTTTCCCCTTTTATCTCCTTCAGTCACTGCTGCTAGACCCCCTTCTACCAAAGGAAACCCCCAGTTTGATCAAGGTGTCCCCTGCTCAGTGTTTTCTACAGCATCATTTAAATCTCCATCTCACCCATTTTTTAAATTTTATTTTTCATACCTGTATGGCTGCTGGAGCCATAACTTACACTCCAGGATAATTTCTTGCTCTGAAGGATACAGTGAACTCCTTCAATGATTTGCTGACCACCTGGGAATGCTTCTCCAGGTGGGATACACTGGGTAATTATTTGATTTCAGCTGCTGGAGATGGAGCTTCGAGCCCACTTCTGCTCTGTGTGCGTGTGATAAATGAATGAAAGCAAAGCCAGGGGAAACACCTGGAAAAACACAGGGAAGTGGGAGGCTACGATGTCCCAACACAGCTGTTGGGCTTGGGAATCACAGTGCTAGGTGTCACAACACCTCCAAGGGCTCTGCTCCTCACACCAGGCTGTCTCCAACATGACCTCTAAGAGCAGAAGCCACCAAAGGCTGGTGACCACTGTCAGGAAGGGTGATTAAGACATGATTGGGGATCTCTCCCCGGGCAACCTGACGTTACAGGATTCTTCCAAAAGGCTAAAAACTTGCTCCCACTGTAAGGACAATACCATGTTAAAAACAACCCATCACCCCTCTCAGCTGGCTTGTACCTCTCCTTGCTTCCTCCAGCAGCCATAGAGGTACTCCAAATGTATCCATGGCTGGATGCCGTGGAGGGCTCAGGGATGTTGGGTTTGGGTCTGGCCCTGTCCAGGGCCCCATTGAGCACCTCCTGGGGGTGTCAATTAAGACATGATTGGGGATCTCTCCCCAGGCAACCTGGGTCATCCAGTGCTGTCCCTCTGCCCTCTTGGCGTGGCAGAGCATCCCTTGTTCTCCTCTGCGAGAGCGAGGCGAATCTCCAAGCCAGAGAAACGCCTTCCTCAGAGGCTGATAAATCCTTCAGAGGAAGAAGAGAGGCATAAAAAGCATGCCTGGCTGCCTCCCCACTCATTGCTGGCCAGCCTGGAGCCCTGGCCTCGCGCTTTGGTGGAGCTTGACACTCCTCTGCGCCGTGCCACGCAATTATGGCTCGGCAAAGGGAAAGGGGCAGCTCGCCCCGGGGCGGGGGGAAGAATGAGAGCCAGCCTCCTTTCATCCTCACCCCACCGATCGCCGCCTGCCGCTCGCTATTCTTATCCCTCCTGATCAAGGAGAAGCCTTTCCTCCTCCTGCCATTGAAAGCCCCGACGTGGCTGGGGCAGCGCGGGGAACCGGCGGCTGTGCCGAGCAGGGATGGGTTTTCCCGGCCCCCATGCTGCGGGGCATGACCCTGCTGGGGTGGATTTCCAGCTCAGAGAGCACCTGGTGGGGATGGGGATTGATGTGGAGATGCAGGTGCAGCTCTGGTGTTTCCTGCCCGCCGAGGAAGGTCAGCCTTGGTTCGCGCTTGATGTGGGAAATGCCGGAGTGAAGGAAGGCGGCGGAGCAGGGATGGCTCCTGTGCCTGTGTTGGGGTCACCTGTCTGCACCTGTTGTTCCTTAGGGAAGAGGAGGATGTAGGAGCATCCGTGGAGGGCAGGGAGAGGGAACTCTGCAAACCTGAGACATTCTAGAACACGGGGTTTTATTGCGAGGGTTGTGGGTAAAAAGGCCTTCAGCCACCAGCCTCGGCTGAAGGGAAGTCCCAAAGAGTGAGGGAGAGAGAGAACAAGAGGGTAAGAGAGGTAAGAGAGGAGGGAGCAAGAGCCCCAGAGAGCAAGAGAGCCAGAGAGAGCAAGAGAGGAGGAGAGTCAGAGAGAGAGCGAGGTCCTTGTTACAGTACATTATATCTCCTTTGGTGTTGAATATCCTAATTTACACTAACCAACCAGTACAAGAAACAAAATCCTGTAGAATCTACATACAGCCTGTAAGAACTATTACATTACCATACTGTGTTATATTTTAAACTCTAAAAACTACTCTTTAGACTATTCTCTTTTGCTACATTGACCTTTGGATCCCTCAGCCAACAGAAGGGTATTGTTCAATCCAAAGGGATTCTCCTTCAGCTGGCTGGGCTGTTGTTTTCAGGTTATATAGTAACTAAGGCTCAGCATCCTACAACTCAAAGCCAGCTTTCATTTCTATTTCGATTATAGGTTTCATATTTTCAGAATCTTTTGCTAAGCAATCATATTTATAAGGTTTCCCTGATTCATCTTCCCCAACAGGAGAGGAGGGAAATTTGGTTGTTGGGATTTAAAAATTCCCTTGTGCTTTCATGAGAAAGACTCAGGGTATTGTTTTCTGCTTGGGTGACTTGGCTCCCAGCTCTAGTCCTCTAGTGAGGAAAAGAAAATCCCAATGAGTTATGATGGCAAGTGACCCCTCGAGGTTGTGTCCCACTGCCCTGCAAGAGGATGGAAGTTGCCATTAGCACCAGCCATGGTGCCTTGGTGGTGATGGTGAGGAGAAACATGTCCCCAGGAGCCTGTGTCCATCCCATCCCCACGGCAGAGGCCGATGGCCAGGCCAGATGTGTAACACGAGTGCAGCCAGTGCCTGAAGAAGGGAACTGGGCCCATCTTTGCTAAAGTGAAGCCAAATCAGCAGAGCTATCCCAGGGCCCAGGACACCCCACACTGCCCTGGGGATGCTCATAGCTCACATCTGCTGCAGGAACACTTCTCTTGTTGCTGGTGCTTCCAGGCTGCCTTTGCCACTCTCTGGTTCTTACAAACTGCTCCAGGAATGAACCAAACCCAACGATTCTGGAGATGCTGGAAGAGCAGCACTGGGCAGGTCTCCAAAAGGCAGCTCCCCCTGCCCTCAGGAGCAGAACCAAGCCAGGACTGCAGCCCCCAAACAACCCCAGGCTAGGCTGGAGAGAACCCACTGAACTTGACCTGCTCCACCACCATGTCAGGCTCACACCTCTCCTCCAGCCTGTCTGGAACCAGAGGCTTCTGAGCACCTTCTTTGTGTCCATAGAGCTGCAAGAAATCAGTTTCATTACCTTGAAGGACCAGGAGCTCTTCCCAGATGTCAGGGATCCCACAGAGATATAAGTCCAGTAAAAATTCACTCTTTAGTTTGTTCCCAGGGAACTCTTCACCACCAGCCCCAAGCTCAACGAGGACTCGTGCTCATGGATGAAGCCTTGTGTTTCAGGAGCCAGGGCTGCTCTCTCCCAGGCTCCAGGGTCACACGTGCTTGGTCCTCTCAGAGCTAAGGATTTTTGGCACTGGGGGTGCCCCAGCATCCTGGGGAGATGCTGAGATGGAACGGCCCCATGGAGAGAAAACAGCTCATTTCCACACCTCCTTGCACTGGGCTCCTTGCTGCAGGTCCATGCCTGACTGCAATCAATGTAACCTTTTAAAATTAATCTACTTTCTCTCCTCTTTTGCACACAAATACAGTTGCTGAAATTCCTTCATTTCCATGACATTTGGGAAAAAAAATTTGTGCCTCGGTGGAACGCTTTCTTTACACTATAGATGTCATTACTTTAAAGGGGAAGTTAAAGTAAAGGTGGTGTGTATTTTTTTTTTTTTAATTTTTTTGCCTGTGATATTGGAAAATAAAGGTTCTTCCTCCCCCTTCACTGCTGTAAGTTCAAGCAACTGCCAAACGGAACCAGCAGAGCAGCCAGGACAGCCGGGGTCTGCTCCCAGTGCTCCCAGTCATCCTGCTCTGAAACCAGGGGAAAATCCCTGCTAAAAGTTCATGGCCAAAGGTCAGTCACCAGAAAACCAGGGCAGCAGCCCCAGCATGAGCACAGGGAGCTTCTGCCTTCTGCTCTGGCTCCTGGTTTCTCCATACAGGAGGGAAATCGGGAGCAGTGTCTGCCAGGCTGTCAATGACCCACTGTGGGACAGGCAGCAGCTGATGGATTGGGGAGGAAAGGCTGACAGCCCCAATTCACACATCACTCTGCTTTTGGACCTAAAATACAAAATGCAGGCCTTCCTTCCCCGTTTTCCAATAGCAAAGCCCCGGTCACTCCTTGCCCCCTCCAGCCTTGGAGAGTGAGGAGGGGATGAGGAGCTGTGGCCTCTGTGTCACAGGAATGGAGCTGGATTAGGATGCAAAGGGACATCGTTGTCAGCCAGCTTGTTCCCACATCTGTAAAACAAAATATGAACGGAGGAGGGAGGAGGGTCTTCATTCGTGGAAAGGGTGGGAGATGCTTCCTCCTTCAGAGACAAACGTGAACTCCCAGTCAAGGTGGACCTGTTGTGCTCCAGAACAGCAGCGAGACCTCCAGCTGCCTCGGGGAGAGAAGGAAAAGGTTTTAAACAGCAAATTCAGGCTTTTGTTTTCCTCAGGCTCTGTGGGTGTCCCTAATGCTCACCCTCTCTCCATAAATCCCCACACTGTGCTCTGTGTCCCTGCTCAGAACAGCCCTGTTCCCACACAGGCACCTCTGCCACACGGAGCAGGGACACTGCCATCCCTGGGAACATTTTTCTGTGCCCATCCCCACTGTTTCTGGGCATCTGAGGATGCAGGTGTCTGGGCAGAGGACATGGGCAGGGCAGCAGGACCCCCATGGACCACACATGGACCTCAGAGGAGGATGGAAAGGGCAGCACAGCAGAGCCCAGCCAGGCATGGTGAGCAGCTTGCAGTGTCACACAATGTCCCCAGTCCCTTGGCACGTGCAGGATGGTGCCACTGCTCACACAGCCCTCCAGCCACCCCCCAGTCCCGACGTGGAAGACGGGGCTGGATTGCCTGGAACAATCCCAGCATCCTGCTCCTTCTCTTTCCCAGGCTAATTTTATCCTCCTCCCAATGACAGATTGAGGGCTTCGAAACCCAGCCCCGTGAACTCTCTCCTGCTTCCCCGCCACGGAAATTGCTGCGCGCTGGTTCAAAATGGGAGAGCAATTTGCAAAACAAATAAGTCTCCGATTAGCTAACGAGTGCCGGGCTGACCTTACAGGGACCCCTTCATTAGGAGACACTGAGCACCGATTAACTGCTCTGGGATGGAGGGAGCCACTTCAGACTGGTTTAATGAATTAAATATATGCTCCTATTTGGCTCTTAATGTAAAAAAAAAAAAAAAAAAAAAAAGAAAAAAAAAAGAAAAAAAAAAGTTAAGTACAGTAATTGTCACGTCCCCGAAGTCAGTCATCTCCCTACCTCGCAGTTCACCGAGACTTTCCCCTTCCCAGCACCAAAGTTTAATTTGTTAATGTGCTTCTGGTGTCACGGTGTTTCCCTCCATTAACACCAGCCCATCAAAAATGTTCTGCTCAGGGAGCTCCGGAGTGCTTTCCTCCAGGTCTCCTCCTGCTCTCCAGGAATATTCCAGCACTTGGATTGCTCCAGGCCTTGTCCTGGCCATCAACTCCTTCTGGGGCTGTATTTTCTCCTCTCCTGTTTCTCCCTGTCACACAGGACAAGAGGAAATGGCCTCAGGCTGTGCCAGGGGAAGGTCAGGTTGGACATCAGGAGGAATTTCTTCTTGGGAAGGCCAGTCAGGCATTGGAACTGCTCAGGGAGGTTTGGAGTGCCCACCCCTGGAGGCATCCAAGGAAGGGCTGGATGTGGCACTCAGGTGAGGATCAGGCACAGATTGAACTCAATGCTTTTCCAACCACAATGACTTGGGAAAAAGAGACAGAAAGGGAAAAACCAATGACAAGGGAACAGTGGAGTAATCAAATGCCTGATTGTGCTGGCCATGAGCTGTCCTGAAGCCCTGCCCAGGGGCCTGTAAACTCACACCTTTCCTTGATGTGCCTCTGACTGGTGTGTGTAATTTAATTACCACATGCTTAGAAGATTAAATCCACGATTAAAAGAATTTATATGGATTAGCACAGGATGATTTTAAATCACTGCCAGTTCATGGCAAAGCAAATGTGCAACCTGCAGCAAGAGCAGCAGTGTTGGGAAGGGCTGGGAGGAGACCTGGCCCTGGTCTGAGTGCCAGGAGAGCTGGGTATGGGGCCAGCAGGGAGCCCATCCCCTTCCCAGCAGAGCTCCATGCTGGGGCACTGCCATGGACAGGAGGGATTCACCTTGATCAGCTCCTCTCCTGATCCCTCACTCCATCACACCCATATCTGCTTAAAAACGTTCATCTCTTAGTCCCCAGATGTGAATTTTAGTCCTTTTTTAAGCCAATCTGTTGCTTTTCTTAAGTCACTTATTAGATGTGGCTTTATGGGGGAAGAAAAGAAGCCGGGTGGGAGGAAAAGTAAAGAATGCAAACTGGGAAGATTTACGAAATCAACTGGTTTAAATCGAATTCCCAGGCCTCCAGCTAAAGCTCTGCCCCAGAAAGCTTTATTGTTTCCCTCTCTGGGGTGAGAGGGAGAATGTGAAATTCATTTTTCTATGCTGGGTGGGGAAGGAAGGATCACAGGCAGCTTTTTCATCAATTCGCTTCTTCCAAAAACCAGCCACCTGCAAATCTTCATCCCTCCATCCAAGCAGCCTCCTCATCTGGCTGGTGTGACCACCCCAAACCGGGCAGGGGTGGAGACTGAGTGGATCTGGAGTTAAAGCAGGGAAAATCTTGGAGCAGTTCCCATTGTGGCCCCTGGGAGTGCAGGCAAATGGCTCCAGCACGTCCCTGACAGGGGGACATGGTTGGAAATGCTGGCCAAGAACTTTCCTGCAGCCATCTGCTCCCAGCATGGCCAGGCAGGGACACAGAGAAACCCTTCCCAGCCTCCATCCTGCAGGGGATGGGATGAATCCAGTCTTCTCATGCCTTAGGATTTAGGTTTTATTTAGGCCTGAAGCTCAAGGACACCTCACTGTCTCAGGCCCCGAGAGACATAAACAACAGTGAATTAGAGGGTGTAAACTTGGAGTAAATGACTTAATTACCTAAAACTATAATTGAAGGGTTAACCCCTGATATATAAATGGACCAAACTTGTAACTGTATGAAAAACTCCATCTTGGGTGTTTGAGCCTCTGGAAGACTTCTGACTGCCCAGGGTGTATCTATTGAAGGCCTTCAATAAATACCTGCTTTTATTCTCCTAATCTTGTCTAGCCTCAGTTTTAGGTAGCCACTCCAAGGCATCAGTTTCCCTGTGCAGGATGGCAGCACGACGCCAGGCCCTGTGCAATCTGTTTGATTTGAAATATTAGTGAAGAGATTAGAAACAGTGCTCATGATTTCGTGATGCATATGGTAATTAAAGTGTTACATTGCAATTATGATGTAATTAAACTGTGGGATGCTCTTCAAGATGCAATTGCCACTCATTTGCATAACTGACGGATTTGCTTATTAGCACCCTTTTAATATATGTATTAAAAAGAGCATCAAGAGCGTTGGCTACAGAAGCAGCATTCCATCTTCCTCCAGCGAGCTGCAGGGCCTGGGCTGCTGCTTCCCAGCTCCCACTGCTGCTGCTGCTTTCCCTGGCCCCACCAGCACTCAGGAGTGGCTCTGTTGACCAACAGCCCTCCTAAATTCCAGCCCCAGTTGGGGGCATCTTTCTGCACATCCACCTTCTCACTGCCCCCCAGGCAGCACCTGAGCAGCCTCTTGGTCACTCCCCTCCTCACAAAATTCTGCCACACTCCATATCTGCCGAGCTCTTATTCCAGAGGCAGAGGTTTTCCCCTTTTCCAGCCTCCCTAAGGCAGTTCTCAATTATTCACCCTTTCAAGGATGCTCTTTGGGGGTCTCTGACTGGAAAGGCACCAAGCCTGCCCTTTCCAAGCAATTCATACAAATCCCTACAGCTGTTACCAGCTGTGCTCACCCAGCACAGCACTGCCATGGAAAGGCACCCACAGTTACCCTCACTCATAAAGAACATTTATGGAGCTGTACATTCCTGTAGGTATTGGGAAAGAAAACACCCCACCTTAAAAATCAGACTAATTTCTTCCTCTTTAAACTCATCAGCGCTCCCTCTGAGGAGCTAAAATAAAACTACTCTCAGCACTGGGCTGTCCATAACCTTGTCCCAGTCCCACGGCTGGGAGTGGATGCAACATGAGGCAGCAAAGTGGGAACACAATGTGGCAGCCAGGCACAGAAAATCATCACTGAAAGCCAAGTCCTGTGTGTGGACCTTGCTTTTATCTTGAGCAGACCATGCCTTAAAACATTCCTGACTGCTGGTAAAGCCTCAATCTGCCTCACTGAACAGTGTGCAAGAAAAGGGAAAAGGACTTTTCAAATGGTTCCTTTTACCTGCTGCTTTTAACCCACACTGGGGAACACGAGATCCCTGAAAAACATGATGTCTGGTGTTCTGCAGGAATGGATCAATAGGGGAAAATTGTGGTGCTGCTCAGGGAGGATGGTGGGTTGGGCTCTGTGGAGTGTTTTGTCCCCTGCCTGGAGAGATCCCAGAGAACACATCCAGGTTTAATGCTCCACAGGCAGGGCATGGAACAATCCCACCATCCAGCCTGAGAGGTGTGGAGTGAAGAGGCTGCTGTTTCCCCCCACAAGCCATTCCATGGGAGGTGACAGGTGATGGAGGTCTCCATCAGTGAGGTCAAACACCAGCTCATAAATCGCCAGCCCCCTGTGAGCCGGCGTCTCCGAGCGAAAAAACATTTACAGTCATTTAGAGGAAAAGCTTTTTCCCTTCTCTCCGAGCTACAACAGATCTATGATAGGGCTTTTCAAACTTCAACATCCCCCTGGCAGCCTGTGTTAGGCCTGGAGGTGGAAATGAATGATTCCTCACCAGATTAAAAGATCTGTGTGACAGCAGAGCAGTGCTGCGCTCGCAGCCCAGGGAGCGCTGAGCACAAGCCGGGCTGGTGCCTGGAGGGCACCCCGGGGGCTCACTCCCCCTGGCAGAGCCACCTGGGACCCCAAAATGAGCCCTGAGCAGCCTCCAGCACCCTCCCTTTGCCACTTATTTTGGTTTGGTTGGGAAGCTGTGGACGCCTGCTAATTAAAATTGATGTCGTGTTCACCGGAGCCCAATTCCGCATCGAACTCCTGTTGCTTCCTTCTCTGCCAGAGCAGGTCTGCCATATTTAGCCAACTTTTAAACTCATTAGCAGAAGCAGATGCTTGGATCCGCAGTCCCTAATGACTGTAAATGAGAGTATTAGTTTATTGACTGAGGGCCTAATTGTTGCCACCACGACCACAAACGACAGCTCGAAGCACAAGCGCCGTCCCCGTGTTGAAGGACACTCAGCCCAGGGGGGGAGAGGGACACAGGGACAGTGCTGCCAGGGCTGGAGCCAGGACAGAGGGACCAGCAGCCCCCAGCATGTGACCCACATGCAGATGACTCCAGCAGGTGAACAGCAAAGCAGAAGTTAATTAAATTACACTTCCCCCAGCAGAGGTCAGAGCCTCGGAGCACGTGTTGATGTGTGACCTTTGCAGGGTGACTTGACTTCCCCGTGCTCTCTGCATGGTAATGAAGAGCCTGTTGGGGCCTGGAGCAGCAGCATGTGCCATCCCTGCTTCCCTCCTCCTTTGGTATCCCTGGAAGTGTGGGTGAGTGGGAGGAGGGCAAACTCAGAGCTCTGTCCCTGTGCAGTCCTGCACTGCTGGGAGATGTGCCTGGGTCACCTCCAGCTCCTGCCCCGGCCCCTGATGGACAGCCCAGAGTGATTAACTGTGGCTGGGCTTTAATTAAAGCATCTCCAACCTGCCCTGACCCAGATGGGCACAAACACCTCCAAAATGAAGAGATCCTGAGCGTGTCCCTGAATGACCCACGGGGCAGGGACTGACCTAAGCCAAGGGGAGACATCATTGCCTGGGGATGCTGTTGGGAAGACAAGATGCATTGCAGCCTTTTTTTGGCCACTGTTTTATTGGAAGTGAGACCAAGAGCTGCCACACAGAGCCTGTGGGAGCTGCTGCATCATAGATCTGAACCTCCAAAACCTGACACAGCATCGTGCCTACACAGCTCTGGGGAAGAGAAACAGCCATGGAGAAAGTTGTGTCTGCCTGAAGGGATTGGTGGATGTTTCCCCAACACCTAGAAATCAACAGAAAAAAAACAAATTTACAAGAGGATTTAAGAGGCATCAAGTTGCCTGGATACCAGATCCTGTAACTACCCAAAAAAGTAATTATAAAAGCAAGAAATCTGTCTCGGCTAAGCAAGTGGACAGGAAATTGGAAATCCATTTGTGAGAGACTTTCTGCTTTCTAACAAGGCAGGTTACAGCTCATCCCCCACCTCTGCTGCTCCTGATGCTCCTTCCTGCCCTGGGGGAGGATGGAGTGGTGGCTCCTGGTATTCCCAGCACCGTGGTGTTCACTCCTGGGCTCCACACTGCTGCCCATCCCTCCAGATGGCTGCCACATGCCACATGCCACATGCCTGTCTCCCAGGTCCCCAGTCACTTGCACAGGCTCTACTCTCCCCTGGCAGCTGCTCAGCTCCTGCTCTCAGGCCAGGGATGAGGTTTGAGCTTCCCAGGAAACCTCCCCTGCACGGTGCTGGGGAGTGAAGCCCTCAATCCCTCCTGACAACGCCGTGGGGTCTGGCTGATGGAGCCAGCTGGGCTTTGACATCACTAAAACAGCCCCCTACCAATGGGAAATCTATTTTAAAACCAGCTCTGGGTTTTTATTCCTCTTGGGAAAAGGCTGAGAAAAATTCATAAAAACAAAAAAACCCCTCCTCTATAATCACCAAATCCAAATTTCTTTCCACGGACTACTGGTGCATCATAAGAACTGGTAATTATGAGAGTAGAAGCCTTTTGCTGCTATAACTGTTTCTTTGTGGCCTGGGAGGAGATGGGTTGTGCTGGAAGTGAGAGAGATTTAGCTGGAGTATGAAAAGCAAAGCCATTTAGTTTAGGTAACATCTCTGGAGCTCTAGGGGTCAACGACGAGAACTCCAGGAAAATAGTTTTCAGGGCAGGATGGTCTGGAGAAAAAAGAGGAAAAAAGAACTGAGAAAATGCATTTATTAGATGTCCAGTTTGCCCTCTCTTAGGCTGTCTGCTCCTTTTCAGCCACCAAATAGGAACAGTGGGGGAGAAGGAGCAGTGGCAGTGCTGCTGGAGCCACCAGGCAGGCAGGGAGCAGGGACAGAGGGAAAACAGAGCCAAGGGAATGTGATGGGTTTGAACTGTGAGAAGCTGCAAAAGGAAGGGGTGAGAGCTGAAATCAGCAGGAGAATCCTGGTGGCAGCAAGGTCCTGGCTTGGCAAATTTATCCCAGCATGGTGGTCACAGCCCTGAGGCTGCCAGAGCTCCAGGAGTGTTTGGACAAAGGTTTGGAGCACAGGGTGGGATTGTTGTGATGTCCAGGAGCTGGGCTGGATGACCCTTGTGGGTCTCTTCCAGGGGCATATTCCATGATTGTCTGGTCTGTTCTGCTCTATCCACACACAGACCCACAGGCTCCCTCTCCCTCCATCACTCAAGAAACTTCCATTCACGATCTCTCCCCTGCAGGCAACATTTCTCCCTCCAACAAGCCTCATAACTCTGCATTTCTGTGTTTTTGACAAGGAAAAAGGGCGGGCTGGAGCTCTCCCTGTGTAAATCAGCTCATTAATGCTGTGTACGGAGGGCTTTGGTGCTTGCAGCAGACAGGGAACACAGGCAGGGAACAAAGACAGACATACCTGAGATATCCCTCACCGTGGGATCACCCCGAGCGAGGGGCTGGCTGAGATATCAAGGAGGATGACGGCGATGTGGTTGGTAGGTGTAGGAGTGATCCTACAGCAAGAGGTGACCTTGACCCAGAAGATTTTCTTCTTCTTCTTCTTTGTTTTTTTTTCGTTCCACCTCTCAGCAGCACGGGACAACCATTGTGTTCTTTTTTTCAAAGGCAAGTTCCGGGCTCCAAAGAAAGGAATTGCTAAACGTTTATCACAACTTGCCTGGGGGGATGTGAAATACAAGAGGAAATCTCCCCCTCTCTGTCTCCCACTGCACCCTACCCTGAATTCGGCAGGAAAAGTCATTTGAGTGATCTTAGCAGAATCAGAACAAGCATTTACTGCTCTTTAAGGACCCATAAACCACTTCAGTAGTTTGCTGGTTTATATCTGACTATCTTCTACATTAGCCATTTAAATTAAGACATTTATAATTAATTGAACAAATAATTTTCTCTCCCCCCCTCCCCGCTCCTTTGGGGATTGGAGCATGTAAGACTTCAGTAAATTTTGGTCTCCTCAGCCATTTGCTTGAGAGGGTTGGTTTTCCTGTGGGGTGGGAAGCAGACACAGGGTGGTTTTAACTGGAAAATCAGTTGATAGGAAAGACAGCCCACATTTTTTCAAAAAGGGAACTGAAAAAGGCACTGGGAGCCTGCCTGACAGGAATTCCCTAAAGGAGAGGACCAGGAGCAGGGCTCTGGGAGGGTGGCTCAATGCCCTTGTGCTGGCTGGGAGTGGAGAGCAGTGTCCAGGCAAGCAGGGGGTGAACAGAAGGACCAGAACCCAGGAGGGACATCACTGATCCCAGACACACCATGCAAGGACTTCTCTGTGTGGGTGACACATGAGGTGACAGTGATGGGGCTCAGGAGCCAGCCCTGAGCATCCCAGGAATGGCCACTCTCAGCTGGGAGGCTGCAGAGGCGAAGGAGCTCTGGGGGCATCCAAGGTCCTGGCAGAAAATACAGTTTATTTTGATGCCCTGGAAATACCTTTATCAGCAGATCTATTCTTTCATTGTGAAAAAGCCTATTAGCTTCTGCTTTCTACTTCTGTGAGAATTTATTCCTCCATCAGATGTGCAATATAAAAGTGCTTCCCTCTCAGAGATTGATACTGTGTGTATGAAAAGCTCCGGGCCAGGCAGTCCCTTCCCTCAGGAGGGATGAAGGATGGCTTTGAGAGCAAAGCACTGAGCAGCTCCACGAGATAAAATCTCAATTCCAAGGGATGCTGTGACATCCTGGTGACCTTGGGCTGTCCCCGAGGTGCCTGTGCAGTGCAGGATGAGCTGGGCTTTTGGCAGGAGAGCAGAGCCCTGTCCTGTCCTGGGGTCCAGCAGTGACCCCTCAAAAGAGCCCTGAACTCTCCAAGGGGACATGTAATGGATGTGGGTGTAAATATGTGTATTTGCTATATATAAAAACTATATATTATGAGATAAAAAAAATCTAAATTTCAGCAGGAGAGCAGGGGGTAGGCAATGCTGGAACCTCACCCCACACTTGTCCCACACACACCCCACATCCTGGGGAGGATTTACAGCCCCATCCATGGGCTCTCAGAAGAAGAGGAGGGACAAATCTGGGTGTCACACACTCAGCTGCCTGGGGTTGGAGGAGAAGGGGACAGGGGACAGGGGACAGGAGGCTGTGCCCAGCTGAGCTCTGAGCAGGCCTGCACAGGGCTGATGTGGTGCTGTGACTTCATCCCAGCCAAGCAAAATCAGCCCCTTCCCTGAGCTCACCCAGCTGATCAGGGGGTAACATCACTCTGTTGGACAGGTTCAGTCCCCTTGTTTGCAGCCCAAGGAGCACCAAGGTGTGCAGCACCCCCTGAAGCACCCCCAGATCCCCCTGGACACATCTGGGGATGCTCCACCGTCACAGCAAGAAGAACAGGAGGAGGAACTGCTCAGCTTGCTGAGAAATGTGCTCCACCAGCTGTGGGAGCACAAAATCCCAGCCTGAGATCAGGTGAAGAGGGCCACACCTTCCTCCAAAGGGCTCTGGTGTCCCCCCATGCCAGGCAGTGCTGGCACTGAGGGCTGGGGTCACCTGCAGCCAGTGCCAGCACATGGGGAGGGTCCTGCTCTGGCCCTGGTACCCCCAAAAATGTTTGGTCAGGTGCCACTGTCCCTTCCAGCCCTCTCCAACCAGAAGATGGTGCTGGTGTGGACATCAAGGCCTTCCTTCCACCTCTCCTCACCCCGTCACTGCTGCCCATCTCCCCTCACTGCCCAGCTCGAGCCCCCAGACTGCTTGCAGAGGCTCCCACAGAGGAAATGGGGCCAGATTAAAATAATAAATAATAATAATAACAACAATAACAATAATAATAATAATTGTCTACCAGGGCCACTCCAGGCCCTCATTGCCATGGCAACTGCCTGCTGGCAGCGATGCTGCCTCACTGATGGGAAGGAAGTGTTTTCTTGGGACGGATGTGAATTCCTCCAGCACAGCCCCAGTGTGGAGTGTCACTGCTCAGGAAGGGCCAGGCAGGGACAGGGTGACAGGGACAAGGTGACAAGATCCAGCCCTGCCTGCTCATCCCTCTGTACTGTGGAGGGTCACAGCCACCAAGAGGCACAGCAGAGCACTCAGTGACAGCCCTGACACCCACGAGTGACACTTGCTGGCACGGAGGCTTCTCTGAGGCCAAGTGACAGAATGAATTCTCACCAGCACAGAGCCATCACACTGCTTTTAATTATCAGGAAAGGTCCCAAAGCATTGCAGGCTGTTTAACTTGGGCTGATGGATCTTGTTTGTCAGAACTCCTTGGGTTTTTTTTTTTTCTGCCCTGGTTGTTTTTTTTCTCCAAATAACAATGCTGGAGATCCAAGCCATGCAGGGACAGAGGAGTGGGCAGGGTGAGCCAATCCTGCACATCCCACCTGTGCTGCTGAGCCAGGACTTGGGATGGCTCTGGGGTGGGAAACGTGACAAAAACATTAAGTGGGAACTTCTCCTGGCTCTGCTTGTGTGAAACCCAGGGTTCACATCAAACACAAATAATAAATATTTAAAATCAAAGATGCCCGGGCTTGAACATGTTCCTCCAAACTGTGGTGCCCTGGAGAAAAGGGTCAGGTCACTGCTGCCTTCTGCTTTATCCACCCACAGTCATGTTTAATATGCTACAGCTTTACACCAGGCATTCTCAGTTTATCACCAGAACACCTTGCAGAGGGTTACCTGCCAGTTCCCTCTCTTTAATCACTACTGATATAATGAGGTGACAGTCAGCCTCCAGGGAGGGGGACATATTTGTCAGGAGGGCTTTTGCTGCTGCTGTGGCTTGCTCTCCATTTGGCAGAGGTTTGGAGCTCGACTGAGACAAAGGAGATTTGGATGTGGAGGGGACAGGGGCAGGTTTCCTACCCTCCTCCTGCCCACAGCTCTGGCCAAGCCAGGAGAACAACTCCAGCCTCAGTCCCTTGAGCTGTACCAGACTCATGCTCCAGAGCAGGGCACTCTGTACCAGTAACAAAGCCAGGCACATCTCCTCAGAGCTGAGGCAACAAAGGTGATGTAGAGATGCAAAGAGATCCCAGAAACTCACCTGTCCTGGGAAAGTGTGGCTGCTGGAACATCTGGTGCCTGTTGGGATTGAGCTCCTCCAAGGGCACAGGGAGCCTGGCCACATCCATGGCAGGTGGGTTCTTGCCAGGGGGTTTGGGGCTCAATCCTCACTCCTTTTGTTCCAGCAGGGTGAGGAAGGCTCCTGCCCCAGCTCCCCTCTGTCCTGATGACCCCTGAGCCATGGACATCACCCCAAAGTCCAGCCCCAGGATTATTTTTGCTCCTCAGAGCAGAGAGGGCTGTGAGCTCCAGCCTACATTTACCCCTTCCCTGTGGCAGAGGGTGGGTGCCTGACACCCAGACGACAGCCCTGCCTATAAATCATATTTTGCCCAGATTTAGAGGAGAAAGGAGCTATTATGAGAAATAGATCAGAAGTGACACAGCTCATTATTGCGAGGTGAGTCCGAGCTGCAGACAAGGGCAAAGTTAATAGAAAACGTATCCAATCCACAATGGTAACTTTAATTGTTAGCACTAATGAAGCCTATTTAGGATGGATTATGTATCTGGCACTTCAGATGCAGCCCTCAATTCATCTTCCCTGTCACATGTCTCATCGCATCACATCCAGAGGCAGAAGGAAAGCTTTTCCCCTTCCACTGAACAACTGGGCTTGAAAAACAAATCCTGTGCCATCCATCAGCCCTGAGGCCCAGCTGGCCAGGCTAGGGACTTGTGGGGACACTCACAGGGGTCACTGCCCTTCCCAGCATGGCCAGGAGCTGCCAAAGGACCAGGAGCTGCAGCATTGATGTCACAGGACCTGCTGGAGGGCAGCTGCCCGTTGTCACCTCCCCTACTCTATTTCCAGCTGCAGCAGCCCCCGAGGTGGCTGCTCAGGGGCCCGGAGGTGACAGGAGGCTGTGACTGCCCTGGGCCAGCCCCCTCCTCCCCCAGCCTCCTCCCAGCCAGTTTTCCAGGTACACTTCTGAAATTAAGGACAAATTGTAATTACTTTTCTCAGTAACCAAACCTTTGGAGGAAAGGGCTGGTGATAGATTTCAGGCTTTATCAGAGCTGACAAAGAGTGTTGCTCACACTGCACGAGAGCTGGCACCTCGTCAGACAGGGAGGGCTGTGCTGACCATCCCCGGGGCACCAACAGACACCAGGAGGTTTTTTTTCCCCTTAATATGGGAATTAAGCACGTTGTCTTGTCGAGTTCCCTGGGCTGTGCTGAGTGCTGAGCATCCTGGGACATCTCTTTACCAAATTCTTGTTTCAAAGGTCACTGCAACCCAAATATTGGAGAGAGGTGAGCTGCAGAACCAGGGCTGTGGTGCTGAAATTCCCTTGGGCACAGGGTTCTGCTGGGGTCCAGCCAAAGGAGCTGCTGCTGCTGGCTCAGGAATTTCCCCAGTGAATCAGCAACAAGATTCTCCAGGGCGTGGACAAGGTAAAACTTGTTCCAAAGGGTGAGAGTAGCCTCTCCAGCTCCTGTGTCTGCACCAGCCCAGGGAGTCCCAGCACCTCCTGTTTACAGAATCATATGATCACAGAATCACAGAATTACAGGATCACTGGGTTGGAAGAGACCTCCAAGATCATTGAGTCCAATCCAGCCCCAACACCTCAACTAAACCATGGCACCGAGTGCCACATCAAATCTTTCTTTAAATCTTTCTTTAAACACGTCCAGGGATGGTGACTCCACCACCTCCCCGGGCAGGCCATTCCAGTACTTTATCACTCTTTCTGCAAAAAACTTTTGCCTGATATCCAACCTGTATTTCCCTTGGTGCAGCTTAAGGCTGTGTCCTCTCCTTCTGTCAGTGCTGCCTGGAGAAAGAGACCAACCCCCAGCTGAGCACAGCCACCTTTCAGGGGGTTGTGGAGAGTGATAAGGTCACCCCTGAGTCTCCTTTTCTCCAGGCTGAACAACCCCAGCTCCCTCAGCTGTTCCTCACAGGGTTTTTGTGTTCCCAGCACCTCACCAGCCTCGTTGCCTCCACTGGATATGCTCAAGCATTTCAATGTTCTTCCGAAACTGGATTTTTAGTCTGGATTTAGCTTGATGCAGTCAATCCTGATCCTAATCAGGAATTACTGCCTGCTGCAGCCTCCCCCGAGCAGGGAGCTATCAGTCACTCCCTCAAATGGGATCATTCTCCCTTTTGTCCCCATTTTCCCTCCTCAGCAGTGCTGCACAAATGGGCAGGAGGTGCCTTCTCTCAATGCAGTCAGGGTTTTCTGCAAGGCAAACCAGAGGAATTAATTGTGGAAATGATGACTCCAGTGTTCAGGTGGGTTCCACAGGACACGTCCTGGCTGGAGTAGTGGCAGCTGGCACCAGGAAATGGGGGCTGGCAGCCCCCAGGGATCCCCACATTACCCCCTTTCCAGTATGGAAAAGGTGCATTGAACCTCCCATGTGGTCTCCTCCATCTTTCCTCACCCTGAAAACTTAAATTAAGTGACTGATGGGAGCCACAGAAAGTCTGAGATGGATGGATCTATCTCATCTTCCACCCATGGTATCCATCATACCACTGGGTTTGGTGTCTGAGCCCCTTTAAATAAGGCTCCTTGCTTTGCACTGGGGAGGGAAAAGAAGAAAAAAAATCGATTAAAGAGAAAAGGAGGTGAAGGGAGAAAAAGGATAATTATGTCCCACAAAAATTAAGGGAAAGAAAAATGATGTAAAAAAAAAAAATTCCCTTCTCGTATAAAAAAGGGTGTTTTATAATAGACCTTTAAAGCTTTCCATCAAGTGAAACCAACACATTTACTCGAAGTGTTAAAGAGGAACCTTCAATCAATCAGAGAACTTCATTTTTACTCTGTAATGAATTCAATTGACCTTGGCGTTGCAAAGATGCCGTGCTTGAGGCAGGGGGGGAGGCTCTGAGACATCCCCTTGTCCCTGTGGGTGTGTGTGGCTGCCAGGGCCACCCTGGTCCCCTCGGGGCTGGGGGAGAAGTCCTGGGAGCTGCAGCCCTGCTCAGGGCTCGGGAATTTAGGGACGCTGTGGATGTGGCACTTGGAGAAGGGGACATCACTGCAAACTCTCCAGGAGGGCGACACGAAATCCTGAGGTGAAACCTCTGCTCTCAAAGCAATTATCAGCTGCTAATGGGAGCTGGGAAATCTCCTCTCCCTTCCCGCTGATTAAAATCCCACCTCGTCCCCACGAGCTGCACGTGGAAGAGCAGTGCTAACCCACGGAAATCAGAGTTAGTGGCTGGAGATTCCCCACCCACGGATGGTTTGGAGGCACTGGGAGGTCACAGGGATGTGGAGCCAGAGAGATTTTGGGTTTAGAGGGGGGAGGACCCCAAACCTGGGAGGTTTTTGGGGCCATCTCTCCTGCACCAACGGAGTGTGAGAACAGCCCCCAGGGCAGGGGAGGTGCCCTGTTTTCCACAGCTGAACTTGAACCTGTTTTCCACACCTGAACTTGAACCTGTTTTCCACACCAGATCCTTGAATCACCCAGTGACACCGCACAGCCCCAACCCCACCACCAGCCAGAACTTTCTCAGTCCCAGGGTGGTTCTGGGAGGTGCAGCAGCCCCAACCACCCAAACTCTGCTGCTCCAGTGCTGAGCTGCATCCCCCAGCCTTTGCTCTCATCTCCTGGGTAAGTACTGTTAAAAGAGTGGCTAAAAATACAGAAAAAGCATTTATTTCTGAGGGAAGAATCCCTTGAATCGCACCCCGGCTAATTAACATTTATCCAAAGTGCACTCATCACAAACATACATTAACCTTTGAGGCATCTATAAGAGCAATTGGAAAATATATAATGAGAGTGAGAGAACCCAGAGCACGAGACCTCCCCTCTGAAAATGCCACCCTGGCCTCCTCTTGGACGCATTTTCAAGCAGTTTCCCCTCAATTTCTGGTTTTTCAGTGCTCCCAAAGTAGGTCCTTGACAGCCCTGAGCTGGCCCCTCACTGCTCAGAGCTGGGGGAATCTCCCACCCACTCTTCTCTTTTCTCCTGCTCCTCCACTGGGGACCAGGCATCAGTTCCTGTGGTAAGCCCAGAGAAAAATGAAGGATTTTGTCCAAGATTTAAATTAAACCAGCAATCAATATCGCTGCTGAAAGCAGAGAAGAGCAGCCATGGTGCTGAGATGTCCTTAGTGATTCCAGTCAAAGTCATTAGCAAAGTTACTTCCCTGCCTTTTATTTTATTTTTGTTTTTAACCTGGGAATGGTGAGAGAGCCCCAGCATCCTCAAGGAAAGACAGAGAAACATTTAAAGATGCCTGGAGCTGGAGAGATAAGATGTAGAGTTGCTCTCCATGGGCCAGCTGGGCTGGGAGAAGAAAAGGAAGACCTGAGAAAAAAAAGATTCTGCATTTCTTGACCCCACTTAGCCCATGTGGGGAGGAAACGGGTGAGTGGCCACTGCCTGCCCTCATTGAACACAAAATTAATGAGGATCAACTCTCACTCCTCAGCCTCCTCTTACATTTATTTGATATATTTTATAGATATTTTAACATGCAAGTATATGTAAATAATATATAGAACATTGTATCTTTATATATTATATATTTCTACATAATACAAAATAATATGTAAACTAGATATATAAATACATGAATAGACATAAACATATATATAAAATATAATGTATATAATGTATATATTTATATATTATATGTATATAATGTTGTTATTTAATAATATGGTTATTTAATAATACTCTTGTTATTTAATATCACCATTTAATATTTAATTTAAATATTTAGAGACAGTTATTTAATAATATACTTATGTACACTATATTTTCTTAATAATATATTTATATATAACATATTTTATATTATATATTTTATTACATATATTTCTATATAGATATTATAGTATTTAGATTTTTTATCTCATAGTACTTAGTCTTTATATATATATTTAGTCTTTATATATATTATATTAGTAAATATAATGCATTATTATAATAATAAATATAACAAAATATTATAATAAATATGACACATAATAATAAATATAATACATTATTATATAATAATATAATAGAAAATACATATATTTATACACACACCCATTATGTGTCCCCTTGGGGGGTTCAGGGCTCTTTTGAGGGGTCCCAGCACAGGACAGGGCTGTGCCCAAGGTACCCCAAACCCCTCCTCCTGCTCCTGGGCCAGCTGAGGCCAGGGAAGGAGAGGCAGGGAAAGATCCACAGCACCCACCCAAGGGCCTCAGTTTGCTCAGCACTTGGATTGCAGTGGGATGCCGAACCTCAAAATCCTCCCTGAGCCAACAAAACCCATTGGGGTGGGAGTGGGAAGGAGCTGGGACATGGCTGAGCACAAGAATTCCCACAGAAAATTCCAGGAGTAGCTTCACTTCCCAGGAGTCTGGGTGGGATCCTGCACGTCTGCAGCAATCACCGTTAATTCCAGCGGGCCTGGCTGACACACAGGGAAGATTTAGATGTTCTAATTACTCCTGTGAATACCAGGGGTGCTGCTGATGAGGGAGGCAGGCACATGCACATCCACACGCACGCTCGGAGCCAATTAGAGAAGAAAAACAGCAGCCAGGAACCTGCAGGCTCACAAAGATTCATGACCAAGGAAAAGGAGGCCTAAGCTGTAGGCCTGGCTGTAAAACAACGACCATGGACAGGCTGGGAGGGTTCTGATGGTCAGTGCCCAGAGTTCTGATGGTCATTGTCCAGAGTTCTGATGGTCAGTGCCCAGAGTTCTGGTGGTCAGAGACAAGTTCTGATGGTCATTGTCCAGAGTTCTGATGATCAGTGCCCAGAGTTCTGATGGTCAGAGACAAGTTCTGATGGTCATTGTCCAGAGTTCTGATAGTCATTGTCCAGAGTTCTGATGATCAGTGCCCAGAGTTCTGGTGGTCAGTGTCCAGAGTTCTGATGATCAAAGTCCAGAATTCTGATGGTCAGTGCCCAGAGTTCTGATGGTCAGTGCCCAGAACTCTGATGGTCAGTGCTCATAGTTCTCTTCCCAAGAACTTTCCCCAAACCTTCCCTGGATATTCCACAGCCAACACCCTCCTGCCCACCAAGCCTGTGAGCACAGCAGAGAGATCTCCCACTGCAGCAGCTTCATCTCCTACCCCTGGCTAGAGCTCTGAGCTGGAAAATCAGCTGGAAATCTGCTGGAAAGGCTGATTCCATCACACCTTTCTGTCCTGACCACTCCGAAACTCAGGGATGTGCTCAATGCCTCTTTCTGTCCTCTCCTTCTGTTGGCAGCCCCCCTGCAGGCAGCTGGAATAAAGAAATGAAGGCTTCAAAACCAAAGAGGGCTTCAATCCTGGCTGGAAATGTGGGAATTACCCAGGAAATCCAGGAGCAGAGGTACTGTGAGCAGGGAGGGGCTGCGTGGAGTGAACTCTGCAAGGGGAGACCCATCAGTGATGGGAAGTGGGGTTCTGGCTGGCCAAAAAGTGCAGGCAGGAGAATTTTTAAGCACCCCTGGAGGTGCAGCGCTATTATCAATGTTATCACCAATGTTATTTATCACAGCAAGTGGCATTAATATTACCACACTTATTAATACATAAAGCTGGAGTGTTTTTACTAAACTGGCTACAAAACTCTGCATTGCTATTAATGCTGACATGAATATATTAATAATACATTAGCACTGGTTTGTTTTGTGGCTTACACTTCCCTGACATAATTTTTTCCTCTAACTCTGGGTCCTGCTTATTCAATATTTTGGCAAGGAGTGGGTCTAATCAGGAATCACAGAATTACAGAATCGTTGAAGTTGAAAAAGCTCTGCAAAAGCAGAGGTGATCCCCACCTTGTCACTGAGTGTCACATCCAGTCATTCCTTGGACACCTCTGGGGATGGGGACTCCAGACCTCCCTGGGCAGCCCCAGTGCCACCCTTTCCATGCAGAAATTCCTCCTGATGTCCAACCTGACCCTTCTCTGGCCCAGCCTGAGGCCGTTCCCTCTCCTCCTGTCCCCGTTCCCTGGGAGCAGAGCCCGACCCACCCTGGCTGTCCCCTCCTGTCAGGGAGTTGTGGACAGGACCCATTTTTGTTGGATGCCAAACAAGGATGTGGAACAGCTTCAGTGCTGGGAGAAGAACTGCCTGATGGGGCCAAATCCTGATGCTCAGAGAGCGACAGAGCCATCCAAAAGGGCACATTTCAGAGGGTTACCCCAAAACAGAGGCTGTGGGTGGGGTTGCCAGCACTTCACCCCTCTGTCCTGCAAAATCTGGGGTCTGGTTCTGCCCTGGACATGGCACCCACACCCAAAACCACATGTGCCACCCCAGCAGAGCAGCCTGGCACACGGGCTGTGTGAGCAGAGCCTCAGCAATCCTGGCAGAGGGTAAGTGATGTTCTGCTGGGCTTTCTCCCAAATCACACTCATTCCTCACGCTAAAATCCTTCCCTGTCTTGGCAGCAAAGCTGCAGAACCAAACAGGCACAGCTCCCTGGGCTTGTGCAGGGGGAAGGCAGCACCACAGAGGAAATGAGGCAGTGCTGGACTCCCAGGGAATCTCAACGTTTCTGTGCAGGCAAAGTCGGGCATGATTGAGTTGGAAGTTACCTAAGGATGAACTGGACCCTTTCAGGAGCACAAGCCATTCATCCTGGACATCAGGAAGGAGTTTTTCATGGAAAGGGCTGTCAGGCACTGGAAGCAGCTGCCCAGGGAGTTTTAGAGTCCCCATCCCTGGAGGTGTCCAAGGAAGGACTGGATGTGGCACTCAGTGCTCTGAGCTGGCTGAGGACAAGGTGGGGGTGACAATGCCAAGGTTGGACTCAATAGTCTTGGAGGTCTTTTCCAATCCCAATGATTGTATGGCAGAGCAGCCAAGTGACACCACCTGCCCTCCAGCCCCTGCTGTGCTCCTCTGAGATGGTCACCAAGCCCTCCCTACATGGGATGGAAAGCCCAGGGTTGGATCTGCTGAGAGGGACAGACAGACTCCACTGCCCAGGGCAGGACAGACACGGGGCTGCCTCACCAGCTCCAGCATCAGCTCCTCGGAGCAACATGCTTCTCCCTTTTCCTCTGCCAAGAAAATAGCACCTATTTAGGAAGGCCTTTAAAGTTACCTGGCAGCAAACTCAAACCAAGAAGAGAGCGAAATCCTCAGATCTTAAATAGAAATGATCAAAAAAAAAAAAAAAAACCCTTAAAAAAAATTCTGAAAAAATTAAAGAAAAAAATCGAAAAGTACACAGCTGACTTTTAACCTCGATGCTCCAAAGTCCGCGAAGAAACCTCTGTTGCTATTGATTTCCACGGAAAATGCTCTGATGTGCTCTGGATGGGCGGCGGGATGAAACATGAGGATCCAGGCGGGGATCGCGACCCCGCGGCCCCTCCCACGTTCCCCCCACGCCCCGCCAACGCCAGCGGAGTGGGAGCCGCTTTGAAATCCATTTTTGGTTTCAAACAAGGCCGGGCACAGGGTGCTCCTTCCCGTGGTTTCTTTGAGTCCAAGTTTATTTGCAGCTGGGGATGGGCAGAGGAGGAGCTGCGGCTGCTGCAGCCGGCGGAGCTCCCCGGGCTCCGGCTGCTGGAGCTGGCCGAGTGTAGATACTGCGAGTTCCCCAAAAAACCCCTCACTTATCTGGCTGGGGAGGAAGTGCTGCCTTAAATGCCGTGTGTTCAAACAGCAAACACTCGTCCGAGCCTCTGAAGGGTTTTGCACACAACGCAGCCTCGTTTTTAATTCAGCGTGTTTTTCTCCCTTACAAAAAAACCCCATCCTCTATCAATATTCTTTTAGGATTTACTTTCCTCAATGCAGGCACACATTTTCCTCTTCCTTTCTCTCCTCTCTCTGTGCCGTTGCCAAGGCTTGGAGCTTTGGGCTGTGTTTTCATAAAGAGTTGAGAGGAGGAAAAGAATTCCACTGCTGTAAAACCATCAGGGTTAAAACCCCAATTTCCTTCCCAGCTCTGTCACTGGGTAAGAGGAGGATCCAGTCATTAGTGACTTGCAAAGGTTTATGGTAAGAATGGTTAGAGCTGAGAGTGGATTGGAGCCTGGATCTCCAGCGAAATCCACTTTCACTCCCTTCCTTTGGTTCCAGACACTGGAAATGACCTGTACTCCTGCACTGAGTGAGCTGGGAATAAGGACTGACCCTCCTTTACTTGACTAAATAAAAGATAATATCTGAAAATGTCAAAACTTGCATCAAAATGAATGGCACTTAGATGCCAAAATAGCTTTGTGTATGTGGCCCTTTAGGTCTTTATCTTGATTCAATATTCCTGGGAAGTCAGTGTGGAGTGAAGGATGGGTTTTCATCTCGGATTTTGCTGACTAGAAGTCATGGGCTGTAGGTAAATCTCACCTGGTAATATCTTACCCGTCAGAGCCCTTTCAAAACCCTGGGTAGCACAAACATCCATCAGGGCTGACACATTAATTCAAACAGTCTTATTTTCACATCATTTAAGGCCTCTCTTCCCCCTTTTTTTGTTTTGCAATTGGAAATATTTTCCAGGCACAACACAACTGCCATCCTCATGCTGCTGCCTGCAACCACAGGGCCCGCAGGGACTGTTTGAATTCCAGTCAGAACGCACCATTTGAAGGGGGTTAGATTTAATCCCATCCAAACACGCATTTTGCTCAGGAGAGAAGGAAAAATAACATTCTCTTGCTGAGACAAATCGAGCCCAGGTGATGCTGAGGGTGGTGGGGGTTTCTCTGCACCTCATCCCATCTGCAGGGGACAAAGATCAGTCACAGGAGTTGGGAGCTCTGGGCACAACCTCAGCTGCCACGGTGGGATTGATGCATCCACTGAGCAGAGAGGACAGAGTGTGTTCAGACACCAGATCATCCCCGTGGAGAGGGGGCTGGGGAGAGGTAGGAGCTGCTTGGAACTGCCAGGAGATTTGCTCTGGAGGATCATGAGACCTACAGGAAAATCAGTGGCCAACCAGACAAGCCCCAAACATCCCAGGTGGTCCTGCTGGGTCCCAGCAAGGTTTGTGTAGGTGACAGGGGACTTTCTGTCCCTCCAGTGGGAGCAGAGAGGATGCCAAGGCTCAGGGTGAGCAGAGAGGGAGAGGCTGGTGCTGTTCATGAATCCCAGTTTGGGTTGGAAGGGACTTTAAAGTCATTGCCATGGGCAAGTTCAGCTGCTGCTTCCAGGTAGAGACAATTTCCTGGCTGTCACTGCAAGGTTGTGCCCACGGGGATGACCCTCCCAGCAGCACTGCCTGCCAGGACACAGCACTGCTCCCCCAAAATCACAGACCAGGGGCAACACCAACCTCAGCACAGGGGGCAAACATTGCCTCTGGAATAACTCACCCTCTTTTCTGCCAGGTTTAATTCAGTTTTCCTCATTTTCAGCCAGATTTGGAATACCTAGAAACCAAATTGCCTTTGGGGATCTCCCCCTTTCCAAGCTTCAGGGTAGAGAGACATGAAATAGGTCCCAGATGGAAAATCAGGGACTGGCCATGAGAAAAGCTGCTTTGCTCATGGGGAGAAGACCTGGGGCTCCAAGAGTTGTGGGCTGAGGTTTTCTTGACACCTTAACTTTGAGCTTTCACATATTTCAGGTTCTGTGCTGCCCAGGGGTGCAGCTCTGAGCTCACACTCAGTGTCACTCAGCTCTGGACAGAGCAGGGACACAAAACAAATCCTTCTCCTGCTGCACACCAAGGACAACTGGTACAAGTTTTCAGGCCCAAAAGCACAAACAATGGTGGAGTGAAGAGAGAGAACAAGAAGGATGGGACTTCATAACCTCAAGATGAAATTGGACAATTAAACCCCAATATGCAAATGGATGAAAATTTATAAAAGTGTGAGACCTCGTGACTGTTTGTCCATTTTGTGACCATTTTGTGTCCATCTTGGGTGCAGCCCTGGCCAGGCTCTTGTTCTGCCCACGGTGTACCTTAAAGGCCTTTTAATAAATATCTACTTAATTATCTTAGCTCTGTCCAGTCTCTGTTCCAGGTCAGCCTTCCCAAGGCATCATTCTCATTCTCTTCTTGCTGCAGCTTGGGATGTCCTGCTCTGGAGCTGCAACATCACCCCTGAGCAGAGGGAGAGACTGACACCAGCATGGGCTCCCCAGCCAGGGAGTCTAATCCAGCTGGTTTATGACAGGCAGAAAAGTCAAATTGCTGAAAATGAAAGCTGGAAGTCAAAAAAACAGGGACAGACCCAATGAAAAATGAGGCATTTATTTTCCTAACATCGATTTTTTTATCAGTTTAAAAAATGTTCATTTTGAACACTTTCTTTCTCCCATCAGTAAGAAGAAATAAAATCACAGTATATAATAAACATTTCCCTGCTAAAAAAGTTGATTTTGATGCAGCTCCATAGTTCATTTGTACAGCAGTAACTGCTCCGCTGGATATTTGGATGAACATTTAGGGATGAAATTTAAGGAAAAATAGTTTGCTGAGATTTTTCTTCTCCTGGGTCATATCCAGTCTGCATTTAGGGAGGGAGCAGCACCAATTTGCCTTAATGGAAAGTCAGCATTCCCCTTGCAAACAACCTGGATGTGGGCACTGCTGCATCCTCTCATCCCCCGGGGTCAGACATGACCCAGAGCTGCCCTGGTCACACCAGCCACAAACAACCTCAGGGCCAAATCGCCTCTGCTCTGCACTAATTACAAAATTAACTTAAACAAGCATAAAATGAAGTCTATGGAGCTGAACTATTGGACAAACAGGAGATGGAATTAAGTCCCAGGCAATGCACTGGGGGGGAATATTGGAAGTGTTCAGCCTGGAGAAGGGAAGGCTCAGGGGGACCTAATTGTGGTCTTCCAGGGCCTAAAGGAGCTGCAAGAAAGGTGGAGAGTGACTATTTACAAGGGATGGAGTGACAGGACAAGGGGGAATGGCTTTAAACTGAAAAAGTGGAGATTTGAGTGGGATATTGGGAAGAAATTCTTCTCTGTGAGGGTGGGGAGGGGCTTGCCTGGAATTCCCAGAGAAGCTGTGGCTGCTCCTGGATCCCTGGCAGTGTCCAAGGCCAGGCTGGACAGGGCTTGGAGCAATCTGGGACAGTGGAAAATGTCCCTGTCCATGGCAGGGGGTGGGACTGGAGGAGCTTTAAGGTCCCTCCCAACCCAAACCAGTCTGGGATTTTCTGAAGATGAGTTACCTTGTGCCCACACTCATCCAGTGTGGGAAAATTCCCTGGAGGTGACTCAGTTTCTCCTTGGCCATGAACCAACCTGAGCCACCTCCCAAGGGCTGAAGGCAGTGGAAAAGCCAGAGCAGAGAGGTCCCTACAGGCTGGGGAAGCAGCTCCTGTCCTGCCCGACTCCCAATCCTGCCCCTGGAAGGGCCCATGAGTCACTCCTGACAAACACAGCCCTGCAAACAGACACTTGATTAAGGGTTCTTTGCTCCTACATTGAAATTGAATACAAAACTTTTTTTTTTTTTTTTTTTTTTTTTGGTCCTAAGAAGCAGAAAGGAGCTCTTGGATCCACTCCTTTTCTCATCCCTTTGTATGATCAATCATGGCAGCATTATTCTGCCCTCAAATGCTTCCAATGAGAGGGGATATCAAAGTGGGGTTTCCTGGGTGAGCTTTAAAATGTCTCACGGTTTCTCAGCCCATTTTCTTCTCTTTGTGTGGTGCATCTCCCTCCCTCCTCTTCTTTTCTTCACTCCAGGAAGGCTGAGATTTCTTTTTAAGCAAAGAAAAAGTGGGGTTTTTTTTCTCATCTCTGTTCTGCTGCTACTTCCTCAGTGATGCCTCCTTCCTCTCCCAGGCCCCTGAAGCAGCACAAAGGGTGAAATTCTGGAGAGTTTCAGCACCATGGGGTCCTTCCCATGGGCTGTGGATGGCAGTGGGTTGAAGGAAGGGTGGCACAGTCCAAGGTGAGCAACTCTGATGCCTTGGGAGGGCTGACCAGAAACTGAGACTGGACAGAGATGGAGAATAAAGTAGATATTTATTGAAAGGCCTTTAGGGTACACCTTGAGCAGGACAGGGCCTGGCCAGGGCTACACCCAAGGTGGACAAAGAATGGTCACAAAATGACCCGTCACAAGATCCCACATTTTTACAAGTCTTGGTCCATTTGCACATTGGAGTCCAATTGTCCAACCACAGCTTCAGGTTATGAAGTCCCATCCTTCTTGTTCCTCCCTTCAGTCCACCCTTGTTTGTGCTTTTGGGCCTGAAAGTTGTCCTTGGTCTTCAGCAAGAAAAGGACCTGCTCTGTCTCCCCACTCTGTGAAGAGCTCACCAGCACCCAGTACGAGGCTCAGAACTGCACCCCTGGGCAGCACAGAACCTGAAAAACATGAAAGCTCAAACTTAAGGAATCAGCTCCTTCCTGCACAGGGGCATCCACGGCCAGGAATTGGGGAAATCAGATGGGAGGCAATGGCAGGAGTTCCCTGGCTCTGCACTGGTGTCAGAAGGGCTGGAGCTCCCAGGTGAGCCCACACAAATAGGTCTTCTCCTGGTCCTGAGTGTCTCCAGAGAGGAGATTCCTCATCCTCCCTGGGCAGCCTTTCCAGTGCTCTGACACCCTCCTGGAAAGAAGTTCTCCCTCAGTTCCTCCTGCTCCTCACCCTGCACCCAGCACAGCAGGTCTGTGACCTCTAGCAGCTCCTCCAAAGCAATTAAACACCAATTTCTGAGCCCAGTGTCACAGGCATCTCACCCTCGGTAACCCCAGCAGCAAATCCAGGTTCAGGGCAGAGTCTTCACTCAGGATGATTTATTCTGGCAGTGATTAAATGATCTTAACAATTTTCCAGACAGCCATCATAGATCCAAGCGTGTTTATGATGAGGACAAGGAACAAAAAGGCAATTTGTTTAGTTTGTTTTTATCAGGATAGGGCCAGACAAACCCAGAGTTGTTAAGAGAAGAAAAGTCAGCTCCAAAAAGCCAGAGCTGCTTGATTACAACAGGCACCACGAGTGGGCTTCTTCCAGCACAGCAAAAGACTTTCAAAGGGCATAAATCAAAAACTGCAGCAGCGTGAAATTCAACCAAAGCAAGTCAAATGAGGTGTCCAAAGCCCTGGGCACGAGGGGCTTTCTTTAATAGCTTTGGTGACCTTTAGGGGTGGGCAACCTCTCATGAAATGAGAATTTCTCTGTTTGCATGGCTTCTCTGTAGGTAAGCTGCATGTGTAAGCTGGCAGGAAGGGAATAAGGGAATGCCAGGGATGGGAATCGAGCTTTGAATGAGAACAGCCAGGAGAGCTGGAGTGCCAGGAACTCACATTAGCTGGAAGAGCTCATGGCCTTAAACCATCCTACAGGTCCTGTGTGACCTTGGGGAGTCAGAGTACGGGCAGAGGTGGTGGTGAAGGAGGAAGAGGATGGCAGCAGAGTTGAAGTTTTTGGAACACCCCAATCCAAAGGCGCCAAGATCCAGCTCTGCTCCTGCTCACAGCACCTTGGGAATTGATTCAACACCATCACCAAAGCCTCAGGGCTCTGCTTTTCCCAGTCTGGCACTGTCACAGGGACACATCAGACACCATGAACACCACGTGCAAAAGCAGCTTTGGTGTCCCATCCCCAGGAATAAAGCCCTGCTGAACAAACCCTCACATCCCGCGGAAGCTGGGCTTTGCTGGGAGTGCAGAAGCACTTTGCAAATCCACACCTCATCTTCTATTCCATTTAAATGATCTACCATCTTTAGCAGGGCTGAGCCTCTCCAGAGCCTGTATCCAAGGCAACGGGAGCTACCAGGGAAAAAATGGATCCAAGAAGTTATTAAAATCACAATATCCTTTCTGAGCAAGGTAGAGATAATGAGTGTGTTCCGCCGGCTCTGGCACCACGGGCTAGCTCCCAGCTCCTGCTGGGTGCAGCTCCTGGCTGCTGACCCAACTCCAGCTTGGGGGAGGCATTTAAGGTCCTAAAGTGACCCAGCAGCACGTCCACACCTCCAAACCTCAGCCCAAGGCCCAGAATTTATTCACTGCCTGAGGAATCGCTCTCCAGCGTGGGACAGCAGCATTAGGAAGGGGCCTGGATTTCAAATTTACGGCTATTTGGGGAATTTTAAGGTGCTGGGTAACCAGTAGGTTGCAAAGAGGAAAATTGAAATACTGCCCTTGTGGCACCCCAGATCAGTGACCCATAGATGAGGCTGGGACCCCAGGATTGCACATTCCTTGGCGTGTGCTTCCCTTTTCCACACTGTAAGAGCCAGCACGGAATGTGATGAGCCCAGATCCCGACGGTGCTGATGTTTCTGATCCCAGAAACGCCCCAGACTTTGCTGGGAGAGGTGAGAGGCCCTGGCTGGCAGGCTCTGTGAGCTGTATCCCAGCTCCAGGGCTGTGCTGCAGGGATGAATCACCTCCGTGTGCGTTGCCAATTGCGTTTACAAACCCTGGGGTGAGCGGAACGTGTTCAAACGCCGGCACTCCGCGTGCGCCCGGCACAGGGCAGCACCTCCCGGAGTCAGCCTGAGAAAACCATCCTGCCGTAATTTGTTTGGATGTCTCAGGACCCTGGAGCCTCCGTTTCCATCCCAGAAACTCCCGTGGGAGTTGAAGACAAGCTCCCACTGATTTTACAATGAAGGGCAGCTTCGCCTTGCGAGCTCAAAGTCAAAATCTGGGATTATCTTTCCTCCCCACCTCTCCAGAGCGACGCGCGACGTTAAAGATTTGATTTGCAAAGAGATTGTGCAAACATTTCCCTTTATCCAGCCCTCTGTTTGAGCTCAGAGATTTTAAAGCAAAATGCTGATCTCTCCTGGGATTTATACTGAAACCAACAGAGTCGGCTGAGCGTCAGTTCCATAAACTGCATCCATGTTTGCTATAAAAGGGGCTGGATTCGCCTCAAAATCAACCCAGGAGCAGCCAGAGAGTGGAGGTGACCACTGGAAGGGCTGCCAGTGCCTCCAGCAAATCCACAGCAAGCCTTAGTACTGAATTCCTGAGAACAAGGAGATCTTTGTGGATGCTGGATTTTGCCACAAATATTTACAGAGTTGCAGGGAGCAGGTTCCAAACAGAGTCAGGTAATTAATAGGCAATTAATGCCTGGTATTAATGTGCAGGCTGACACCTAAAACACCTCCCTGGGCAAAACTGTGGCTGCTCCACCTCAGCCACCCCCCACATCTGCATTTCCTGGCTCCACCCTGGGCACCAGAGCAATTTGTACCAGCACCATTGCATCTGCACACAGTCTGTCTTGTATAATTACAGCAGCAAAACAACTGGAACACTTGATGATATTCCTCAGCTCGCAAAATTCTACCAGGATTGCTTTTAAAATGATGATCAACCAGAATTCACAGCCTCCATCACTGAATCGTTAATTCGGTGGTTTTTAGTGTATTTTTCAAATGAAATGTTCAGCAAAGAGTATTTATTCATCCTTCATTGCTTTCTAGCTGTAAAAATAATCAAATTAAATTCCACTCTCAAATTCAAACAAGACTTTAGAGGCAGAGACAGTCAAAACAAGCGTACGAGAACAGCACAAATGTTCACGGCATTTGCCCACCCATTTCGGATCAAAACTCCAGGCTTTGATCACTGGGTTAGTTTGGCAAATCCTGCTGGAATAATAGGAGCAAAACCGCCTCATTAGAAAAGTTTGGACCTTTTTCCTGGGTTTTCCCTCTCTCCAAAATCAATATTTTGGTGGCAGTGCTTGTCAGACAATGTGTCAGCAGCTTTCCACAGCACCAAGTACCAGCACCAACCTCTGTTCCTCTGAAGAGATGATCACAGCAATGCCCCAAAGGCCCAAACCTATATTTGTTTGTCTTCCTTTCATCCTCCCCGAGCTAAAATATTTATGAGGTTTCTCTAAACTGCAGGCCTGGAGCATTTATATCTGCTGGGTTAAACACCCACACACCCACTTGGAGCTGGGCTTTGGGCTTTGCTGCCCCTCCAGCCTCTCTGTGTGCTCTGGAATGTCCCTGGAAGCTCTGGAATGTCCCTGGGCTTCCCCATTTTGCTTCCTGTGGTCCCTTCCTGGTGCCCATCACCAGGGACGGGCTCTGCACTGCCCTGGCACAAGGAGCATCTCCCCAGCACCACCCCGGGGTGCTCTGGCTGTGTCCTAGTGCAGTGACAGGGGGTAAAGCTGGCAAAGGCAAATGCAAAACTGCTGCCATTGAGGGAATCTTCCAGGAAGCCTCTTGGGGCTCTTGTCTCCAGCCTGACTTGATGCTGAGTTTACTGGAAAGTGAAAAAAAGAGGAACAAAGTGAGGGGACACGTCCCTCCACTGCCCCCAGTTTGTCACTGTGCAGGGGAGCAGTGTCTGCAACCTGAATTTTGAGGGGGAGATGGGAAGTTTGGGGTGCTCAGCCCCGTGTCAGTGACTGAAGCAATTCCCTCTGCCCTCAGACAGTGACAGAACTTGCAAGGAACCAGGAGGGATCTCCTCTGCAAGGGGCAGGAGGAAGATTTTCCTGTTCTTTTGCCTTTTCTTAAAGGGATGCAAATAAGGGAAGCAGCAGCAATCAGGCTGCCGGCCCCAGGACAGCTTCTCTGGAGCTTATTCTCCTTCACCGTGGGGGTTTGATGAAGGCAAACTTGCCCAACTCGCTGCAGCACATGCGGAAAGAGCCCGTTTCCAAGGAAACAGGGATCTTTTGCATGTCCAGCATGTGGTCAGAGAAGGAGAAAGGTTGTGAAGACAGAGCCTGCCCTCCTCCATGGCTGCTGCTGCCTTCCTTCCCTCCCTCCTTTCCAGGCAGGCATGGAGCATTCCCAGCTTCCCTGCAGTGTTGAGGTGCTTATTTTAATTTGGAGAAGTAGGAGATGGGCAGAGTTCATCTCTGCATCACCTGTCAATTTTAGGGACCACGGCATCCCCCCAAAAAAGCAACACCTGCGGTCATAGGGAGGCTGAAAATCCAGGGAGGATGGGGTTGCTCATTGGAGCAAATTGCTCCAAACCAGGAGCCAACCCCGAGGTTTTGCCAAGCCCAAGGTTTTGCCACTTCTCCAGCCAGGGATAGGCAGGAATAAAATCCTCCCTGAGACCCTGTGCAGCGAGGTGTTTACAGTGTTGTTTTAGTCACCTTTTGGGGCCACCCTGGGCAGATACTGCCAGAAACGAGGGGCTTTGCCCACAGAGGGGCTGCAGCAGATGTGATCCAAGCTCTCTCCTGCTGGGAAGCTCCTGGCTCCGAGCTGTGCGTGGCTCCGGCTGCATCTGCAGCTCCACGTTTGCAGACACTGTCTGTGTCTATAATTAATTAATGTTTGCACAGAGCTTTTAAGATAAAGTGGCATCTAAGTACCAACTATCATTATTATTAGGCCCATCGTGATTCCAAGGCATCAAAAGGCAGGAAATTGGGGGTTTTAAGAGCCTGGCAGCCTGGTCACAGCAGCGCTGCTGCAACTCACGGTTTTGTGCTCGGGGTTTTACTCGGCAGAGTGAGTTAAGTCAAAAACGTCAACTGGAGATTTGCAGGCTGAGCCCAGAATTTACTGACTTTTGTGTCTTGAGGAGAGAAATTTCTGATGAAAGGGACCTTCATTAGGGAGTCAGGAGATAGAAATCTCCTTAATGCATTAATCCAAGGGACCTTCAAGGCCCCTTCCCAAGCAGGTCCACCCAGGGTGGGTGGCAGCAGTGCCTGCCCTGCTCAGTGGCAGCTGGGACCTGTCACCTCCTCCTCGGGCTGCCACTCAGGCAGGGGTTTGTCCCCTCCATGTTCCCATTATCAGCACTGAAAATCGACTACAAAAGTACTAATTTCAGTGGAGTTCATTTGAAATGTCAGCCTCTAAGAATTGGGGAGGACTAATTAGGAAGGGGGAATGGGAACAGGGATGTCGGGAACTTCAATTTCGCTCAGTGCAGCCAACCCTGAAGGGAATCCAGAGCTCGTAATTAGCAACACGTCTTTAATTTGACTCCAAATTTGAGTCAATAACCCTGACAAGGGAGTGTTAATGCCAGGCCCAGGTGTCTTGGGGTAAGATGCTAATTGGGGGCTTCAGTGGGTGAGGCTGGGGGTGAACAAACCATCCCAAGCATTGGTTTCACTGGGGTGCAAGAGGGGCTGAGCCCCCACTGGAGCTGGGAGCAGCAAAGGGGTGTCAGAAATTTCACTTAACTGCCCTTGCACTCAATCTATCCGAGTTCTGTGCCAAGAAAGGACAGAAAGAAAGGAGAGAGGGACACAGAGAAGGGAGGGCTGAGAGGGCAGAGGCTGCTGCATCCTCCCCCCAGGCCAAGGCTGGCACACAGGTGCTGTGAGCTCTGCCAAGTCCCCACCTTGTGCCTCACCTGCTGCTCTCCACCTGGTCACCAGCAGAAAGAGAATAATTTATTCCTTTTGCTTCCAGCACTGCTTTTATCCTGTTTCAAACCTTTTTGTTTCGTGCAGGATGCCGGATCAGCACAGGCTTTGGGACCATCTCCCCTTCCCCATCTACAAATCACAGATCTGGAGCTCAGACAGACACAACCAAGTCCTGCCAACACCCCCTGCAGTCCCTTCCTCCATCTGTCCCACAACTCAGAGTGTTTCCAGCCCCTAGTCCATAAACACTGTTCTGTTTCTCCAGTACCAGCATCCACGTGGGATCACAAACAGCCCAAAGGTTTGGACAAAATGAGGAGCTTCCCATGTCCCCCCAATCCTGTAGAATCCTGGAGAGCCCTGCTGAGCCACTGCTGGTTCTCATAACCCACTTGCTGTGGCTCTCCTGGTTCTGGGCAGACACCAGTGGGCAGTGGGACTGAGATAGGAAATTCAAGGGCTGGTGCTCCCTCCCTGTCTCAAGTTTTCCTTTCACCAAACACCTTTTAGAAGGTGATCCAAAAGGTTCTTGGATTCCTGGAGGTTGTGGGACTCTGTGACACTGAGCTCCTTAGGGATCCATAACCCTTGTGGAGTCCTGTGATCTCCAAAGCAGCTGTGCATCCAAAGAGCTTTGCTGGATTATTCCCAAAGCCTGTGTTCCTCTTCAAAACATTCCCAGGAATGGAGGGATCAGTTTCTGGAGTGTCCACTAGTTAACTGCCTTCCCTGTTAAAAAAGTCACCACTGTGACTGGCTTGGAGCATTTGAATCTCCCTGTTCATTATTTTAACATCTCTGTGACACATCTTAACCCCTCTGTGACTGGCTTCTCCCAGTCCAGCTGCCTGCTGGACCCTGGAAATGCTCCACAGAGCCCAACCAGGGCTGGGGGGGGTCTGCAGTGGGGTCCCTCCTCACCCTCAGGGGTGAGGCTGAAGGCTGGATCCTGCCTACACACCCACCTTTCACCTGCCAGGGCCAGGATGTGGTTTGGGAAACTGCCTGTGAAAACTGCTCTGAGATATCAATGCTATAATTTTATCTCCCCGCAGAACTGACAGGCATATTTCAACAGTGCTATATTATCAATTATAAGCCTAACAGAGCATGTTCTCCCATCTGATTGTTGGGAAAAATCACTTGTCAAGGGCTGGTAAAGACCACAGCTGTCTCCTTGCTGCAGACAGCCCCGTGCGAGCCTCCTGAGGTACAATGCTTTCTCTTTTGCTTCCTTTCTTCTTTTTTTTTTTTTTTTCCTCTCTGCTCTAATAGGGGAGAACTGAATAAAGTGATTTCTATAGTGCCTTTACCCCGACAGTGTTTCTCACAGCAAAGCCTTAGATCCTGGCAGTGCAGTGCCAACGTTAATCAAACACTGCCGTGGGCACGGGGATGGCTCTGAGGGGAAGAGCTGAGACAGCCCCGTGGGCAGGACCCTCCCCTTCCTCCCAAACTTTGCTTTGCTGTTTTCACAGCAGCTTCCTACACAAGAGGCCATAGCAAGGGCCCTTCGGTTCCTCCTGGGAGCAGATCTGGAGCCCCATCCCTGTTTTGCCACCCCAGCTCTCCCCTCCCGCAGCGCCCAGGGGCTCATCCCTGGCACAGCACCTCTCCCTCCCAACCCCGAGATGATCCTCTCACAGCACAGCCCGTGGGTCTCCCTCAGAGATAAGGAGTGACAACACTTCCCACCACGTTTTGTGCTCTGGTGGCGTCACCATCCACGAGGACACGATGCCAATTAGAGCAACTTCCAGGCAGGGCGATGCCAATTATAACCACTTACAAACAGGACGGGGGGATTTCTAATTATTAAAAAGCTTTAGCGCCTTAAAAAGCCTCAACCAGAGAGTGAGAAAGAAAAGACTTAATCAGTTTTGCTTTGGAGTTGCCTCAAATTTGTAATTCAATCAAACCTCCCATAGCAGGAAGGATGTCTTTCTGATATTCACAGGAGCTTTCCAGGGGCTATAATCTCTGAGAGATTTATTCATACTTTCTTGCATTAGCTTAAGACTGTTTTGGAAGAAACATCTCTCCCTCCCTCCCATCAGCAGAGCTCGAGAGAAGACATTAATATTAAAACAATTCAATTACTGTGACTTGGGGAGAACACGGGGCCTGGGGAAGGGCTGCTCGTGCCAGGCCAGCCCTCTCCTCTGTCCCGATTCCCCTGCTCCTTGTTCTCAAAGAGTTTCCTGAAAAATGGAACAGAGCTCCTGAAGACTGAGAGGAGGGAGCTCAGCTCCTTCTCCTTACACACAGCTCAAGGGGTGACACTGCTGCCTGTGAGCCCTGAGCTCCTGGGGACACCCCAGGTGACACCAAAGCTTCTCAGCACTTCTTTGGGCTCCAGGGCATCCTCCCAGCCCACTCTTCTCCTGCTGCATCAACCCCAAACTACTCAATAATCCCAAAATCCCAGACAGGTATGGGTGGGAAGGGACCTTAAAGCTCATCCCATTGCATCCCTGCCATGAGCAGGGACACCTTCCACTGTCCCAGGTGACTCCAGGCTCTGTCCAGCCTGGCCTGGGACAGGCAGCACCCCCAGGATTCCAGGACAGTTCTGCACAGGGCTTTGAGGTGCTTCAAAAAGCCAGTCCTGACTTTTTGTGTTTCCAAGCCCCTGGTGCAGCCCCCGGGGAGGGTGGGCACAGCCCCTTGGCCATCAGCAGCACCTGGCAGGAAGCATCTGGACTGAGGCTGGGAGGAGGAGGAGGAGGAGGAGGAGGAAGAGACAACTTTGGGGGAGAGAAGGATAGGGAGTACTTTACACTTCAAAAGACACATCATCTCCTTGCTTCACAAGATCACAAGGAAGAAGGAATAGCAAGGCTAGAGGATAGATTAACCTTCCTTCTCCCTGCTGCTTCCTTGTTCTATCCAATCCATCCTTCATGCACCAGCTAATTAAACATGAAACAAGGAGAGGGGGTGCTGAGCCTCATCAACTCAGCTCTACGTGCAGCAGTTCTGCTCCTTCAGCCTTGCAGCAGGGAATGCACTGGTGCAGGTGGTGCTGCAGGGGAGGCCCAGAGGGGACACACCTGCCTGGGACACTTCTACACACCTGCACCCTCACAGGCAGCCCTGCCCATCCCCAGCCTCTCTGCTGTGCCTTCCTGTCACAGAATCAGAGAATCTCAGCATGGTCTGGGTTGAGAAAGTCCTCAAAAAATTTTCCAGTGCCACCCCCTGCCATGGGCAGGGACATTTTCCACTGTCCCAGGCTGCTCCAAGCCCCGTCCAACCTGGCCTTGGACACTTCCAGGGATCCATGGGCAGCCACAGCTTCTCTGGGAATTCCACCTCAGCCTCTCCCCACCCTCACAGGGAGGAATTTCTTCCCAATATCCCATCTCACCCTGCCCTCCTTCACTGAAGGCCACCCCCATTGTCCTGTCACCCGAGGCTCTTTCACGCTGCCGAGCTGAGAATCTCTCTCGTCGTTGCTGTAATTTCTGACTGTAAGAACACAGCCTCAGCAATCCAGTCAAACCCCACTGCTCCTGATTTACAGCAGTACAAGAGGTGGATGCTGAGCTGCCCCTGGAGAAGAGGATTCTCACGACCTGAGCCGGGTCCCAGCAGGCTCTGTCTGCTGCACGACACGGTTTGTTCTCAGCCAGATAAACCCGGCACACGACCCTGCAGGGCCAAGGGGAAAAGCCTTTGCAGAGGGAGGGCAGCTCAGACACGACCCCTGTGCAGTCAGGGGATGTCCACCAGTGCTGATTTTGTTAATGAGCTCACTGCTGAGGGCTGAGACCCGACAAGCTCATTGGAAACAGCCTCGAGTTCAGCACAGCTCCCAGCTCTGCTGATGAAGGAGTCAGGAGTGGCACGAAATCCAGCTGATGGCAGAGAAGAGGGATCAGATTTTGCAGTGGGAAGGAGTCGGGCTCTCAGCTGTCACACTCATCTGCACATCTCTATCCATAAATCCAGAGCAGTGACATCTACAGCCCTCTCTATCAACATCCACGTACGGAAAGGCGAGAGGACTTTGAGAGGGAAATAACATCGCTGTGATGAGATTGTTTTATCTCCCTCCCCGGCTCTCAGGGGCAGCAGCCTGAGAGCTGGAGATGTGCAGAGCAACTGCCAGCAGAGGGGAGGAAGGTACCAACACGGGAGCCTCTCTTTTCCCTGAGGGTGCTGTTATTTTTCCAGCTTGCCAGTTCCAGTGAGTGCCTGCTGCATGTGTGTGCATATGCCAGCACTCTGCCTGGGAGAAAATGTGCTTTGGAATCATCCAGAAGAGGCAGAAACCCATCCTGCCCACACAGCCAGGCTGAGGCTGCCCCAAACACAGCTTGGGATGGGCACAGGCAAGAAGAGGAGCTGGGAAGCTTCTCCCTGCCCTGGTGCCTTCCTCCCATCAGGACACACTTCTCACCCTCCCAGGTGAGACCTGGCGTTCTGCTGTGCCAGAGGGATGGGAAAAGGGGAGTCTCCTTCATCCATGAACAGCAACAGCAGCTCCAGGCATGGGCAAGGGCCAGGAGCCAATTTACTGCCAGGTACCACACACTTTGTGACTGTGAGTTTCTATTTTTAACTTAATGATGGGCCTGTTCTGTTCCCTTCTCTGGTGTCACCTCACCAGGGGAGTTATTACAGCAAATTCCAACCCAACACCCACCCGCTGCGATGAGGTGGCCAGGGAGGCTCTTGGCATTCTCTGACCTCTCCCCTCACTTTGTGACTCAGGAAAAAGGGGAATAAAAGAGACTTTGCAAAGTGGGGTGAGACCTTCAGGAGAGCGACAGATTTCTTTTGGACACGTGTGAAGCACAGTGTATTGTTCCTTATCAGGGAGCCTGGCACACAACTTGCTGCTCCCCACATCGACACCTCGGCGTGTTTGTCTCAGAGAGGCAGCTCTGCAGAAAGGAGCCACCTCTGCCACTCCAGATTTGGTTGCTTGTAAGAAAAGCAGGAAGTTTTTTTTTTTTCTATTACTGCCACCCAGCCCATTTTCTCCAGTTCCAAGCCTTGCTCTCCCCTCCCTCCAACATCAATGCCTCACCTCAAAAATATCCTTGCTATGAGTTTCCAGCTTTTGTCTGCTTCACCAGAACAATCAGATTTTCACTGTATTTTTTTTTTTTTTTTAATGTGCTAAAAACGTGTTTACCTAGTTGTAATCCTGAGTGGGGCATTCTGAGGACTATCTAGATCTGAGGATTACATAAATCAAGTCACACCACATGCCTGAAGCCCAGCCTAGCTGTGCCCAGAGCAGCAGGGCTGGCAGCTGATCAAGGGATGGAAATGCCCTTTCAGGTCTGCTCTCACCTGGCTCAGCAGCTCCTCAGAGAGGGCTCTTTATTCCCAAGCTTTGGCACCACAGAGGTTTGGGTACTGCAAAGGCAGCACAATGACCTCGGAAAAGACAACAGGAATGATTTGACTGGAATGGAATCAAGGGACTGAGCTGCATTAACAACAGGAAATTGCTCAGAGAAAGAGCTTGCAATAACAGGCAGTTCTCCTGTCCCATGGCAACTGGGGATTAAGTGTGCATGTAGATAGGGGATAAACATGCAGATCTGATCTGAAAAGCAGAAATTTACCTAAAAACAGTTCCTCTGTCTTCAATCCTCCCTTATCTGCACTGTTTTTCGCAGCCACCTGCTCTTATCTCCAAGGGGCTTGCTGATTCCACGTGGGAAGGATTCACTAAGGAGGAAGGGCAGCTTATCCAGCATTTTCTGTCTGCCCCAGAGGTGCAGCACATCTGGAAAGGAGTGCTGGCACCCTCTGGGAGCTGCTCAGGCTCCCAAAAGAGCTTCCTTAGGAGCAAAACATTTTGTACTTTCCCAGTAAATTCAAGCCCCCTTCCTGACCTTGCCTCCCAAAGGATTGGGACATTTCCAGAGAACATCCCAAACCACAGAAAACAAACTCCACAATTGCACCCAATGATCCCCTGAAGAAGAGAAGCCCTGGATGAACCACAGGCCCAGCTGTACACCTGAAAAATGGCCCAAAATGGCCCAAAATGGCCCAAAATGGCTGCTGTCAGCCTTGACAAGGCCTCCTCAATTCACAAAGTCCTCTGCCTGCTCACATTAAAACTTTGTCTTGAAAAGCCTGATATTGTTCTGAGGCTGATCTTGACCTTCATGGGCCTTGAAGGTAAATTCCCCCTGCCTGGTTCTGGCTGTCCCATGCAATTATCAGCCCATTCTAATGAAATTCACCCCAAGCAGAGAGGCAGCGTGAGGCTCCTTGTCCTCAGCCAGGTTCTGTGCAGGGGCTGTGAATAAAATTCAGCCTTTTCTTCACTTCATGGGTCAATTCCAGCTCTTTGAGGCCTGGATGTGAAATCCTTTTATAAACAATTTCCTGCCTAATTAGACAACTCTGCCCCAGAGGTGCAGCACATCTGGAAAGGAGTGCTCTCCCGTGCTCTCAGGGCAGCAAAGTTTCCTGCAGCAGCTAACAAAGAGTTCACTTTGCTTTTTCCATGCCTCTGGTGGCTAAAGCCTCCCTGGACAAGGAACAACCCAAAATTATGGGCAGAGGGCTTTTGTTTCTCAAAGTCCTGGCTTTGAGAGTTTGAGAGTTGAGTTTTCCACTCCTTACTGTCACATTGCTTCAGTCTCTGGTGAGGTTTCCTCTCCTTTTCCAAGTTACCAAGGCTGTGATCAGCTAATATCTTGGAAAGGTATCCCCTCACATTTTAAACTTCTCTTGAAATGGGTATTTTTCAAAAACCATCTACATTTGGAGATGTAACTTGTTCCTTGCTGTCCTGTGATGCCCTGAAATGTCCAAGCATTCTGGGCTGGAGGGAAATAATTAATGAGATAATTGACATGATTGGGGGTGCTCCCAGAAGCACATGAGGTGTGCCTGCGGTGATCACCCTTCCCTGCCCTTGCACCATGGCTGGTCACAGTGAGGGACCTCATGAAAGCAGAGAGGTTGGAAGGGACCAGCAGTGAATAAACCAGCCAGGCTGGGCAAGAACAGCCCCCACATCCCAGAATTCACAGAATCCTGCAGCCTCGTGCTGAGGAACAATGTCTGAGTGAGTCCTGTGGCAGCCACATCTCCATTTCACTCCGTGCATCTCCATCCAGCCCAATTGGCTTGGACAGTGTGGGAAGAGGAGCAATTAGAGCCCTAATCAATAACATCCACAGCCCTCCCTGCTCTGAGCTCCTTAATTGGCATCCTGGTGTGAGGGGAAGGTCAGGCCAGGGCTGTGAAAGCAAACGGGGGGAAGAATTCCCAGTGCAAAGTGCAAACAAATCCCAGAGCAGGAGGTTCTGCTTCAAACCAGGCTTTGCTCAGTGCCAGCAGAGAGGGAACTGATGGGGGGGAGATACAGGTTTGGTGCTTCTGGTGAGGATAAACCCAACCCACAGCTGGCCATTTGTGCCATGGATCCCCACAAACCCCATGTTGTGGCATTCCCTGGGGATCTTTCCAGGCCTTGTACTCGTTGTCCTTGGTCTCCAGCAGGAAAAGGATTTGTTTTGTCTCCCTGCTCTGTGAAGAGAACTGACTGACACTGAATGTGAGGCTTTTATAAGTTTTGGTCCGTTTGCATATTGGGGTTAATTGTCCAATTACAGCTTCAGGTTATTCCAGCATTGCTCAGCCTCCCCCTCTGGAGGCCTCAGCAGTGGTGGTGGTGCCTTGGGAAGGCTGAGCTGGAACAGAGTGGACAGAGCCAGAGAATAAAGTAGATATTTATTAAAAGGCCTTTAAGGATACACCTTGGGCAGTGCAAGAGCCTGGTCAGGGCTATACCCAAGGTGGACCCAAAATGGACACAAAATGGACTTCCAAATGCTCCTCAGCTCCTCCCAGCCCCAGGTAATCCTGATGAATTTTCTGAAATAGTCCGTAAGAAATGGAAAACGAGTCTGGAAGGTCTGGTCTCTGAGGTGATTTACTAAATAATCCATAAATGTCTAATTTAACAGGAGCCATCCCACCTTGAAATCACTGCCTGGAGAGTTCAGGAGCATATTTCCTTTTCGTAATGGAAAGGGATAGAAAAAGAAATTCAACAACTCCTTGAAACTGACAACTTTGTTTAAATTCCTTCCAGAATTGTGGTTTCATACCAAGAGACCCAGGCCTGCTATCAGGACATCTTTTTTCTAGGAAGATGACAATTTAATTGAGCCAGCATTCTCCATGCAGCAAAAAAGGGCACGGGGACATCTGAATTGACACGAGGAGTATTTCTGTAAAACACTCACATGCTTCATCCTGAGTGTGTGCTCAGCCCTGCTCCTGCTCCACGTGTCAGGAATGCCATGCCAGCCTGCAAACCCAAGTGAAGCTTAACAGATGAGCTTAAAGACCTCAAACGACCAGCAGGTCAGACCCCATCCCTCACAAACTGCCTGCTTTCCACTCAAACTGAGGCCAGCTCGTCCCAGATGAGGATCCAGCCTAAGATTTCCTGCTGAAGCATTAAATTGGAGCTGCATCCTCAGCACACCCCTGAGCCACTGCTCCACCCAGCAGCAGCAGTGGGGTGGAGGTGCCCCAGTCATCAGAGATGTCCAGCTTTTCCCTTTCTTTCCACTTCAAATGTCCCATCCCAAGTGCCAAAGGTGACATTAAGCAGAGCTCTGTTGTCCCTGCCCTCCTCCCTGGCTATGCTGGAACCTCGAGGCAGCACTGAGTGAGGCCATGTCACTGCACAGATGTGTCACTCTTGTCACTGCAGGCTGCACCTGGGACAGAAATAGGCAGAAATTAGTGGCTGATAGAAAAAAAAATAAAAAAATCTTAATATATCCACTTGCTCCAGAGGGTCTGTGAGACAGAGCAGCAGCAGCAGCAGCCCCTGGGTAAAATCAAGTCTTGCACAGCCAAGAGCCTCCATGGGCTGAGCACAGCTGGGAGAGGCACCTCAGGAGCTGGGGCTGATGTGGTTGCACAAAATCCCTCAGGATGGGGGTGATGGGGTCATTGGGGTCATTGATGGGGGTGATGGGGTCATTCCCACTGGTGCTGACAGCAGCACGAGGAGGTTTGGTGTTGCTGGGCTGAACAGAGGGGTGAGCAACCCCAGGACACCATGACACCTCGACACAAAGTGCTGGTTCCTTCACCCAGGCTGCAAATGGCCTGTGGAATCAGTGGGATTTTTAACAGAATATGGGATAACAAGGTTAATCCAGGTCCTGTTGTGGTCACACAGAGAGGTGTTGGCAGACTGGGAAAATAACAAATTCATAAAATCATCATAGAATCACAAAATCCCAGAATGGTTTGGGTTGAAGGGTCATGAAATCCCAGAATGGTTTTGGTTGAAGGGTCATGAAATCCCAGAATGGTTTGGGTTGAAGGGTCATGAAATCCCAGAAGGGTTTGGGTTGAAGGGGTGTTGAAACTCATCCCATCCCACCCCTCTGCCATGGACAGGGACACCTTCCACTGGACCATCCAGCCTGGGCTTGCTCTCTGGTTTTCCCAAATCCATAAAAGCACAATCCCAGCTAAAGGGCCACCACAAACCCTGCCTGTCCCCACCTCTTCCACTTGTGCAACACTTCCCATTTCAAGAGGAGAGATTATTGATCGTTGGGCTTGTTGTAGAGGCTGGCATGATTTATTGAAGCATTTGCCAATAAACACCAGGATGGGAGGTTGTTTTTCCAGCATTCCCACAGTGGAGCACTAGAGGAAACAATAACCAGCCCTGTGATTGTTACTGTGGGACTTCTCCTGCCAATTACACTGAGTTACAAGTTTCAGTTATGGGATATAAAATAATTAACTTCATAAGGTCCAAGAAGGATTGCTTGCTCTCCATGAAGGATCTTCTTCCTCTGTTTTTTTTTTATGCCAACACAATGTATAATGATCAGAGCTTAAAAAAACACTCTGCAGATTCCACAGAACTCAGTATTTCATCACTTCTGCTGCTCACCACGATTTTAATAACAAAAACAGGTTGTCAGGGTCATAAACCCCAGGTGAACATTCCCTTCCTGCCCTCATTCCCATGGCAGGAACAGGACTTTCAGCCAGAAGAGCACTGCATGAAAACAAGGTGCATTTTTGCATGAAAACAAAGTGCATTTAGCAACAGCTCTGGGAGATTTGTCATATAAGTTTCAGCTTAATGAAAATAAAAATCGAATTAAGGCTCTCGCGAAGTCTTCCTTGGGATTTTTCAAGTGATGAGATTTAATTAAAAGTAAGCAAGGAAAAAAGGGAAGCATTTCATGGACTGAGAGGAATAACCCAGAACTGCATTCAGGACAGTGTGAGCAATGAAAAGCAGCGAGCCCTGGTGGGGAAGGAGTTTTCTTAGGGATGGTTTCACCTGAGAGCCAGAACAGTCTGAGGGATCTCTGCAGACTGGAGGAGCCTCCTAGTGCCCCTCTGCTTGAACTGGGATGGAAAGGGGGTGAGGGTTGGGGCACAACAAAAGGGTCCCAGCACCCTGCTGCTGTAGATTATATATATATATAAAATATTACTATTATATTTATATGTAGATATATATTTATAGAAACATTATATATTTATATAATATTATATATAATAAATATATGATAAATTATAATATATAATAAATATATAATACTAAAATATAACAATAGTATTATGTTTGGATAATAGAA
>JANPWX010000165.1:132630-151078 GCA_024734555.1 Trochalopteron elliotii
GCCACCCCTGCCATGGGTAGGGACACCTTCCAATATCCCAGGTTGTTCCAAGCCCCATCCAGCCTGGCCTTGGACACTTCCAGGGATCCAGGGGCAGCCACAGCTTTTCTGGGAATTCTCTCCCAGCCCCTCCCCACCCTCACAGGGAGGAATTTTTCACCAATCTCTAACCTAAACCTCCCCTCTCTCAGTTTGACTCAGATTCACATACATTTATTGACTGCTTTCAGCCCTAATAAAAATCCGAGATGTGTTAGCTGAAGGTTCAGATTACATTTTGGATCCAAACTAGGTCACACTTGCTTCCAAAGCCAAAAATAAGCTCTTATTCCAAAACCACAGGATAAACAGAAGCCTTTCCATCATCATGGAGCATTCTTCAGCCTGATGTTCCTTTCAGAGCACAGCCCCTCTCATGCATAAATGCCATGGTAGGACAAGGATTCAGGAGTGGCGGGTTAATGTAATAATGTTTTGCAAAATGAGAAAAAATAATCAAATAAGCCCTCAAATGGAAATGTTGGCATTCACTCCCAACAGTGCAGTGTCAAAAAAAAAGGAGATTATAATTACCTCTAAGGCTCACAACAGCAAATGCAGTTTCCCACAGGAGTTTTACCTCCATAAATGAAAAAAAAAAAAATTCCTAATTTACAGGTATTGGCTCCATTAAGCCCTATGGAAATCCTGCAGTAAAGCCCATAATCCCCCCTCAGACCTCCCAGCACTTGGGGGGTGTCCCCAGCTGAGGAGCAGGAAAAGCTCTGGATCCAAGTGCAATTCCCTCCCTTTCAGCCCGGGATGTGCTGAGCAGGAATGACAGATGCCCGTGGAGACCCTGGGAACCCTCAGCTGCAGGATCTCACAGCACATTTCAGCTCTCACAGAACACAGGGTGTTAATCCCTCCTCTAACACCCACAGTCCTGACTAAACAGGAGAGGAAAGGCCCAAATTTTCAGGGATGGGGCCTGGGCTCAGCTCAGGGACTGGTTTTGCTCCTAAGGGAGACACAAAGTCTTTTTTTTTTTGGTTACTTCATTCCTGTTGTGCAACCCAAGGTGAAGGATCCTGCCCTGCCCCTTCATCTCCAGAGTATTTTGTGGCAGCTGGACATAACCAGGGATGGAGAAGGACTCAGAAATCTCATGGGATTGCTGCTCCTCTCCTTTGGCTCTGAGAAAAAGCTGCTGGGCTCAGGATCTTTTTGGACAAGTCCCTCACGCACCCAGATCCAGAGACCAGTTTTGGTGTTGAGGCTTCCCAATAAATTCTCCTTAAACAGCTGCCCCTGAACTGGCAATTTCCTTTTAAAAACACTAGTTTTATCATTTGCCTTTGAGATCAGAATTAAAGACGTGGAATTAAATAAATTAAATTAAACAGAAACACCTCCCCGCTCCTTGCCCTTTCCCTGTTGACCTACAGACTCCAGGAGGAATTTGCAGGTAATTGTGTACCTCCTCTCCTTTTCCTCAGCTCCAACCACAGCCTCGACACTAATAAACGTATTTACAAGTGTTTTTTTGCTCACTCCATTGAATCACTGTGCCCAGGGTGTGTTTCCAGGTCCTGGGAATCCCCTGGGATTTTGGGAAGGGGCTGGCTGCTGGCTTCAGACTCTTGTTTAACCACTCAACCTCACCCTGCTCTTTCATTTGCAAACCCACCAAGGCGTGTGAAGAGTTTGAGTCATCTCTGAGTCAGCTGCTCTCAGCACACTGACACCCGAGGCCAGCAGCTGGAGAAAGGGAATTATTCTGGATGATGGAGAATAAACCATCCTGGCACGAAGGGCTGAGGCTCCAGGCACGGCAAGTCCTTGCTGAGGTTACTTCATTTAAAGGTAAAGTGAATCCTCCATCAGCACTGGGAGCATGAAGAGAGGGGAAATGATGGATTTTTCCTCACACAGACCCTGAGGAGGAGCCAGCATCCCTCAGCCTCCCCTCTGGAGGCCTCAGTGATGGTGGTGATGCCTTGGGAAGGCTGAGCTGGAACAGAGACTGGACAGAGCTGGAGAATAAAGTGGATATTTATTAAAAGGCCTTTAGGATACACCTTGGGCAGAGCAAGAGCCTGGTCAGGGCTACACCCAAGGTGGACCCAAAATGGTCCCAAAATGGACAAACAGTCACAATGTCTCATGCTTTTATAAGTTTTGGTCCATTTGGATATTGTGGTAAATTGTCCAGTTACAGCTTCAGGTTATGAAATCCCATCCTTCTTGTTTTCTCTCTTCAGCCCACCCTTGGGCCTGAAAGTTTTAACAGTTGTCCTTGGTGTGCAGCAGGAGAAGGATTTGTTTTGTGTCCCTGCTCTGTGCAGAGCTGAGTGACACTGACTGTGAGCTCAGAGCTGCACCCCTGGACAGCACAGAACCTGAAACACATCAAAGATAAAACTGAAGGCATCAGTGTCAGGCAGCTGATGGAGCAGCAGGACCTGATGGGATCCCTCCTCGTGCTGCTGAGGGGGAAAACATCACAGATATCTTAGAAACAGAGAAGGGTTTGGGCTGGGAGATCTCGTTCCCAACCCCCACCATGGGGGGCTGATTTGATCTTAATATGATTAGAAAGGTTGTGAGAGCTCAAGGGGAAGGGTGAAATGGTGGGGCAGGAAAGATCCACAAGTTTTTGGGATAAAAACCACTCGGGGATAGTTACAGGCAGGTGCTGCAGGTGGAAGGAATGATGGAACAGAAGGGTCTCCTCCAACTGGGAGCAAGTGGAAACCAGTGCTGGAGAGCCACTGGAGCCAAGAGCACAGCACAGGCCTCGCTCCTGGCATTGATTTTCCATGGAAAATACTCAGCCCTGATTGCAGCAGGTGTCAGAACAAACCCCTTCAATTACATCAAGAGAGAGAGAGGCTCGATGGGGAGGATGAGAAAATCAAGAGAAGCCATTTCATGCCAGACCTGCTTGGATCTGGCTCTGCTGGGCCTCAGGCTCTGACAGATCCCAGCTCATCCCACTGGGCTGTTTGATTCCAGCTCCATGTCCTTGTTCCTCCTGCTCTTCTCCTCTGCTGTGGATTTCTGACACTCAGGGAATAACCACCTGGAACAAAACTTCCATTTCCTCAGCTTTCCTCATTACTGCTCCTTAGGATTTTAAGTCTTCAGGCATCTGATAAATTAAAATCCTGCCTTTCCCACACACTTCTGTGTCCTACACCCACTACCAAGTGAAAATAATCATTTTCTTATATGAAAACAAAACTATAATCAAATAGTGTTTTTCTAGACACCTGCTCACGCTCCACGGTAGGAAATTAATTCCAGAGAGAATCTTGCTGAACTCCAAGGCCTGACAAACTTTTCATCCTGTAATCATTTTTTCAGGGGAAGGGAAAACAAAATACATAAAACAGACAAATGGAAATATCACTAATCCCATCATGGCTGCAGAGGAAAAGGGTAATAAAGAGAAAGATGACAGAGTGGAATTGTTCCACGGTGAATTTTCGGCTCAAGTTCTCTGTCTCCTGATCTTTCCAGACCACTGCCTCACCTGGGGGAAGGAGCTCTGCTGATGGCAGCCAAAGGTCTGCTTCCACTTCCAGGAGCTTTAACCATCCCTTAGAGTTTGTGCTGAAGGAACTGAACAGCTCAAAGTGGGGAGAAAAACTGGAGCTGCCACCACCATTTGGGACACAGATTTTGGGGTTCAGACTGAAAGAGGGGAATTTTGGTTAGATATGTAGAAGAAATTGTTCCCTGTGAGGATGAGGAGGACCTGGCACAGGGTGAGAAGCTGTGGCTGCCCCTGGATCCATGGAAGGCCAGGCTGGACACTGGGGCTTGGATGGACCTGGGACAGTGGAAGGTGTCCCTGCCCATGGTGGGGATGGAATGGGATGAGCTTTAAGGTCCCTTCCTAACCCAAACCATTCAATGATTCGTGGGTTTTTGTTGAATTATATCAGGTTTTTGTAAATACAGAATCCCACAATCATTAAGGTTGGAGAAGGCCTCCAGGATCAAGTCCAACCCTTGACCTAATCCCACCCTGCCCTCCAAACCCCACTGTGGCATGAGGAAGGCAATTGCCAGCTTCCATAGAGGAAGAAAATCCCCAACTTTGGTGGCAAAGGAAAATTTTAGGAGCATTAAAAGCCACCACAGTGAGCATTAGACACCCACACCCCAATTACACTGTGCACAGTAGAACTGGACTTAAACCCTGGCTTAGCTGTGAGAAAAATGTTGAAATGCTTTGATGAATTGAGGTTCTTCAGAAGGAACAGAAACTCTCATTTCATACCACAGCCTCAATACAGCACCACTGACTCAGCTCCAAGCATGAACCACCATACAGGCAGCCCTGGAAATTGAGCTGTGGCCATCTCTTCTTCCCCTCTCAAGTCTGTGGCTGGCAGAGGAGCTGAGCTGCAAAGAAATTACCCTCTCCTCCAAAAAAAAACCAAAAACCCACCCCAAACCCCACAAATCAGTCCCCCAAAACTAAATTTGCAGTAGTCAGCAGCCAACCCTGTCAGCAAACTTTCCACATCCACCAATTATAGCTCAGCCCCCCTCACTCTGTCACTCAAGCATCACCTGCAAGATCAACCAGACCTTGATCCAAGTGTTTGGCACCTTTCCTGCAGGAGGATTCAAGGGATCTCACAGAGAAAAGCTGTCCTTAGTTTTATTTTTCTGTTTCAAGTCTTGCTTATTTAAGAACATTTGTCTCAGTGATTGAACCCCCAATGTTTCACCTGTTGCAGGGGAGAAGAAAGCAGCGATGCTCGCTCAGGAAAGTAGCTAAAAAAAAACCCCTCAGGGGTCCAAATGATTTATCCTCTCTTTGGTCCTTCAGACTCCTCTTCTATTAAAACATGGGTGAAGTTTAGCCCCCTGAAAATTAACTGCTGACAACTTCCTGCTATGATGTATCTCTCCAGAGGTTTTGTTGGCACCAGAGAGTTGCTGCTCTGCACATCTGCACTAAACACTGTCTGCTGGCCATAAATCCCCACTCCCCCGAGCTGTGTGTGTCCATATATATTCCAAATGGGAGTGAGAGCCAGATGGAGAGGCAGGGGGAGAGGGGAATTAGCCAGGCAGGCACTTCCCAGCCAGGCACAGAGCCCCAGCACTGGGCTGTGCCTCCAAGCTAATGAGGAGGGCGAAGCAGAGACAGCCAGAGGTTTATTGATGATTTGGGATGACCATCAGAAAGCCCAAACAATAAAATCACTGAAATTGCTTCTTCATGCATGCAGGTTAAACCTCCTCCAGCTTTCCCTGTCATTTCATTTCCCCCCCTTCCCCATCATGTAAAAGGAAAAAGCTGTTTTTGAGCAGAACTAGAAAACCAGCAATGCCACCACCAAGGAAAACCTGTCAAATTCCAGGCTCAGAGAGCTCAGAACTCCTTTTGTTCTTTTGAATGGGGCAGGAAAAGAAGTAATGCATGAAAAATGGAACAAGGTGTCAGTATTTATATCCACAAAGCCAAGGCAAAGGAACAGCTCCTTGATAATGGCTTTCCTGCCACCAGCCTGGGAGCCCTCAAAGGGAGGGATAAAAGCAGGGCATGATCTAAGCAGCTCAGCTCATGCAGAGGAAGAAACTCATCTGAGACACATTATTTGCCAAACGTGACCTTTATTGGCTTGATGGGAATCTCATGGGCTGGAGGTCTAAAGGTCTTTGGCACCTGGGAGGAGGAGCAGCGTTCACCCCACGTGTGGATTTTCAGCCACACCATAACTATTGTTTCAATTTTCTCTCTGTTTAAGAGCTGATCCTTTTGCAGGTGAGGAGAAACGGGCAGAAAAACATGAATGTGGCTCAGATTGACATTTTTGGCTTGGCTGCTGTGAGTTATTTGGATTTCCTTGTCCCACCTCTGGCAGAGTTGGCACCGCAATTCCAGGAGGGAATCGCTGCTCCCACTCAGCTGCTGAAAACTCAGTGCTGTCTTCCTCACCCACCATGGTAAAATCCTTTCCCAACAGCTCTGGATCCACAGTTTGGGGCAGTTGGGAGTGGAGGCCCAGGAAAGCATCACCCACCTCCTGCAGAGGCAAAGCAGGGCTCCAGGGTCTCCATCACTGAAGTCATTTCAAGGATAAGGTCTTGCTTTCCCTCACAGAAAGCAGACACAATGAGGACATCAGCCAGCAGGGAGGAAGGTTTTAGTGTGTAAACAGGAATAATAATAATAATAATAATAATAATAATAATAATAATAATAATAATAATAAATGAGTNAATAATAATAATAATAATAATAATAATAATAATAATAATAATAATAATAAATGAGTGATGGAATATCAGGGGGAATATCCACCATGGAGAATCACTGAGCTCTGCCAGTCTCTGATGTGGAAAACACTCCTTGGTGTGGTGAAAGCATTGGCCCTGCCCTGCTCCAAAGACTGCCCCAAAGCCAGAATTTTTGGTCAAACCAAGAGCCATGAACCCTCCCAGCCTGTGCCATCCCTGTTTCCAGGGCTGAGGAGCCCAGGGGAGTCTGAATCTCCTTCTCCTGCTCCCTCCCCATGGAGAATTACTATTTTCTTTAAGGTGAACAGCTCCTGCCTTTCCTCCCTGCAAACTCTGCAGTGTTTTCTAGCAAGAGCTGCCCCAGGAATGTAAACCAGACACATTTGTGCAGAAGGAATGACAGGATTAAGTTTTGTTTTATATTTCCTTCCTCTCAGGTGCTCTTGATGCCAAGAAGAGATGCAGATGCAGAAGGAGCAGAATATGACTGTACAATAAAACAATAGCTTGGATTGAACCATTTTATAAGAGCAAATTTACAAAGAAAAAAACCTCAACTTAAAATATAAATTGTTACAGCAGGAGCACATCCCAACAAAGCAGATGGTACAGTCTGTTTTACTAATTAGCTTTCAGACCCAGTTGTAGAAATTAGAAGTGATAAAGAGCATTTCTCTTTTATCAGGATCCAAAAGTGTTTGAAACACTCTGTTAGAGTTGAGTAATTGCAGGGGAATGTTCACAGAGGGATCTGAAGTCACTATTTCAGTACAGTGTGGTTTTTATTTCTTTAAGTCAGTAGTGATAGGCCACATTCCTTCATATGGGAAGGAAAATAGAATCAGGAAATCATGGAATGGTTTGGGTTGGAAGGGATCACCCATTTCCATCCCCCCACCATGAGCAGGGGCATCTTCCACCACACCAGGCTGCTCCAAGCCCTGTCCTACCTGGCCTGGGACATTTCCAGGGATGGGGCAGCCACAGCTTCTCTGGGAAATCCATCCCAGCCCCTCCCCACCCTCACAGGGAGGTATTTCTTCCCAATATCCCATCTGACCCTGCCCTCTGACAATGGGAACCCATTTCCCCTTGTCCTGTCACTCCAGTTCCTGATGTGGAGTCAGTTAGAATTCATCTCATTCTGATTTTCAATTAGCATTTTTTTTATTATCTCCTTGTTTATTCCATTCCTTTGTCCCCACACACTGCCCAGGCTCTCTGACAAATGCAGTCACACTGGACAGGCCAAAGCTTGGGAGGTCCACAGACATCTCATCACCCACAGGCAGAGCCCCAATTCCTGATCCCCTCTGTGTGGAACACTTCCCCCCAGCTCTCTGATCAGCCCACAAGAATTAATCAATCTCCAGCTCCTGTTCTGCAGAGCAGACAAAACAAAACCTTGCTATTCCCATTTCTCTCTGGGCTCACAGATGGGCTGTGACTTCACAGGAGTATTAACAACCCCACCAGGCCACTCAACCATCCATATTCAGGGAGGAGAAACGAGAGGCAGAGTTTAAATTCTCCCCAAATTCAGGGCTGTGCCTGCAGGAATGAATTTGCAAAGGCAAGAGGAAGCAGAATTGTTCAGAACGATCCTTTCCCAGCCCAAATGCACAGAGATGGAATCAGAGGATCATTAAGGCTGGAAAAAACCTCCAAGATCATCAAGTCCAACCTTTGAAAATCTTCAAAATTTGCATGGTTTTAGTGCCTATCAAGAGAACTTTCTGCAACCTTTCAAAAATTATCAGAACAGCACTTCTGGGGCAAAAATCTGCAGTTTGGCACAGAAAGAATTTGTTTCCTTTTGTGTTGGAACAGACAGTACAAAAAGAATGGTCTGACATTAACAAAGAAAGGCATTTAGGGTAAGTCAGAAACAAAAAATTGGTTTCCTTCCTGGTGGACTGTGAAGCACTGCAGGGAAAACAGCCCTGCCACGAGGAGAAACTCTAAAAATTCAAAGATTCTCTGGGGAAAATGGCACCTCCAGCTCCAGCACTGAACCATCCCCAGCCCCTTTTGGCTGCAAACCTCCCAGCACAGCTCCACACATCACAGCTCAGGGCACCAGGGAGCAATGGCCTTGGATCCCTGGGAAACCAGGTGCTTCAGGCAACCTATTCTATTTCAAGGAGAAGAAATTCTATGAAGAAGTAGAAAAAATAATGCAAAAATCAATGATTCTCACTTGAGAAACGGTCACAAGTCATAAATCTCATTTTGCACCAGCACAGCTGGGCTGGGTCTCTGCTCCCCCTGGTTCCAAGGGTGTGCAGCTCCTTGATTTCAGATTTGATATTTGAAGGAGGAGCAGACCAGGCTGCTGCCAGCACCCTGCACCCTGCTTTGGCTGGGCTGGAGGCTGAGAAAAGCAGAGGGCTCAGGGCTTTCACCCCCAGAGCTTTGGGCAGGGGACCCTCAGCAGGGCCTGTGGCAGCAGCACAGCCCAGGGCTGCTCTGGCTCACTCTGGGACTGCACCAGAGATAGAATCACGACGTTGTGAAGGCTGGAAATGCCCTCCAGGATCATCAAATCCAACTTTTGACCAAACTGTGCCCTCTAATGAGGATTTTGGGCACAGGCTGTCCCTCACAGCCACAGCTCTCAGCCCAGCCCACTCTGCATCCCCCCACTCAGAGACTCAGCAGTAACATCTGCCAAAATATTTCCACAGCCCTTCCAAGAGGCATTGACGAGCCTCTCTGGCACAAACTCACACCTGGAGCCATTTCTGTGAAACTATTTCTTTTTAAACCCAGCAGGAGAGAACAGCTGTATTTTATAGGGTTTAGGCTTTATGGGGAGCAATGAATTTCTTTAATTGCAGCGTGGCAAAAGAACAGTTCTGCTTCTCAGCTCCAATGAAAGGCTGGAAAAGTGTCCAGGGTGAATTCCCCAGAGCTGGTGACGTTACACACGTGCTTTCTTTTATTAAAAGCAGAAATTTAATTCCATCTGCTCCTCTCAGTGCCCTCCTCCCTGGAGTGCTCCTGTGCAGGTTTAAGGTGAGAGGCACGGCTTGGCTGTGGCACCCAGCCATGGTGCTGGGCTTGCTCCAGCACTGAGGGACCTGAAAGGACCCAAATGTCACCTCTGGAGTTAAAAACTTCAACGCTGCAGCTCTGGAGCAATAAAAGAGCAGATGGAAGCAGGAGATCAAAGAGGTTGTGCTGCAGGGAGCTGCTTCCAGGAGAAGTTACTCAGCACCTTTTGACTCACAAAGCATCTTCTTGTGGCAGGAGGGTTGAGACAGAATCCTGGAATCCCAGAGTGGGGCAGGTTTATGGGACCACAGAGGGTCACCTGCCCCAGGAGGGCCATCCCAGAGCACAGCAGTGTGTCCAGAGGGCTCTGGAGTATCCCCAGGGAGGATCCACAGCCTATCTGAGCTCTGTTCCAGTGCCCACAATGAAATTCTGCCTCCTGTGCAGGGGGAATTCCCTGGGATCAGCTCCTGCTCCTTCCTCTGGTGCCACTGCTGGGCCTGGAGCAGAGCCTGGGCCTGCTCTGACCCTCCCTGCACACAGGGACACACAGGGACAGACAGGGATGGACAGAGATGGACAGGGACACCCAGGGACACACAGAGACACCCAGGGACACAGGGACACCCAGGGTCACAACAGGGACAGACAGAGATGGACAGGGACACCCAGGGACACACAGAGACACCCAGGGACACAGGGACACCCAGGGTCATGACAGGAATGGACAGAGATGGACAGGGACACCCAGGGACACTCAAGGATGGACAGGGGCACAACAGGGATGGACAGAGACACCCAGGGACACACAGGGACACCCAGGGATTGACAGGGCTGAGGGCCCCTCTCAGCTGGGGCTCCTCTCCAGGCTGAGCAGCCCCAGCTCCCTCAGCTTTTCCTGGGCAAGGAGCTGCTCCAGGCCCTTCCTCATCTCCAGGAGCTCCTGTCCCTGCTGTGCTGAGGAGCCCAGGACTGCAGACAGCACCCCGAGGACAGCAGTGCCCAGGAGATGGGAGCCTGCAGCTGGGATTTGAGGTGCTGGGGGATCATCCTCCTGGATTTCAGTCCCAGCACCTGCCCATGTTCCTGCTGCCTTCAGTCTGGCAGCAGCAAACTCTGCTGTACCCCGAGGCAGCTCCTCCAGCCTCGCTGTCCCCTCCAGCCCCCAGCAGGAAAACACCCAAAACAAGCCCCTGTCCCATCCCTGGACAGTCCAGCAGGGCTTTTTATAGAACACCTGATTGCATCTCTCTTTGTTCCCCCCTCCTCTTTTCCCATTACCTCATGTCTAGGGCTTGATTTCAATCACAGCCCTATTTTCACATAAAGCCCTGGCTATTTTTAGGGCTAAGTAAGTAAATGGCTCATAAATAGCTTCTTGATTCCTCCCAGTTCGTGTTGCTCTTACATGTCCTACTTCTCCCCTCTGAAACTTTTGTCCCTCCCTGGTGACAATGACAACGTGTCACAGGGAGCTGTGCCCTTAAGTGTTTTCTAATAAGAGAAATCAGGGAGGGAGAGGAACCAGGTTCCTGTAATTGCCTCAGCAAACAGCCCAACATGCACTTAGACACCAGGATTAGGGGGCCTGGGTGACAACTTAATTTCACACTGCTCGTGATTAGACCTGGTAGGAGAATTGATTTCTCTCCCCGTGCTGCCCACATTCCAGTTGGGAACGAGCCACCCAAACTTTTCACAAAGGATAAATTGATAGAGGGAAATTAATTTCAATTGACACAGCTTGGGTTTTCTTCAGCTAATCAAAGGCAGCCTCCTAATTAAAGCAGCGTGTAAACAGTGGAGGGAAAATACAACTGCTGTCATCTCCTGATGCTTCCCACCTGGATGGATTTACCACAGTGCTCAGCCTGGAGGGAGAGGATGTTCTGCTCCATGAAAGGGTGTGGAATGATCTGCTGCAGGGCTCTGAACGGAGAGCAGGGGTGGGGGAAGGAAGGAGCTGGGTGGTTCCTGCTGGGCAGCCCCCAAAAATGTGGATCAAAGTCACAAACCCACCCTGGGTCCAAGAAGTTGGGCTGAGAGTTGGCTGGGAGTTGGAATATTTGACACTGCACAAATTTCCAGCTGGGAAAAGGGACAAGCTCCCTTTCCTGCCAGTTCTGCAGGGAGCACTGCCCTGCCAGTGGCACTTGAGGACAGTTCTGCCACTCCAGGCTGGACCATTTTAGCTTCTTGAAGCTGAACATCCATCCCAATCACCCACCTGCAGCAGCAAGTCCCTAACCCCATATCCAGAGTTCTCTGATCCTATTGCTTATTTTAGGTCAACCCTCTTTAAAGAAGCCCAGCCTGACCCCCAAAACAGGGTGAGAGCAGCCTCCCCTAACCCTGAGACCTTAGAGAGATTTAAAAAAACTTTAAATACTGAAAAATACACCATGCAGCAGCCAGGCCAGGAGAAGAAACTTGTTCCTCATGGTGACAGCAATAAAGCTGCAGCACGATTTGCTGCTCTGAGCCACAGGTTTATTTGGAGTTAATCTTATTTGCTTTTCAGAGGGTTTCTCAGCTTCTCAATGAGCAGAACATGAAAGCAGTGACAGGTTCAGCAGGTGCCTCGTTCCAGCAGGGAAATCCTGCTCTGGCAGTGAAGTGTTCAAACCACAAAGAATATTCTGTGTAAATTCCCCAGCACGGGCTGTTCCCACATTTCCCTGTGCTTCCATCCCATTCCTTGGGGAGGGTCCCTGGGGGTGACCCCAGCTCTGTTTTGAGGGGGGCTGAGCAATCCCCACTGCAAATCTCTGCTGGCCCAGGACCCCTCAGCTGCCCCAGGGCTCCCCCAAATCACAGTGACACCGTTCCACAAGTTGTGTCACTGTGCACAACGGGGAAAAAAAATCCCAACTCAGGGAGTCTCCAGAAATATTTTTGGGACTGCAGGAAGTACAGGCAGCTGCTATTATGTCTCATCTGAGCTCTCTGTCCCAGAAAAGTGTTATCAACAACTTTTCAGGTGACAATTTTATTTGTATATTTATTCTTAAACACAGAGAGCTGTCCTAGAGAGGTGCCAAGTGACATTTGATGTGGCATCCTTAAGCTGAGAAAGGATTGCTCTATAGTTTGCAACTTACTGTGGATGTTTGCCTGTCAGGGAAGGCTACAAACCTATTTTAATTAAAAGTGGAGCTAGGGACTGACAGCTGAACTGAGCTGCTTTGAAAAGAAGTGCTGAGAAGAGTCTGGAATGAGTTTTAAGTTTCTAAAATAGCCCCATGTTTTATATCAAAGGGAAAAAAGGAACATCCCTCAATGGCATTTTACACAGTCACCACAGGACAATGGACTGAGAGCCAAAGGTTCAGAATAATTCCACTTGGAATTAACTCTCCTGTGGGATATTTGTTTTATCAGCCAGATGCCTAGGGCTCCTTACAGTCCTTACACAAGAAGCACAAATCCTCATACTCCCCCCAGCCATCAGAACCACGAGGAGGGAGAGAGAGAAGAAAATTGGTTTGATTTGATACAAGAAAATTGGTCTGATTTGATACACTTAAACTGAATTTGGCATTTTAAGGAATAGCTGCACTTCTCCATGAACAACGAGTTGAAAGTGAAGCCCTGGGCTTCCCTGCACAGCCTCCTAAGGGGAAAAGGAGGAATTTCATCTATTGCTGTCCTTTGCTGACCCCAAAACCAGGGCTGGGGACCACCAGTGACTCTGTGCCCGTCACATTTTGGCCACAGCTGCTCCTACAAAAAACACCTTGCACCAGCTCTCCAAGCAGCACCTAATTGAAACATAAAAGCACACTCCAGCTTTTTTATAGCATATACAAATACTGCTTCTCCTCCTGGAACATTTGAGCGTTCAGGAGGAGAGCGTGGATCAATAATTCTTCTATTAGATAATTGAAACATGCCCCTTGATTTACACTAATGCACTTGTTAAGCAATAAGTGATGGGGTTGGGGGCAGGTCTGCAGTGCTGGAGCTGGGCTTTGATTCATGGGCTGGGAGCAACAGAGGGGCTGGCCCAGCTCAGCTTAGCCAAGCCCAGCTTTGCTTTTCAGGGGATTTTACCCACCCAACACCTGCCTCAGCAGCTGGAGCCTTCAGGGCTCCTCAGGGCAATAAACTGTTGGATTTAAGGGGTCATTCCCTCTACTTAAATAAAAAGCATTTTGAAAAGCTCTGCCAGCCACCAAAGAGCTCAAAGGAGGCTCCTTGTGCTGATTCCCCTTTCAGAGCCCCTGCTGACCTTTCACAGCCCAGGACAGGGCAGGTCCCACTTTCAGCAATCCAGGAATCCCTTCCTGAGCTCCTCACCCCAAACCCAGAGCAGGATGAAGGACAGCCTTGGGAAAGTCCCTCCCCTGACACTCACCAGGCCGTGCCAAGGCCCAGCACTCAGCCAAGCAGTTTGGTTCATCCAAGATAAACACTTTGGCAGTGCCTGGAGGAGCTGGGAATGTTGGGATCACCACGGGACACTGCAGCAGCTCAGCCCTGGCTCGGGGTGCAGCTCTCATTGACTGCATCACTCCTGGCTCAAACCCCGTGAAAAAGTTCAGCTCAATTGTACCTTCTGGAAAGTTAAGCCATAATCAATGCACGAGCAGGCAGGCTGGTTCTGCTCCAGCACAGGCACGATTAATTCCCATCGGATGGGAAGCAGCAGGATCTGTCTCGCACTCATTAGCGCGTTACTCAGCTCCTCAAGGAGCAAACACTTCATGTGCCATTTTTGGTCAGAGCTGCCTGATCACTCATCCCCAGTGCCTCAGGGGAAGGCATAAACGTAGGACTTTTCCTCGCTGGAAGGGGGTGGGTGGAAACCTGATGCTCCAAGGTCTGCCCAGAGCAGGAAACAAAAGCTGCCAGAAAGGTTCACCTCGAGCTGGCTCATGAATCACCTGCAGCAGGGAAGGACCTTCAAAGGCTGTGCCCAGAGGCGCTGGCAAACACAACAGCTACACAAACAAGGTTGTGAAGATCAGCTCCAAAAAGCCAACTGAGCTGCGTGGCTTCACCCCAGCCTTGCCTTTGCCTTGTTTACCCAGCAGCTCCTCTGGAATCAGGTTGGATGATGGAGTAAATCCCTTCAATTCCACTTGCTGGAGCAGAGGAATGGTGACCTGTGGAGCAGAGCTCAGCCCCTGCCTGCCAGCACAGCCTCCAGCTCCTCCAGAGGATCCCATCAGCCTGGATTCCCTGGGGGATATGGGGAGGACAATGCCATTATTCTCCTGCCCTCTGAGAACAACATGCAAATGTGCTCAGGCATTAAGGTGAAGCTGCCAGGCAGCCACGGGAGGTGTCATTAATCCCTTGCATAGTAAAGCCTCTGGCATCCTAAAGAAATGCTGACAGCATTCCATGAGCAGTCATTCCATAAATGAGTCCTTCCCCAGCCCCGAGCAGGAGGCATCCAAGGGCCTGACTTGTGAGAGGTGGGCTTTTAATAAAAATCAGGTGAGTTTGGGACATGTGGCAGAAATGTCACCAGCTCAGGGTCCACCCATGCTGAAGGAAAGGATTCAAATGCACACCCCTCATTATCTGGCTCAGGCTGGTTTAAAGGCTTTCAAGTACTTTGTACTTCCCTCCCTTCCTTTTCCTTCTGAAAGAGAAAAAAGGATGAGGAGTCACCTTTTCCTATTTTGTAGGACCCCAGTGCTCCCACTCCCACTCAGCCAGGAGATAACCCAGGGATTTTTCCAGACCTCCTTCCACTCCACTGCCTGTCCAGCAGCAGCTGAAGAAGCAGCCAGGTGCTCACAGCTCTGCACAGGGAGGTGCAAGGAGATACCCCAAGGAAAGCTGGATAAATAGAGCCAGTGGAGAATCTGTCCAGTGGAAAATCTGTCCTCTGATCCTTTTCAGGCATCTGATGTTTGCATTTTTGCAGTGGAGTTTCTCACAGATTTCATGTCAACAAAAGTGATGGAATGTAAACTGTCCTTCATGTGTATCATTCCTCTCTTGAGGAGGGACAGTTGATGGACTTCTAGCTTGACCAGTGTGGTTGGAGAGGTGGCAACCTCATCCTCCAATCCATGCTCATTGTCCAAAATCTATATAAGCCCATGTAAAGAAATAAACTTCCCTCTTTTTGCCCTGATGACTGGACTGCGTGTGTCGTTCATTTTGTTTCCTATAGCAACAGTCCTGGGCTCCCCTCACAGCACCCCAACCCTCCCAGCACAGCAGGCACCAACGATTGCACCAGCCTGGAGAGCTTCCAGCTGATGCCAAAGCCCAGCTGGACACAGTTATCTCAGTCTAAGCCTAATTGTGCACCAAAAAAAAAAAAAAAATATAAATCCAAAAAGCAAAAATCTGCATGTGCTTCAGTGACCAACTGCTGTGAGCAGGCAGGGCCAGGGGATCTCTTCACATTCTTTGCTTCAGCAACTGCAAGAAAACGCATCAACATCTCCTCAAGAGCAGAGCAGAAGTCAGGACAAGTCCCTGCAGCTGCAGGGATATGTGGGAAGGTCCCAGCAGACTGTGCAGGCTTTGTGTCTCGGCAAGGAATGAAGGAGGTTATGGTGACAATTAAAAATTGAGAGAGAGCTGGTAGAGCTGCACTTCCCTTCAGCAGGGCACAAATCCTGGAGCTAAACACAGGTATTTTAATGAGAAAGCTGCATTAAGTGAGGTCTGGGCAGCACACAAACAACTGCTGATAGGAGCTGAGAATCCCAGCATGGGGCGGGGTGGAAGGGACCTCAAAGATCATCCTGTTCCACCCCCTGCCATGGGGGTGCATGCAACCTTATTTCTTGTCAGGGTGATGATGCATTTTAATGTTCTTCAGATCATGTGTAGCCTCATGTTTTCTGTCAGGTGAACAGCTACAAACCTGCTTAAGACCACCTGATTATTTAGGCTAAAAAAGGATGCACAGGGTGGTTTCTCCCATCTGTTGACTAGTGAAATACAGTTTCTGATTAGTCTTTGTACCCCATGCACATGGTAAACAGAGCCAGGCACATCAGCCTAAGATTTCTCAAGGAGCTGTTACCAAATATTTGGTAGGAAAGGAGATTCCACTATCCCAGGTTGTTCTAAGCCCTGTCCAGCCTGATCCTGGACACTTCCAGGGGTGGGCAGTCAATCGTGGTCAGCCCCATCCTTCCTGGGGGCATCCTGAGCCTGTGCCCTGCCAGCAGCTGCAGGAGAGGGGGAGAAAAACCTTCCTCCTTAATGAGGATCCAGTATTAATTGTTGTTGATCTCAGTCAGGGCCAGCAGTGGATCAGCTGAGCTGGAAGGTGTTGATGTGTTGCTCAGAAATGATCCAGCACTGATGGGTGTGACAGGGTGTCACCAAACCCATGGTGACACCGTGGTGGCAAACACCCCTCCCTGCACAGGTCACCTGGGGTGGCAGCTCAGCTCTGGGCTTTCAAGGGGGACAAGGGACACCAGAGAAGCTGCAGAAGTGGCTTTGTGCCAGGCATGGGGCTCCAGAGCCTGCTCTGCTCTCCCTCCCACACGGAGGAGTTCACAAAAACACCCCCAGGCATCCACCTTGCAGACACAATCTGGTCTCCCTTTTTAAATTTTTTTTTCTTTTTTGGACGTCCCAGGAGTATCCCTTCCCTGTCACTTTGCTGGATCAGCTTCTGAAGTGATACTTACAGGAGTTGTTCATAAAGTGAACAAGGGGTTTCGGAGTTGAACATGAAATTGCTTTTATCCACTGCACAAAATGACAAATCAGGCAGCAGCACTGATGACTCCCTGGGAAAATCCACCTCCAGGAAGGCTCCATGAAGTTTCCTAATACTGTCAGGGAAAGCTGCTGGGAAGGAGGGAGGAGAGACAGGGGTCAGGAGGAGCTGCCTGGTCTCAAACATGCTCCAGAGCAAATGTTCTCAGCTTGTTTGTTAATCTCTTGTGAGCGATTGCTGAACCAAATCTTCCCTCCTGGACAGAGAAGGGAAGAAAAAACCCCAAAAAGGGCAACACTTCAACAATAAATTAAACACGAGAGCATTCACCTGCACAAGCAGCTCAAGGAAGAGCCAGGACTCAGCACAGCCCTGGGTGCTGTGATCCCCAGGGAGATGAAATGTCTGAACCCCCAACAAGCAATTAGCAGCTTTCACAATGAGGTCATGGTGCATCTCCTCTTAGCTGATCGTTTCTTTTTATTTAGATAAATAAATAACAACTCTCACTGTGGCTTGCAGATGGATTTGATGAGAAGAATCCATGGGATGAGTTAATTCACAGAGCAGATCCCAAGGCTCTGTCCCTGCCCCACCTTGTCTGGCTGAGCAAAGGCAGCTCAGATCACCTGGACATTTTACAACTCTCCAGGGCCCCCAGTACCTGTAGGAGGATTTTTGTTGAAAGCCAGAACTCAGGACTTTCTTAAAAGGAGGATGGGGGCTCTGTTCCTTCAGCCTTGGGCAGGGAGCACATCCAACCTCAGCCAGTTTGCATTGCCTGGAGATGGGGCTGAGATTTTCTGCTCCAGACCTTCTTTTCCCACCTCCAGCTGAGCAAAAACTCATCCATCTCTGGGCTTTCAGAGCTTTCAGGAGAGACTGACAGAGCTTCTGTAGAAGGAGGTGCCTGGATGCAGCCAGAGCCTTGCTGGAGCCCTGTGTAGATTGATGCCAGACTCTGGTGTGACCTGTTGGGCACCTTCATTCTGGGCCATAAAACACTTTGGGATGACCCTGTCCCTCTGTGTGTGCCTGCAGCAGCACCCACAGCCTGTGCCATCCTCCTGGGAAGGGTGAGCTGAGCAGACAGATGCACACATGGATTGAAATTGCAGCTCCTGAGTGAGTTCCAAAACACAGGTGGTGATTTCTGGACACTGGATATGTTATCTGCTGAAAAGCCAAAATTACAGTGATCAACCAGAAAAGGAGCATTGTCTTCCTTCCATCATCCCCCCCCTTCTGGAAACCCTCAACAGGTCAGCTGCTTCCCAGCCCACCCTGATCAATCACTGCAAACACTAAAAGCAGGGAGATATGCTCCTTCCAGCCATTTGTCAAGTGGAACCTGGCAGGTTTTAGTCCTTTTATTAGTTCTGCTTGTGAGAGAAATTCACTTGGAAGCCAATGCTTAATGCAGTGAGGACACAGCACATATTTCTGTAGGAGAGAGAGCTGTTATCCAGCTGAGTGCAGGGGTGGGAAGGGGATTAACAAAGCCCGGGGAGGGGAGGGGAGGGGAGGAGAGGGGAGGGCCTTAGAGGCCACTGG
>JANPWX010000165.1:151446-179641 GCA_024734555.1 Trochalopteron elliotii
TGTCTGTGCTGCTGTCAATCACCAAATTCACAGTGCCTGAGCCAGCCACGTGTCACAGCCCAGATCCTGTCACAGCCCAGATCCTGTCACTACCTGGATCCTGTCACAGCCCAGATCCTGTCACTACCTGGATCCTGTCACATCCTGGAAACTGTCACATCCTGGAAACTGTCACATCCTGGATCCTGTCACATCCTGGGTCCTGTCATATCCCAGATCCTGTCACATCCTGGAAACTGTCATATCCCAGATCCTGTCACATCCTAGATCCTGTCACATCCTGGAAACTGTCAAATCCTGAATCCTGTCAGATCCCAGATCCTTTCACAACCTGGATCCTGTCACACCCTGGGGTCCTGTCACATCCTGGATCCTGTCACAACCAGGATCCTGTCACATCCCAGATCCTGTCACATCCCAGATCAGTGGATGGGGATGCTGTGCTGGTGCTGCTGTCACAGGGATTTGCAGCCACAAACGCTTTGGGCCCAGCTTGATTCTGCTTTGCACGTTCCCTGACAATTTTCATCAGTGCATAAATCAGAAACAAAGCAGAAATTCTCATTTCACTTTCATGCACGAGTTTCATATTCATTTTGCAGGAGTATAAATGACAACACAAGATATGAGATGAAGAAACACTTAAGGGAGAGATCCCAGATCATTCAATGATCTTCCACACCAGTGGAAGTGTGATCAGGTGACACCTGCATTGAAGAATGCCCCAAATTTGTGACCCCAGAGAGAAAAATGAAAAATATAAACCCATAGCACCCCCAGACCATCATCCTTAGGTCCATCCAGCTCTAATAGTCCCAGAAAAGGCAAATAAACGTTACAGTAGAATCCAATCTGCCCAGTGTGAACACTGATGTGTGTCACAGATCGAGGACAGCTTGTTTTTCCCAGCACAAAGCCCTGCTTGGAGCTGGGAACGATTTCTGAACTGGAGCTGTTCTAATTAGTAAAGAACATTTAGGTCAATTACATCAGCGTGCTGGCCACTACAATTACTGTTATTAATTGTGTTCGATTACACATTTGCAGCTATTAAATACAGTATCTCTCCAGTACCTATGTGGAGTTTTAACCCAGCAGAAAACAGGGAGAAGTATTTAACACAGAGAAACGGCCAGGTAATGGCAGGCTAAATCCACCCCAGCCCCATGCATCATTTATCTCCTCTCTGCGTGTGCCTGGATGATCCAGCACATGAGAGACTCAAAGGATTTGTTTTCCCTTCATCCTCTTTTCTCTCTGGACCAAAGTCCTCTTTCCTCAGCTGTCCTGTCCATGCTGAGACTGCTCCACTGCCCGGGCACGTGGGCAGCACCTCACAAGGGCAGGACAGGTGATTTATCTCTCTCACAGGTGCCCAGAGCAGGAAAATGCTGCTTTGTGGAGGTTCTGGCCCAGCTTTCCCAACGCTACAAAGGCTTGTGCGTTCCCTCCCCCCACAGCCGGGACTTTACACTACTTAAAAAAAGAAATTCACTTTGAAGAAGTGTTTCTGTGTCCTACGATGTTAAACTGCTAATGGGAAAGGAAATGTATTCATGATTCACTGTATAAAAGCAGCCTTGGAGGAATGCAGATTGTATTTTCCCCTCTGCAAACATTTGATCATCCCAATAAAAGAGCAGCCCCACCTTTCCCACCAGCTCCGTAAATCACGGCGAATGGAAACAACAGGTTTATGGTTGTCACGACGGTCGTTAGCACAGGGTTTTATGGCTTCTGGAGAGAGGGGGGAGCCTGTTTATGGGCACGAGGTGCCTCCTGAAGGACTGCGGGACTCTCTCGAACTCATCCTGCTGCCCGAGTCTCTGTTTAATATGGAAATGATGCTCCCGATTCTGCCTGCCCCTCCCTCCCCGGCGCTCCGGGCTTGCCTTCCCCGGCACAGTCCCGGTGGGTCCCGGCGGTTCTCCAGCCCTCCTGGAAACCCCTGCGCTGGGATCTCATGGCCTGGGGCTGCTGAGGCACCCACACACCCGAGTCACTTCAGGGGACAGCTCTGAGCTGCTGCTCTTACCATTAATTAACGCCATTGATTGGGATTTGGGCTTACAGCAAAGATCCGTGTTCCACAGCTGGAGTAGAAGGCAGCTCCAGTCCAGGAGTGGTTTTATCACCATGTCCTGTTCCCTGGGGAGCTGGACACTCATCTGCCACATGCCCAGGAATCATCAAACACCCTGAATTGGAAAGGATCCACCAGCATCCTCAAATTCCAACTCCTGGCACCCGCAGAACCTGGGGCTTAACTCCTGGGGGAATCCACCTGAGGCACCAGCAGCCCTTTGGGAGGAGATCACCTCTTCCCAGACATCTCCAGAGGGAGCTGGCAGCGACCACCCCTGGCTTTTCCATCCCCTGAAATGTGGTGCAGCATTTTGTACCTGCAGTTCACTCTCAGCTTCCAAACCTCCAAGGAGACGCCGTCTGCTGCCTGGGCTATAAATAAGGCCAGCGAGTGCTGAGCCAGGACGTGTGGCAGTAATTTGGGGGATGATTTAAGGTCTGAATGCTCCTCCCAAAGCCTGTTCACCCTGAGTGATGCTGACAGCACCTCAGGGATCTGTCCCACTGCCCCACTGGGCTCACACTGTCCCCTCCACCATCCTTCCCCTCCATCCCTCTGGCTGTAGGAGCTCTGTGTTCCTCTACCAGAACACTTTTCTCCTTTTCCCCACAGGATTTCACCCCCTGGAATGACTCTGTACAGTGAAATATCCCTATTTGTAACCCTTGGAAATGGTTTTGTTTTATTGGAATCCCCTGCCTGTTTTATGGCCAGCTCTGCAGATGAGCTGATAACAAAGGAGGAGGAGGAAGAGGAGTGTTTGAGAGGGGCTGAGCAGCTCCAGCTCCTGCCAACTCAGAGCTTCCCAAGGAAGCACTCAGCATCTGGCAGGATTGAGATTTTGCCTTTTTTTTTTTTTTTTAACTCCCCCTCTCCTTTTTTTACAGTATAAATTAAGTTTAGCAGAGCAAGGGTGCAGTGGTGCTCAGGGCAGGACTTGCTAACAAGCTCAGCCTCCCTGTCCACCTCGCCTCCTGCCTTTTTTTTGCATTTTAATACTTAGCCTTTTCTAAAAATAGCTCCAATTCTTAGTCCTTTTAATATGATCTTCATAAAAAGTCGTTCTTCAGGTCCTCTAAAAGCTTTGCTTTGGATTTAAGAAGCTGGACAAAGTGGCCATGGCAGGAAATGGCAGCAGAAACACCGAGCTGCTGGCGCAGGGCTGAGCTCAGAGACTGAACACAAACATTCCCCACAGGCTAATGCCAAGCACAGCTGCCTCAGTGAAATAATGAAGATAATAAATCAGGCAGCCATTTAGCACCTTTTCCCCAGTAGCTGCTCTCCATCTTCCAGCAGGGAGGGAAGGGATGACAGATGGAAGTTGACCTGGGCCACGGGAATGGTGAAGAAGCGTTTCAGCCCAGGATGTGTGAGGAGCTCTCTGCCTGCTTTCCCCAGGCTCAGGGACACCAGCTTTGCATCAGGAAGGTGTTGCTGCACCTAAAATTTGGGTTCCAATCCCACAACTGCTTCTGACAGGTTTCCCCCCATAACCAGGTGTGGGTGTTGGGTTTTCTCACTGGTGTGATGTGACACTGTTTTACACCACAACGACACAAGGCTCTGACTTCAGAAGGCTAAAAATGACTCTTTTATTTTGGGGATGTGTCTCCCTTTTATACTATTCTACACAGACCAATTTGATTGGTGAAACAAAGACAAACCTCTTCAATCACATTGGTCAGAGCAGAGGGACATCAAGAAGAAGTCCCTCCTAGGGAAAGGATGTAAACATAGGTACAGTTACAAAAACACTTCCCCTGTTTACAGAAAATTCCTTGGGAAAAGAATTTCAGAAAACCAAAACACCCCAGGCACAAACCAGGGCTACAGTGATGTCCTGGGCTTGTTCCTGCCCTGCCTGAGCCAGGATGGAGAACCAGGACAGGAGCTGACCCAACCTCCTGAGCTATTCCTGAGCTCAGTTTAACAGCACTGCACCTGTTTGCAGTGTCTGTGTGTTCTGGCAAGTCACAGATCTGGAGAGGGGGTGCTGTGAGTGACTCAGGCTCGTGGAAATAAACGGCTTCGGGATGGAGACTGTGAAAAGATTAATCTCTTTAAACTGATCAGGAAGAAATTCAAAAGGTAATTTGATCATAGCACACAAACACTTTCACAGGAAGGAACTATCAGATGCTGAGGGCTCTTTAACCTGGCAGAGATGAGCAGAGACAGAATCTCTTAGTGGAAATTAAAGGCAGGCAAATTTGAATTCAAAATAATGTGTGGGTTTAGGTTTTTTTTAATGGGGTAGTGAATCATTGAACAACACAGGAGTGTGGACTCGCTGTCAGCTGGGTTTGGGTCTCTTTGCAAAACACTTCTTGTAGGGAGAAACTCAGCGAAATCAGAGCAGGGATCTCCAGTCCACAGCCACAGCAGTGGGGATGACTTTACCCTCTGTGTGAGGGGCTTTGGACCCACCTGGGGCAGGTGAGGAGCTGTTCATCCCTGGATTTGTGTTCTCAGAGCTGAGGGAAACCAATGGCAGCTGGGGAGCAGAGCCAAGGAATCCACAGGCTGGGATGATGCTTATTCCAGGAGAGGAAAACCAATGGGGAGGGAAGAGGGACCCCCAGCAGCCACCCCAGCACAAATTCCATTATCACTGGGATGCACCACTCCAGATGTCCTGTCAATGGTGTTCCTGTTTGGCACAATCTCATTCAGGAATGGAGGCACTTTAGAATCGATTATTTCCCTCCACAGCAAATTAGCAACAGAGTTTGGATGTTCATTGACAGGAAAATCTTCACATCCTTTATATACTCCTGGGTGGCTTCCCCCTGAATCCAGATATCACATCATTTATTTAACTTAGAGAATAAAGTAATTAATACCAGGGAGTTCTGACTGCTTGGCAGGATGTGCTGTTACAGCTAACAAATTTTATGTCTTTAGGCTTCGCAGCAGAACTTGATTTAATTTGTCCCAAGGTTAAGAAAGACGGCGAGGAAATTTGATGGCTCCAGTTCACAAATTCACTACAATTTATCACCTTCACCATGTGGTGTGGACAGACACCACATCCAGGTGGAGGTGGCAGAAGTTTACTCAATCATCTTTGCTTTAATCCTGGATTCATCCATTATCTGCCACCATATGTTCCAAATATTCCCTGACTCCCTGGGAGCTGCCTCCAGCCATCCCCAGCCTGCCCATCCTTGGGATGAGGATCCCCAAAATTTTGGGATTATGCAGTTAAAGACATAACACAATCCCAAGGAAAGGTAGGGAAGCATCTTAACTAGATTTTCTCCTAAAAGTTCTGTTTCAACAGCGTTTTAAAGAGTCAGTAATTCAATAAATTCAATAAATTTTAAAGAGTCAGGAAATTTAATAAAATGTTTTGAATTGTGGAGCTTCTTTTAATTTTGGTGAGAGGAGAGAAAGGGAAAATGTTGCACGGGGGCTGTTTCTTAGTCACATTCAGGTGGCTGGATTGATTTCTGTGGCTGGATTTCCTTCCTTCGATAACAGAAAAATGGAATAATTTCTCCATTTCATTTTCAGAGAAAATCCAGGCATAGGAAGGAATTCCCCCAATACCCCAATGTCAGCTTTGCACAGCAGCAAGACCTCACCACAAAATTCTCTTTAGGACCCACCCAGTGCAGGGAATTTGGACGTAATGAGGTTTTTAGAGCCTCCAAACCCAGAATCTCAGAGAGCAAAGGGAAGGAACGCAGAGTTTCCCTCTCAGAGATGAACACCTGGCCAGGAGGTCACGCTCAATTTGCAGAGCAGGGCCCACAACATCCCAACAGCTTCCGAGGGGCTGCAGCTCGTGAGCAGCATTAGCCAGCAATTATGTACCTAAAGAGCTCCCAGATGTGCAGAGAATGTGACAACAAAATGTCCCAGTTTATGGCATTTTCTCCCTCCCTCTCGCTCTCTCTCTCTCCCCTGTCGTTGTCCTTTAGAAAGTGAACATGAGGAATAAAGTTCTATTTTTAGAAACTAGTGCAGGTCCTAAAAAGCTGGAAAATTAAGGGCAGAGATTTCCATGGCATAAGGAAATCACACACTCCAGGCCTCCCTGTTGGGGACTCTCAGCGGGGCCAGGGCTGTTCCCACTGGAGCAGCACTGAGGTGAAATCCAGGGAAGTCAACAAGGTGGGAAGGCAGATCTTCCACAGGTGCTTCCATGGGGAGATGCTCCTCTCCCTGAGCTCCAAGAACTCAGGAGTTTGAATTTGACTCTTCCTTGTCCATGTGACAAATCCTTCAACAGCCAAGTCACTTTGTCAGGGCTTCAGAGTGCCTTGAAGGGGAAAAAACATTTCCTCAGGAGCTCTTCCTAAAGGTTAATCTGATTTTGAGGGCTGGGTTCTGTGCTGGGTTTCCACTGTGCTTTCCCCAAACAGCTCCATACATGAATCTGTGGGTCAGATGGGATATTTATCAGTGTTCCAGCAAAGAGCTGGCCAAGGAAACAAGAGGAAAGAAATGTTCTATTTATGGCTAAGTGGTGTGAAGTTGTTTTGGATTAGAGTGATCAAAAATTCTGATGGAAAATCCAGACTAATGTCTTCCAAACCACGACTTCTCCAACACGGGGAGAAGTTGGACACTCCTGACACTCTGCTCTCTCCTGGAAAATTGTCTGGGACTCACTTGGATGCCCTTAAAGAGGTACCAAACCACCACAAGGAAATGCCCATCAGTCTTCTCCCAACCAGACCACTCCAGATTTTCCAAGAGAAGAACAAACATCCCACAGCCAGACAGAACAAACATCTTCTTCCAGCCCTGGAAATTCCCAGGCCATCCTGGAGCCAGCCAGGGCATGTGTCCAGGGGCTGGCTCCCATCCATGCCATGAGCTGCCGTGCTCAGGCAGCTCCTCACATGATTTATCTTGCACATGACACAAAATAATTATTGCTGATCACCTCAAATTACTTCCCTTGTGAGCACCTGGTGGATGAAATCTAAGAGCACACCAGGGGCAAGACCAGCCCATAGGGTGGGACCATTTCCTGGATCTCATTAACTCTCATTAATCTCTGGGTTAATTAGATCTGTGCCACCTTCTCCATGCTCAGGAACCTGCCACAAACCCTTGGCAATGTTTCTCCATCACAGCCCAAGGCCGTGGCTGCTCGTGCTGCTCCCCAGCACCTCCTACACAAACCACCTCGCTGCCTCTTGCACCTTTTATCTCACTTAGTTCTTGTCTCCCATAATATTTAGAGGCTCTTTGGGATACAAATAGTATTGATTTGTATGTACAACCACCTAGAACAAGGCAGGTTCGGGTCCTCAGCCCAAATAATAAATAATAGTTAATATAGTTCAGACGTGACCAGCCAGTTTCTACCTAAAAATGTCAATAAAGCAGGGCCATATTGATGCAAAGAGACATAAAATGTGAACTCCTCCAATACAGGCACTTATTTGTCTCTGTTTGCGAGGCCAGGAAGGAAAGAGCTGTTAGCAGTGAATAGTATTTTATTAGCATCATAAACCCCAAGAGCAAAGTTTGTGTCACAGAGAACTGCACATGCATTTGAAGGTTTAATTTATGTTCCTGACTCCTCTTTTTTTTTTTTTTTTCTTTTTTTTTTTTTTTTTCTTTTTTTTTTTTTTCCAAGCAGGGGCATAATTTAAAATAAAGCCTGGTAGCATCTAAAGACACCTTTGGGTGAAGGGGATGTTCATGCAAAACCAAACCCACACCCTACAGAAATCCTGTCTGAGAGAGCTCGGTGGAATTAGTAGATAAATCCATTCTGCAGAGCTCCATGGAAGCTTCAGGAAAACCACATTTTATGGGCACCAGGTCCTGAGCATCAGCACTGAGGAATGCCAACGACCCTAAGGAAGAGCCAGATGGGGAAGGAGTGATTTCCTGAGGAACTCCAACAAATCAGCAGTGGGAAACCAGTGAGGATAGAAAATCCAGCATGGCTTTGGTGGCTTTCCATGAACCCCAAAATCACAGAATCACAGGATCACTGGGTTGGAAGAGACCTCCAAGATCATCAAGTCCAGCCCAGCCCTAACACCTCAATTAAACCATGGCACCGAGTGCCACATCCAATCTTTTCTTTAAACACATTAAAAAAGAAATGAAAACAGGGTTTTATTGAAACTTATCAAAAACGTCTCAAATCTAATGCAGGAAAAGCACTTCAGACTTTAGTCCCTTTTCTTTTTCACTTTGAGTTTTTCTGGCAGCTGAGATAATTCACTTTCTTCAACTAATTGGAGCTCAGCAGATCTTCATGATGGGAGACACAGCAACCACACCAGCACAGTCCTACCTCCACCCAAACCAATCCAACACGAGGGGTCAAAACTCCAGCAGCTCCTGGTCCTTCTCCTGCATTCCCAGCATTTTCCTCTGATCTGGTCCCTTTGGAGAGGGGTCAGGCTTCTGGGGATGCTTGGCAATAGATATCACAATACAAGCACAATCAAGCCCTGGTAATCAGCAAATTACAGCTTTCCATACATCCCAAAGCTTTTAACTCCCAGCTGCTTATCGGGGTCTGTTTACACGGTGACAATTCTGGAGAGCAGGTTCTGTGCCTGTTCCAGAGCTGTAAACACAGCTTTAATGATCAACAGGCATTTTATTTAACATTCTGCCTGTTTCAGAGAGGGAAATCATACAAGGTGAGTGCTGGAAGCACAGAATTAAGGGTTTGTGGCAAAGGAAAAGGCTGCACAAGGAGAAAAAGGTGAACAGCATGGGGCAGGTTCTCCAGGAGCCTGGGACTCGCTGCCTACAGAGCAGGGAAGGTATTTGTGGCTCTGAACAGCGAGGTGAGGCAAATCTCCTCTGTCACTGCATAAACACAAAGGTTTGGGAGTTCAGGAAGGAGCAGCCTTTGTTGGTAAAAATATTCCCATGCTCTCTGCTCGAGCAAGGTCTGTGAACTCACAAACCAGTTCAGCTCTGCATCCGTGAGGGAGGGGAAGTGTGGAATGAGAGCTGAGCCCAGCTCTGGTCACTCATGGCAGGAGAGACCCTGAGGGGCTGGAGAGTGTCCAGGGCAGGGAATGGAGCTGGGAAGGGGCTGGAGAATTCCTGATGGAGCTGAGGGGGCTCAGCCTGGAGAAAAGGAGGCTCAGGGGGAATTTCTGGCTCTGCACAACTCCCTGACAGGAGGGGACAGCTCTGGGGGTTGGGCTCTGCTCTCGGGCAACAGGGACAGGAGGAGAGGGAACGGCCTCAAGCTGCACCAGAGGAGGTTTAAATTGGATATCAGGGAAAATTTCTGCATGGAAAGGGTGTTCAGGCCTTGGAAGTGCCCAGGGAGGTTTGGATCCCCATCCCTGGAGGTGTCCAAGGAAGGGCTGGATGTGGCACTCAGTGCCCTGGGCTGGGGACAAGGTGGGGATGGGTCAGCACACCCAACACAACTTTGTCACTGCCTTTGCCTTTGGACTTCTCTCAGCACAGCCAAACGATGCCTGTTTACAGGGGCAAAACCACCCTGCAGAAAAGGCTGAAGCCCCCATTAAGACTTTATGATATTCTTCATTACCTGCTCTGTGCTGGTGCCTGGGGAGTTGCCTGCCCTTTCCACCAGGCTCTGGAATCCCACGTGCTGGGCCCTTTGCTGTTCAGCCACAAGACAAATGGGCTTTGCTGCCACAGGGATTTGACTTTTCAGGGCAGCAGAGCTTTAGGGTGTGATTTGCAGAACACCACAAAGGTTGGTGGTGTATTTCTTCCAGGCACAGGGAGTCAAACCATTTGCATGGCCACCAAATTGGGCTGAAACAAAACTAGCAGGGTCACCACTTCCTATCTGTCCTTCTGAAGGAGAAAAGAGCAATTTCATAGTCCTGGAATGGTTGCAGGAAAAGGAAATGAGAAAGGATTATTCTACTTGTCTTCCACCTTGAAACTGCAGATATTGCTCCATATAAAACCACATTATAGAACAGCATCTTTCTCCTTCCCCCTCTTTTTGCAATTTCAACTTTTTATTTTTCCCCCTTCTTTTCTTTCACAGCTTTTAACTTTGCCCAATTGTCCCTCTTAAATAATAATTAACTCCCTGGTTCAGCTGGGGAAGTGCTTTAAGGCTCCAGCAATTTTAATTTCTGCGTGACGCTGTGGGAGAGGACGGGAGGGAAAAGTTAAATCAAGAGGTTCCTCAAGAGTCTCCCCTCTAGAAAAACCATTCCATGCCTGTCCCTGGTGAAAGGATCCTGCCAGATCCCAGAGGAACCAGCAGAGTTTGCTCAGTAATTAATGGGGAGAGAGGAGAGAAAAGGAAATACACGAGTAGGCAATGCTGTTGGCTGCACTCTCCAAAATGTTCTCTCCCAACAGAGCCACATCTTGAGTCGTGATTCCACAGAACAAAATGATTCCTGGCACTGGGTGACCCAGAAAAGAGAGGAGTAATGAATTGTCCCTTGTGCTTTGGGGCTGAACACGGCACTGAACACTTTGGGGCTGCTCTGCAGCACAACACGGGTGGGAAAACCCAACCACAAAGACTGGGAGAGCACTTCCTTTAATTACAAACCAGACCAAATAAATGATAAATTCAATCACAGCCCCACTCATCGACAAGGAACTCAAAACACTCAGGCTCTGAGTCCCATGAATTAGCTGTAGGAGGGAATGGGATTTGTGGGGAGCCATCCTGTATGCTGATTGTGAGAGGAATGACAGATTTGTCTTTACAAACAAACTCTGGGTCTGCTGGTGGATAAAACCAGCACTGAGAGAAAAGAAACAATGGGAAGGATTCCACCGACGGATGAATGGAAAAGAAGATATTTGCCTTCACAAACAAACTGTGGGTTTGCTGATAAATGAAATTGGATATTGAAAGATGAAAGAAACAACGGGGAAAACCCACAAATTCCATATTAATTAAAAATTAAAAGGAGGTTATACATTAAAGGGGAATTTTAGGTGTTAGGCACCTTGGGAGGTCTGTACATCTCAAGTACCTCAGTCAATGGGGAAAGAGAGAGGGAAATGTGCCCAGGAAATTGGGATAAAAAGGAGGCTGAGTCCTCCAAAAATTTGAGTGACCCCAGGAGAAATGCCCCATGGCCTCTCCCTTTATTTGAATAAAGTAAAAGGACTCCTCTGTCTCCTTTTTTAGACATAAACCTCTGTAGATTAATTTTCCTAACAATTGTAATGAAAACAATGAGGTCTGAGGTGGGGCACAGTGTGCTGGGCACAGTCTGAGACACTCCCTGAGAACCAGAGAAGCAGCAAAGCGTTCACTCAGAGCATTTCTCTCCTGCAAAATTGCTCACTGAGATTCCTGGCTGTTGGCAAGGGGAGGCCTGCTCTGCTGTAGAGGCATCTCTGTGGTTACAGGAAAGTGTTGACAGCAAACAAACCAGCCTCACCTCCGACAGCCCAGGGGCTACAGCGTGTTCCAGGCACCGTGTCCCCAGGGAGGCTGCGCTCTGCCCATCCAAGGGTGAGAAAAGGATGCCTCAGGTTCACCACAAAACTGAAACGGAGAGCAAAGCCTGAGCTCCTGAGTTTGCCTTGGTTCCCTGCCTCGAGCAGATAACCCCAGGAGCCAGAGATTATTAAATCACATCCCTCTGGCGGGTCGATATCCCGAGCTCTCTCCTCTTGCTGACCTATCCCACCATGAATAATGCACGAGCTGCCGGTGGGGCAGTTCTGGCTGGAGCACGGCCAGCCAAAGGGCTCTCTCAGCAGATCAAAAGCCAATCAAGTTCATTTCAATATTTATGTTTAATCCTTCATTCTGAGATGATAAATATTTCATGCTACGCCCTTACAGGAAAGCAAAGCCAAGCAAAAGCAGAGGAGACACCAGCCCAGACAGAGAGGCTCTTTCATGCTAATTCCTGTCCAGGCAAACACAGATCCTGATGCCATTAATATTCCTCAATCAACATGGATTATTTATTTGAGTCCTGACAGAGCCTGCAAGGACAGAGGTCAGAGCAGAGGAGCACATCAGGGATGAGGGATAGTTTGATTCCTGGAGTCAGGTTTGATTCCAGGAGCCAGATTTCATTCCTGGAGCCAGGTTTCATTCCTGGGGGCTTTCACCAAGGTTTCCTCTTCTGGTCTGGAGTGAATATTCCATGGCAGCATCATGGTGTTGGCAGTGCCCAAACACCCTGGTGCCTCCCCATACCACGTTGGCCTTCCCCATGGTTATCCCAACCCACAGATCCCCTCAGTATATCCCTCAAGCAGGGTTTCCCTCCTTGTCAGAGCCCCACCAAAGGCTTGGATATTTTGATATTTGGTATTTTTAGATCTATTTACCACAGCAGACAAACCCCTCAGGCTTCTTTGCTGATAATCTCCATCACCTGTCCATTCTGCACACACCTGAGGATGAGAGATGGGAACAAAGCCAAGTGTGGATGCAGGAGGAGGCAGCACCGTGGGGCTGTACAGCCCCGTGGGTTTTGTTGGCAATCAAACCCTGCCTACCTGGGAAGCAGCCAGGAGGAGAGCCCTGGATTAAAGAGATGTAAATGAACTGAGGATGGAGGAGAAGGGGCTGAAAGGCAACTCAGAGTTTTCTCAGAACCCACCTGCTGGCGTCACTAAATCATGATTTAAAGACAGCACCCAATCCCTAACCAACAGTGTGAGGAACAAAGTCTTTTTGATGGGGATTCTGTTTTCCAGGGAGAACCATTTAATAAGTTTCACTCAGGAAGTCTCTGTTCCCAATAAAGACTTAACAAAGTTAATTAGACTAAACAGTAATTATCGTGTCTCTTCATTGTTCAATTATCTTGCTGAACTGGTGTTTCCTGATTAATTTTCTGATTAAAATGTATTAAATTGAAAAGCACTTGCAAACATGAGATGACAGGCTGTCTCCCACGCAGCAGGATTTCCGGAGGTCAGGGAGGCAGGGATGGTTGGCACCCACCCCCCAAAGAGGCCAGCTCTACACCCCACACAGCCAGGAACCCAAATCAGAGCCTTCCCTGAGGTGCTCTCCACTTTGAGATCCACCAGCACGTCCCTGGTGTGTTCCTCCTCTGCACAGCTCCTGGTTGCCCCTTCCAGGCCCTCCTGTTCCCAGCACTGGCACAGAGAAGCTGTGGCTGTTTCATCCCTCAAGTGTCCAAGGCCAGCTTGGGCAGGGCTTGGAGCAGCCTGGGACAGTGAAAGGTGTTCCTGCCCATGGCAGGGGGTGGAATGGGATTAGCTTTAAGGTCCCTCCCAACCCAGACCAGTCTGGGATTGTGTGGTTCTTACTCCTCCATAATTTTACCTTTCTCTGAGGTTTTTCCATGCACAGACACAGTGCAACACAAGTCCCTGAGCTTGGAGCAGCCCTGGGGCACAGGAGGGAGGTCCTGGGGCTGTGTAAAGCTGTTTCCAAGTCCAGTTCCTCCCTCTCACTGCATCCCACAGTCCCTCAGCTCCCATCCAGCTCAGGCTGTGCCTCCCACCTGCAAAACACCACGGAGGCACCCTCTGCTCTCCCACCTCCCACCCTGACAGCACAGAGGAGGAATTCCCACAGCTGAGCTCACACATGGAATCTCTCCAGCCCAGGGAACATCTTTGGGTCTGGTACTGCATCTCCTGCTGCTTCCAGCATGGTTCTGAGCTTCTCCCAGGAGCTCAGCTCCCTTCTGATTGTGTTCAACATCCCATCCTGTTGGGAAAGATGGGACAAGAAAAGCTTACAAATATCATTGCCTAGCAAGAGATACTGAGAATATAAAACCTATGAATGAAATAGAAATGAGAGCTAGCTTTGAGATGTAATCATGGCAGGCAGGAAGGCTGATTGTAACAAACAAGGGGACATTAAGGGACCCAAGGATATAGCCCCACTCCACCCTGCCAAGGTATCAGGGAAAAGATAGATAAGAAGACAGTCTTCAGAGTTTAGAATACAGAGTGATATGGTAATATAGCAGTTCTCATAGGCTGTGTGCAAAGTCTGTAGGTTTTGTATCTCACACGGGTTGGTCACTGTAAATTAGAATATGCAACACATGAGGAGATACAATGTATTGTAACAAGGTTCTCTCCCCTTTTTCTTTACCCTTCTTACTTTACCTCTCTTACCTGGCCCACCTCTTACCTCTGACCTCACTGCTCTTACCTTACCCTGCTTACCCCTACTCTCTCTCTCTCTCTCTCTCTCTTTGGGACTTCCCCTCAGCCCAGGCTGGTGGCTGAAGGCAAAAGGCCCTTTTTACCCACCACCCTTGCAATAAAACCACATGTTCTCTCAAAAGTGTCTCAGGTTTGCAGAGTTCCCTCTCCCTGCCGTCCACGGATGCTCCTACACCATCCTGCCTAAGCTGGCCTGACCACGGCCACCCCCTGCATCCCTCAGCCAGATTCTTCTGGTGGGATCAACAGGCTTCCATGGATGGATCCATGGGTCATTCCAGCCTGCAGCACTGTGGTACCAAACAGCAGAGACACCCCTGGGGCTCCTGAGGCACCACAGCCTGGCGTTCCAAGGCACTGCTTTAGTATTCACCCGTGGCAACCCAGCAATCACCAGCATTCTGAGCAGCCCCTCGCCCCATTTGCATATCTTTTATAAGACAAATCAGAGAAGGGGATTAATTTTCCTTTCTTCCCTTCAATATCACCTGTGGCTGGCAGGAAACAAACAAATTCATCGCCTCCTTCCCCAAATCCTCGCGATTAGGTTATTAGAGCCCCAGACTTATTATAAATTATTGAAAGGACACAGCTGAGCCCAAATCCCACAGCGGGCTTCTCTTTGTCTTCCACAAGGCTGGCAATTCTTGATTAACTCCCAGCCAGCACCAGGCAGGAGGGATGAGCAGCATCCCAGACGTTCCACGCACGGCTGTGCAGGGGATCTGGGCTCCCAGCAGACAGCCCAGCAGCTACAAAGGAATTTTCTTCCCTTTCTCCTCAGCCCTCTTGGAAATTCGACACCAACCTGGCTGCTGCTGCTGGGACCAACCCAGGCTGGGGGACTGGGAGAGGCAGAGAAGTGTCTGTCCCTTTTGGATATCCATCCTCAGTCCTAAAAGGGCTGTCCTGGAGTTTCAGCTGCAAGGGAGTTATTCCATGTTCTCCAACACTCCAGATATGTGGAGCTGGAATGGCAGCAGCAGCGTTTCAGGTTTCTCCTGCTCAGTGCCTTGTTTTGGCCTGTTTTAAGTCACACTGATAAAAGCAGAGGAGGTTCTGATAAGGAGTTAACTTTGTTTGTGATGTACGAAGCCTCCAAAGGGAGCTGCAGCTCAGCTAAGAATAAGTCTCTGTCTATGAGCTAAGAGCTCACACCTCCAGATAAGATAGAGACAGAACCAGCATTTACAGCAGCTCCATCAAACACATTTAGGCTGAAGTGTTGTTACAAACATTTACCACTGGTTTAAACTCATTCCAGAGGCCAAGCAAAAAAAAAACCTGGAGCCTAATAACCCAAGTAGCTTTGCTTTTCCTTTTTTATGTATTTTCTTTTTAATAATCATATAATCATATAATCATAAGTAGTAAATCCAAGGGCTTCCTGGCTCCTGAGCTATCATTTGGCAAACAGCTCCAATTACAAACCCCAAAGCTAATGACTGTGCCTTCCCTGTGTCCCTCTGAGCTCACAGGAACATTTCTCCTGCACCAGGCTGAAAGGAGATGTCCACAGGGAGTTTGCTGTGTAATGCTGGATTTCAAAAGCCTGTGGCAAGTTGATTCATGTCTATTTAATTTTTCCAGGCAGTTTCACTGGAATGCTGTGTATAAATCAAATGCAAGGTTAGCAGCAGAGATGGACCAAGCTGTGGAAGGATTGTATGACTTTAATTAAACTACACACACAAATCAGGCAGGAGTGAAGGTGGAAAAGGGGAGAGAGAGAATTCTATCACTGGGGATAAGCCAATAGTTTTGAGCAGGAAAACAAATAACCATTTACTGTGAAAAGTCTGATTTCCAAAGCAGCGTTTTGTCATTGTGCTGATTTTCATAATCAATTTAAATCTGGAAGAAACCAGGCTTGAGCACAGCAAACAAAGAGCCTGAACGGAAGTTAATTAGACTGTATCAGCTCAGCCTGCTCATCCTTTACTTACTGTCGAGCTTTATGGGCTCCAGCAGGCTCTTCACTGCCAATCCTGCCCAGGAAAGGCAGGGAGATGCTCCAGGCCCCTCATCTTTCATCCTTTGCTGGACCCACTCCAGGAGCTCCTTGTCCCTCCTGTCCTGAGGAGCTCAAAGCTGGAAAGCTGAAGATTCCTCTTCAGAGAACCTGATCCACCCATGGCCACCTCTGTGTTTGTGGGGTGTCACACCAAAACTGGTATCAGCCAGGCTGGTGAATGGGAAAAGAGTGGGGGAGGACATACAGTGGCCCTTTAAAGGGCAGAATTTCTAGAAAAAAAGCCCCAGGAAAACTATTTCTGTTCATTGAGACATGGGAGTTGCACCCGAAGATTCAGTAACTCCACAGTGATCCCCACACAGGAGAATGATTTGGTGTCTGGAGAGCTCTGGAAGATGCAGGAGTGGGGCTCTACCTTAAGCTCCTCATTGAGAAGCCACTGAAGAGTCTGCATTGACTTTGCCCTCTCCCTGCATCCTGCAAAGTATAAAAACATCTATTCTTAATAATCAATACACAGGGCAAGGATAAACACGTGGGATATCAGGTCCTGTGGTAACAGAGCCTATAAATTCCTGGGATAGATTGGCATTACCTTCCCCACCTGCAGACCAGGGAAACACCAAAGCTCTGAAAACCAAAGTAATGCTCCAAACCACCTCCAACAACTGAATCACTGCCTGCAGCCAGGGAGCTGTGCTTGTGCTGTTGGTGCCTTGAGAGATGACCTGGAACAGAGGCTGGACAGAGCTAGAGAATAAAGTAGGTATTTATTAAAAGGCCTTTAAGGATACACCTTGGGCAGAACAAGAGCCTGGCCAGGGCTACACCCAAGATGGACACAAGATGGATGAGAGGTCACGAGTTTTCCCACTTTTAAAAGTTTTGGTCCATTTCCATATTGGGGTTAATTGTCCAATTACAGCAATTACAGGTTATGAAGTCCCATCCTCCCAGATTGTTCCCCTCAATTCAATGTTGTTTGCACTTTTGAGGCCTGAAGCTGCAGAGGTGCCCTTGGGCTGGAAAAGGATTGTTCTGACTGACTAAAATGTGAGGAGAACTTGCTACCACTCTATATGAAGTTCAGAGTTACACACTAAAGCAGTACAAAATCTGGAAAATATGGAAGTTAAAACTCAAAGCGTCCCCGTGTCCCTGCTGAACCAGGTTACAATTCCTGTGTATTTCCACTGAAGGATTGCAGCAAGTGCTGCAGGCAGGGGCGGGACGTGCCAGGCACTGCAGGAAAACCTCTGTCCCACACTCCATGTCCTCAGCAGACAGGACACCAGAGTGAAGTGACAGCGAGGCCACAGTGTCACAGCCGGGGCTCCTCACCAGTGTCAGGGTGATCCTGACCTGCCCAGCACTCCCAGCAGGAACTGCAGCCCTTCCATCCACTCCGAGCCATCCCTGAAGCAGCAGGGACCCATCAACTCCCATTAAAACCACAACATCCCAAATCCCTCGAGGGTGTTGAAGCCCTAATGAATTTTGCAGGGTTTTTCTCCTCCCTTTCCCCACCTCAATCACTCTCAACTACGGGGGGCATGAATAATACAGCAGCGTGTTGCCTGGTGATCGCTGTTGTGTTTTCCTTCACAAACCCATCCAGGGAACTGCCTGGAGGAATTGGGTGTTCAAACACGGCTACCAAGGGGCTGAGGTGCTGCAGATCCAGAGGCTGACAGCAGCCTGTCCTCGGGATGAGTTTTTGGGTCTCTATCCCATGGCAGGACTCAGCTCACAGCCCCAGGGCACATCTCCCAAAGCACTGCGGCACTGGAAAGGAGCAGAGGGCTTGGCTGAACCCAGAGTGTGGAACTAACACTGCTGTGCCAGGTGCTGCACCAGCTTTTACAGCAAAAACAAACAGGGCTGTAAAAATAGGAAGAGGTTCTCCATAAAAAAACCAGGATATTTGGAGCTGAAGGGTTGTTTTCCTGCTCGAAGTGAAGCTCCCAGAAGGCTTCGAGTTGGTGATACAGGCTGGAATTGTGTCAGGGGAGGGTTTAGGGTGGATTTAGGGAAAGGTTCTTCCCCCAGAGGGTGAAATGGCACATTCCCAAGGCTGCCAGAGCTCCAGGAGTGCTTGGACAACACTCCCAGGGATGCACAGGGTGGGATTTTGGGGTGTCTGTGCACGGCCAGGGGTTGCACTCGATGATCCTCGTGGGTCTCTTCCAGCTCAGGACATTCCATGATTCTGTGGTTTTCCTCCAGTATAGGGTTGTTCCCATAAGAAAGAAAAGCTCTTCCAGCTTTTTCTTTCCTGCAGCACTGCAGATGCACATTGGCATTTTAAAAGAACACTGGAGAAGTTCCCACTCCTCTTTGAAAGCCCCTTTGAGTGGATGCACAGAGGCCCAGAAAATGAAAATTCTCAAGTCATGCTCCATTCAGAACCCAAGGCAGAGGGGAGTTTCTGGAGCAAAATCTCTCTTTTTGGGTGAGTACTGAGCTGCCTGAAGGCAGCAGCAGCTCCAGCCCAGCTGCTCCAGCCTTGCAGTTGAGGTGATCAGCAAGAAAATAGGCCTGGGCTCCATCCCTGGTGCTTCCTGAAGCGAGTCCAGCTGTGACCTGGAGATGGTCTCGGTTCGTGCCCTGCCTTGGAGCTGTGCCCAGCCACCTGACTGCCTGCTCAGGCTGCAAACTGCACTTTGGGGGGCTGCTGCTGCCTCTGCACAGAGCAATCCCAGCTGCAGCCTTCAGATAATGCAGCACTACAGAGAAGTGTCAGCCCTAAATGGTCCCAGAAGGTGTTTACTCCTCCAGGCCAATGATGCTGCTCTGTATGAGCACGTTGGGCTGGAATGGAGATGCTGGGACACCTCTGCTGTGCTGTGGGGAGGGAAACCCACCAGTTGCAGTCAGGTCCAGCCTGATCTCAAGCAGAGGAGTCATTAAGAGCTGGAATGTTTCAATAAACCCCAAAACCTCAAGGAATAAATGTTCCCGGCGTATTTCACCAGCCTCCGGTGTGTGGAAAGAGCAAGGCAATTAATAAGGTATATTTAGCATGCCAGGCTGAGGTGTGCAGCTCCCACAGCAGCTGAAACACAGTAATTTAAATAACATTTATCATAAAGATCAGCCTGCCTGAGCTCACCTGGGAACACTTGCTCATGGCCTCACCTGTCCCTTCAAGGGTCCCAGAGCAGGGCTCTGGTGGTGGCTGCAGCTCAGACAGGAGGGTTTGGGTGCTGTTGGACAGCCCAGGTGCCCTGGGAGACCCCACTGAGACCTCCTGGGCTGTTCCTTGGCTTGTGCAGAAAATGTGAAATGAGCAGATGGTGCTTTCCCCCCCCTGCTCAGTCCCCACCCAGCTTTAAAACCAAGGGGAGGAGAGGCCTTTTCCAAAATAAAATGGGAAAAAGGAAGTAGAAACAAAGTTCTCCAAGCTATAGGATGCCGTGGATGCAAAAGTTTTCATGGTCTCATAAACCAGCTTGCTCAATTTGTGGGACACAAGTCCTACCAAGTAAACAGACTCACAAAGCTGATGGAAATCCCAATGTTCAAGGCCATCAGATACCTGAATAGACAATAAAAAACACAACACCTTTAAACAGCTGTGAAACCTGACAAAATCCTCGTATTCCACACTGGCTGTGCCATGACATCCCAGAAAACATCAGCCACCCTGTTCAGCAGAATGCAGGGTCTTGCCCTCCAGTAGAATGTGACTTTTCCAAGCATTAAAAAGATTTAAATGGTGTTGAATATTTGTGCAGAGAACAAGTAACGGGCAGAGTTACTGATTGTAACAGTCAGTGTTTGGGATGAGATGGAAAACTTCCCATTTCAGTGTTGAAAAAATGGAAAACTTCACATTGCAGTGTTGAAAAGCCTCACTCAGGCCTCCTTGAATGAGTTTCCCCTGCTTGGGCTGGGATCAGGATCAGGGAGGACAGGAGGTTGGGATCACAAGGAACACTTAGCTGAGCATCTTTTTTGGGGGGGGACAAATCCCACTTTTTCCATGGGAAATAATGATGCCAAGTGTCCCACAAAGACAGAAATCCCCGTGCTCTGAGTCAGGCAGAATTACCACATTCATGGCATTCCCAGTGCCAGGGAGGGGACACAGCAACCTGAGCCCAAACCCCTTCAGTGCTGTTTAGAACTGTTATTTTTAAAAAAAAAACTTTTGGTAATTAAATACCCTCAGTTTTTATGAGAGCCACTCAAAAGCCCAGCAGTTGGGACTGCAGCTGGCTTTGAACAGATGAAATGTTTTCCCTGCCTTTGAACACACTCTGCCTGTTCCCAGTCTGTGGCCACCCAGTTTGCCCGAGGTGCCTGGCACTGGAGTCTTCAGGATAAAAGGAGCTGGTTGGAAGTGGAATTAGTATCCTGCATGGAAGGCTCCACTGCAGATGGAATCAAAGGAGGAAATAAAGACCTGAGCTAAGCAAAATCCGCATGCAGATAATTAGTTTAAACTTCCCAGTCTTGACATCAAGCTTTTGGAAGCAGAACACTTGGGAAATCACGTGGAGAGTCTGACTCTCCTGCCAAGCAAAGGTTTGGGGGACAGGTCTTGTGTGGGGTTGTTTTATTGGGATTTTAAAAGTGTCTGCAGGACCTTGGGTGTAACTGAGGGGTGACCTGTCCTTGAGGCAGCCCCAAAAGCAAAGGAGGGGGGACCTGCTCTTGGTGGAGAAGGTGGAAGTCCCCGAATCCTGTTTTTCGTGCTGGCACTTGCACACCCCAGCCCCTGCAGCAGGATTTGGTGAGCCTGGCACCCAAAACACCATCCCCAGCCACCACAAGGGAGCCTCTTTCCAAGGAACTTCTGGGAACAGACATTTATGGCTCTCAGGCTTCAGGAGAAGCTGACAGCAGAGAGCTGCAGACCCAGCCAGGTCCATGCAGGGCTTTCACAACCGGCCAACACTCACAAACCCTTCCCCTCCCGCTGGAAATATTTTCCCCAACTCTCCCCTGCTCTGACAAACACTCATGATAAAATCAGCCCCGCAGGCCAGGCTCAGTGCTGACCTCAGCTCTCTCTGCTCCCCAGGATCTGACAAAGCTGTGAGAGCTCCTCAGCTCCTGGAACAAAACATCTGTTTCCTCTGGAGCAGCTGCCACCTGGCCAACACAGCCAGAGCTTTCCCGAGAGGAACCTTACCTGCCTGTGGAGAACACAGCAGCCACAAGGACACCTGGCACTGCCACAGCCCCTCAAGTGACTGGCAAACACCACAGCAGTCCCAGAGTGAGAGGAGGTGATTTTTGGGGGGAGGAAGGCTGTGCTGTGGGGATGGTTTCCCCTGGCAAGCTCTGGGAAGGGTCTGAGAACATTCCAGCCTCTCTGTGCTGCTGTGGAGAGGGGCAGGTGACACCTTGGTGCCACCTCTGGGGTGGGTGATGGTGCTGGGCAGCTCTGCTGAGCTCTGATCCTTCACCAGAGGGATTCATGCTGCTACACCTCTTCACTCTTCTGCTCCTCATGTCCCCAGCGCCAGGACCCTGGCAGGATGCATTTCCCTGCCACGTTCCTGCCCACGGGCATCTGGCTGAGGAGTTTAGTCAGTAAGCATCCCCAGGAGCCAGCCAGACACTGACTCAGGGCTGAGTCACTCCAGAGAGGGTTTACTCCCTGGCTTTCACTCCTCACTGATCCTGCTGCTGAGAAGGAGCTGGGATGAGCCCTTGTGAACATTCCCAGCCCTTGTGAACATTCCCAGCCCAGCTGAGAGTCATGTCTTCCACCTAAGACAAGTGACTCCACCACGGATATTTTTTACAAGGGCATGTGGTAACAGGACAAGGGGGAATGGCTTCACACTGAGAGGAGGCTGAGATGAGGCATTAGGAAAAAATTCTTCCCTGTGAGGCTGTGGCTGCCCCTGGATCCCTGGAAGTGTCCAAGGACAGAGTTTGGAGCATCCTGGGACAGTGGATGTGTCCCTGACCATGGCAGGGGTGGGATGGGATCATCTTTGAGGTCCCTCCCAACCCAAACCATTCCAGGATTTTCTGGCTCTGTGATAACTGATCAGCAGCAATGAAAGGAAAGAGACCATTTGGATTATAGGAGTTCAAGCTTTAGAAAGGGGTAAGATAAGAAAAAGGAAAAAAATGAAAAGATATCGGCTATTCTGAAGCAAACAAAAGCCACTATAGATTAAACAAACAATGCAGCCCAAACTTCTCCTCACAGTGCTCTGACAGATAAACAGCAGCCTCCAATAATTAATTGTGGCCTGGCACAGCTGAATGAGCCACCATATGGGAGTGGTGACAAAACAACCTCTGTTTTTTGGTGGCAAATTGTGCAAATCCTTGAGTCTGTCTAGAGCTGAGAACTGACACACCTCACCTCACTCCTCCTGCTCTCATGGCAGAGCAGACAAATCTGTGAGGGACAGGGTTCTTTGGGGGCACTGGAAACCACTCCAGACAGAATTTTTAGGGTTTGATGCAGGTGAGAATTCACACACAATAAGAGGACATTGCTGGGGGACACCCATGAGCTGTGGTCACCTCCCTTGTGCTCTCCAAGGCTGCAGCAATGGCTTTGTCACTCTCAGAGCCAAGGAGGAGGTGGCAGCACGGCCACAGGGGAAGAGGCTGGAAGGAGCACTGCAAAGGATCCTTGGGAATGGACTTTGTGGTGCTGGTGGCAGAGCAGGGGCTGCAGGAAGGAGAGGGAACCTCAGCCCAGCTCAATCCTTGTGCTGACTTTCCGATTCTCCACGAGCACTGAATTTGCTCATTTTATTTTCTCCAGAGATATCCATTAATAATTGCACTTGAAATGGCTGAAGAAAAACGATTCAGCAAAGCCAAGGAAGCGTCTTGGAGATGGTCCAGGCTGGCAGAGCTGAGATGCAAATGTGGAGTGACTCTTGCGGGGTTGGGTCGGCCATAAATCCACAATGGCTCAATTAAAGCTGCTCCCAGATGACACCACAGACAGGGAGCCATGCTCCAGTCCTGGGACTGATCCTGAATTTTACCCTGAATAAAAGACAGGCCCTTAGAGAGCAAAGTCCTCTGAAATCCTGGCACTCTGTCCCTCCACGCTCACAGCTCTCTCCTCCTCTGCATTTTCATTTCAAATGAGACAAAGCACCACTGTCAATTTGGCAGCCAATGATGCCCTGAAAGCCACCTGCCCCTGGCTCCATCCCTCAGCCTCAGCACCAGGCAGGACCACACACACCTGGAGCTGCAGTTAGGGGGGAAAGAAGGGGGGAAATGCTGGACTGGGAGTGCTGATCCTGCCCCTGGGAGCAGACAAAGAGGCTCTCAGTGACCCCCAGCACTGCTATCCCCACAGTGCAGGACAGGTTTCATGGGCAGGTGATTCACCAGTGCAGTCCCTCTCTCCAGAATTAATTCCTTCTAACTCCCAGCCTCTTCCCTCCAGGAATCCCCCAAACACCTTTAATTTAGAAGTGCCATAATCTACTCGCCTTCTGCTGCCTCTTAAAGTTGATTTCCTCCTCGGTGCTTTGTGGCCATGACATTTTCACAGCATTGCCTGTTCCTTTTGCTTGGATCATTTTGGGATGAGGAGCCACGGGCCCCTGTCTCTGCTCTGGTCCTCCCTCCTATCAAGGTCCTGCCATGGATTTCTTTTGAATTTCCTGCCTTTTTTTTTTTTTCCATTGCTCAAAGACACAGAAACTGCTGTCAGGGCCTGGCACATTCCCATCTATCCCAAGCATCGTTGGAGTTTATGGGCTCGCTGTACAGGAAGAAATTAGGTAATAATAAAAAATACACACCAAAAATACTCGGCCATAACAAAAATTGATCCTGCCCTACGGGATATTTTAGTGCCTCATTATGGCACCCAGACCTCACAGAATGGCTTCAATGACAGCAGAGGGTTTTTAAATAAACCACTGGGAACTTGCTGGCTCCAGGTCCATGAATCCTGGTTCCCCACTGACTTCCAACACAGCTCCCACACCGTGCTCAGCAGCCCTTCCTTCTGCAAAGGTGTTTCCCATCCCACAGGAACTTCCAAGATCAGGAAAACAAAATGTTTTCTATGGTCCTTCTTCTGAAGGGGTCAGGGAGAGGATGACAGAAGACAGAGCTGTGAATCCTGTGCCACTGGGAACGTCTAAACATTGATTTAGGAAGAAAGAAGTGGATGGGTTCAGGTCACGGGGGAGGGACTAGGCTGAATTTTTTGTATTTGTTAGTCTTTCCACCCAATAACTGCCCAGTGAAATCACAGCTCTTTTGGCACAGTCCCCTTGTCCTTCCTCACATCTTTAACAACAATGTCAGCACAGGACTCCTGGAAAACACAAACTCTGGCTCTCCAGAGCTCTCCAAACCTCCAGCTCTCCATCCCAGCCCAGCAGGGACCCAGGCCTCTTGTTCTGCTCAGATAATCCAAGGTGCCTACTCCAGCTCTACACCTAATGTGGCATGTGTCTCCAGGAGATTATTTGAAGTGGTTATTTTTTATTCCTGAAACCTTCAAAGGCAGAGTTATTAAGTGTATTTAAAAGGAAGAACGGGCCCAGATAAAGCAGGGGGATGTAATTAGTTACAAGCTACTGTACTTTGATGACAAAGCAGCATTTCTGTGGAGCAGCAGCTCGGTGGGGTGTGCTAATTACTGATAGCAGTCACAGCCAGGGGAAGCCTGACACTGCTCTGATAAAGCAGAGCTGTCCACAACTCCACAGGCTGGGTTTAACTCGTGGGCTTTGAGCCAAAGCCTGGGCTCTGTAAAACTCAGTGCATGTTGGAAAGGGCAGAGGGGAATAAACCCCAAAATTTCAGTGTGGTGGGAGGGGAGGTCACAGCCCAGGATCCCTATGGAGGTGATCAGAGGGATGGAGCAGCTCTCCCACGAGGAAAGGCTGGGAGAGTTGGGATTGTTCCTGGAGAAGAGAAAGCTCCAGGGGGATCTAACTGTGACTTCCAGGACCTGAAGGAGCCAACAAGAAACATGGGGAGAGACAATTTATGAGGGCTTAGAGTGACAGGACAAGGGGGAATGGATACTGCCAGAGAGGGGTTTAGGTGGGATTTTGGGAAGGAATTTTGCTCTGTGAGGATGGCAAGGCCCTGGCACAGAGAACCTGTGACTGCCTCATCCCTGGAAGTGTCCAAGGCCAGGCTGGCTGGGGCTTGGAGCATCCTGGGGTAGTGGAAGGTGTCCCTGCCCATGGCAGGGGTGGCACTGGACGATATTTAAGGTCCCTTTCAATCCATGATTCCCAAAGAACCCACTCTTTTTCCTGATGCAGCTTCTCCCTGGCCCTGAGCGTTCCTCCAGCTGAGCCCAGGAGTGCTCCCAACTCCCAACACCAGCAGGTGATGGCTGAACAGCCATTCTGCAAACATTGAGCTGCAAATCCTTTCATCCAAGGGGCATTTAAAGCCAAAACCATGAGCTGAAGGGACACAGGAGAGATCCATGGCTCCCAGTGCCACTGGTTCCTAATCAAGGAACTGTTTCTCCAAGGGGCAAATGAGCTGTGGGACTGCAGTGTCCACAGGCAGACAGGAAAATCCAAACCCAGGACAACATCTCCCCATCACATCCCCCTCAAAGTGCACCCAAAAGTCAGGTGACACGATTTACACACAGAATATCTGAGGAGCAGAGCAGGGGAGTGGAGCTCCAGGGCCATCAGGACTGTCATGGGAACTTCCACGGGAACCAGAACATGGAATTTCACCTGAAGATCACTGAGTACTTACATGGACCAAAGTCTGATTGTTGTGCTGCTTCCTCCACACATTTCCAGGAAAGTAAATTGTCCATAATGTCTTTCTGAGTTCCTTCAATGCAATTATCTCCTTCCAGACTCTGTTCCTAAAGGTTTTCCATTATTTCTATCCCTGACCTGAAGAGGTGAAACAAATCTCTCAACACTGAGGGCCCTCAGCCACAGACAGGGCAGGACCTGGAAATCTCTCTTGTCACCCCAGTGACAAGGTACCAGATTTCCCTGTGCAGTTAAGACAAGGAAAACAGGAACCATTTCTATTTTTATTGACAAATTCAATTTACAGTCTGGTTCCCACTTTGGAGAGAGTATAAATTTCCTCTCTCTGTGTATCAGTCTTTAGCAGCCACTGGTGATGATGATTTCTGTGCCTGCAGACACTTTTACACCAGCTACAGCACATTTATAAGTAACACTTTTGAAAGAAAACGCTATTAAAATCCCCTCTTTAGGAGGGAGCTGTAAATTAGCTGTTACTGAGCAGACAAGGGGTAGAAGCAAACGTTGTGTGTGTTGGTTTGTGGCTCCTGGGCCAGCTGAGCCCCCTGTTCTCACCCAGAGCCTGACAAGAGTTTGACTCACTCACCCTCCTCGTGTTGAAGTGGGTGAGAAAAAAAACCCAGAGAAGGTTCTGGCAGGTTTTATCTGAGGATTTTAGAGCACTTGACAAATAACAATTAATTCCAAGGCTGGTGAGGAACCTTGTGAGCACAGCCCTGCCTGGTGTGGGTGACCCCAGCAGAGCTGCAGGGAGCAGGTTTGGGGTGGGGGGACAAGGGAGAAGGGGCTGCCAGAGAAATTCTGCTTCTGCCTTGTTTCTTCTGGGAAATTCCTCCCTGTGAGGGTGGGGAGAGGCTGGGATGGGTTTCCCAGAGAAATTGTGGGTGTCTGATCTCTGGGAGTGTCCAAGGCCAGGTTGGACAGGGCTTGGATCAGCCTGGGATAGTGGAAGTGTCCCTGCCCATGGATAATACGGATAATCTTTAAACTCCTTCCAACCCAAACCATTCTACAAAAATTCAGGACTCTCAGCCTCACAACGTGATGCTTTTTTTGGAAAGCATTTCTCCCACCCCTAGTTTTGCACTCCAGCAGCAGGAAGGTTCCTTCACCTTTGTGTTTACAAAGTGAATGTGGGAACAGAACCCCTCAAGGCCAAAAAAAAATATTTATTTTAAAAAAATTAAAACAAACAATCCCTTCTGTTCATTTTAACTGCCCTGGTGTGTACTCACTTCATGATGGCAGGACTGCTCTGCAATGTGTTCATTTTTTTTAATAGCTGGATTGTGATGCCAACAAGGACACAGAATAAATGAGATTTGTTTTTTCTTAATATCATAGATGGGTCTTCAGCTGTAGAAACTGGCACTGCTCCTCCAGAGTCGTCAGAGCCAAATTACTCTTACTCAAGGGCTGGCCTTGGGACAAAAATATCTTTTTAATTTCCATCTTACTTCAGGAAGAGCCTTAAAAATGCCCCTTTCTGCCCACACGTTGCAGTCCCAGCAGAGCATTTACAGCCTTGCTGGCAGCTCTGGCCAGTGGCCATCACACACTGCTAACAAATGAGGGGAGTTCTTTGTTTTAGAACAAGATCTGGAGAATTTTGGGGGGATCCAGGGCAAAACTCTCCCAAAGCACAGCCCTCTGCAACCCATGTGACCACAACTGTGCTCGTTTCCACTCTGATGGGGTGGGAGACACCTCCCCACTTCTCAGACTGTTATTTCCCTTAACTGAAAGATGCATCATCTATTTTTTAGCAAGAAAACAATTACCAGGTAGCCCTGGAAGCTGCAATTTGCTGTGTACCAGTGCTCATTTAGTTGTCTCTTTGCTGGCTGCCCATGCAGCAAGTGGGGAGAGGGGGAAACCTGAACCTGCCAGGAGATTAATGCCAGGCTGCAGCAGAGCAGATGTGTGGGAATAGCAAATGAGGCCACTCCAAGCTTCCTAAAAAAGCCAAGACAAGAGACTTTGCTGCAGCAGGAACACAGAGGCTGAGGGTTGCAGATGAGAGGCTGAGGGTTACAGGTCTGCTCTGAGACAGCGAAACTGAACAAGAGATCAGCTCCCAACTCTGATGAAATCACAGGATCACGGAATGGTTTGGGTTGGAAGGGACCTTAAAGCCCATCTTGGGGACACCCTTCACTAGGCCAAGTGGCTCCAAGTCCTGTCCAAACTCCTGTGGAGCTTCCTGGGCATCAGATCCTGCTCCTTCCTCTGGTGCCACTGCTGGGCCTGGAGCAGAGCCTGGGCCTGCTCTGATCCTCCCTGCACACAGGGACAGACAGGGACACCCAGGGACAGAAAGGGACACCC
>JANPWX010000166.1:0-15104 GCA_024734555.1 Trochalopteron elliotii
CCCAGGAGGTGAAAATAAACTCTGTTACCTGGTAACACCACCTGCCCAGGAGATAGTAGAGCTGTGGGTCCTGTGGCTTCAGGGCAATGGCTTTATCAATGTGTTCCTGTGGGAAAGCATCACCAGCACACGTCACATCTTTGTCAAAAGCAAATAAAATACCCATAAGAGAAGGTGGAGAAAGAGCAAAGGAAGAAATCCACAATTTAAGTGTCACAATCAGTAAAATTACACCTACACATCCTGAATTTTCTTAGAGTGGATTCAGTGAGCAAGGAAATGCAGCATTTCTCCAGCCTCGGGGACAGGACTTACTGCACACACACACAAAGAAGCTGCCCTGCATTTTATTCCTGCTCCACAGCTTTGCCATAACCTCACTGATCACATCAAAGGCTCATGGGGAAACAGTTACCTGTGGCCTGTTCCATGTACATCCTTTTCCCCTGAAACATCCACAAGGCATCATAAGAACAGTAATAATAATTGGAATAAAAAAGGGAATCTGAAGCAAATTAAGTTCTCTTTGAGCAGTGACTGCTTCCTGGGAGGGTGAGGGTTGTTCACAGGCATGTACTGCAGACAAACTGGTGCTGTATCTTGTATCTTATAATAATTCCATGTTTCAAGCTCTAACTCTCATCCTTTACCTAAATTCATTTGCAAGATTTCTTTTTTTTTCTGCAATTATAGTGTGTAAAACTGCGGAGTCAGCTTGGTCACCCCCACAACGCACAGCTGGAATCAGCCTCCTCACCCTAAACCACCCACTCAGGGCATCTCTGAGATCTACTGCTTCCCTAAGAAGAACTGGAGCAAATTTTCCCAATTTCCTGCTGCAGAAATGAGTGTTGTTTGATACTCACAGAAAGCCCAGCACCTCCTGGCCACTCACCTTGAAAATATATCCAGCCTGGATACGCTTGGGAATGCTCTCGTATTCTGACATCTGCCCACAAAGGATGGCAAACCTGCATGGGGAGACACCTGCATGAGCCAGCTGGGAGTGAATTCACGTGTAATCCACATTCACCTGCTGTCCATGGCTGCAGAAGGAAGATCTACAAGTGCTCAAAGCCAGGTTGGACAGGGCTTGGAGCAGCCTGGGATAGTGGAAGGTGTCCCTGCCCATGGCAGGGGTGGAATGGGATGAGCTTTAAGGTTCCTTCCAACCCAAACCATCCCAGGAGTCTGTGAAGTGCATTAAAGCTTCACACCTTAGTGGAGAAAACAAGGAATACAGCACATCCCTCACAAGGAAGAAACATAAGCAGCAAAAATGGAGCACCCAGGAAGGAATGAGCTCGAAGGATGAGGCAGCCGGAGGGGTTGGGTGTGACACAAACTCACTGCATTGATGGCTAAAAATCAGGAGCAGCACACTTCCACACCTGGAATTGCTTCTCTGAGCAGGGAAAACTGTGCCAGAACACAGAGCAGTGCAGAGTGAAGTTACTGCAGCAAGAGGCAGACTACCAGCAGCTCTAATGCACTACAGGGCACAGCGACTTCCTTAGGCAGCAGCCCAACTGCAGCACACAGGCTTCTACTGCCAGGGAAATACTTGGAAAACCTACCTACATCCTGCAGCTGGGAAAAAAAATGACACATGTTCAGTGTGGAAAGTGGAAAGCCATTTACTTTTGTCCAGTAAGAGACTGTGAGTTGTGAGCCTGAGAAGCAAAGCCCCAGCAAATGCAGTTATTGCACGAGCTGTGAAATTCAAGATTAATTCCCTGTGGATTTGCACCCTCTCGTCTCACCTCCCTGCATCACTTCCCAAGAAACAACAGCTCAGAGAGCTCTCAAATGGCACAGAACATGCAGATGAAGTTTGGCCTCTCTTATCCTGACCAGGAGAGAGCTCTGGGAGTGGAGGATATTTCCATCCCTTCTCCGAGTCTGGCTCAAAAAATATCAGGTGGAACAGACAGACAAATAACATGGCTCATTCTTGCAAAAACTAAAGCTGGAAAGCAGAAAGATGCAAATAAAAATCCCCATTTCCTACACCCACACCCCAGTACTGCCACAGATACCAACATCAATTTCCCAAAGCATCTTTCAGAATGATTAACCACAGCAGATGTGCAGGAATCTGTCAGGAGACCTTTAAATCTCCAATTACACTTTCCTCAGAGTCACAAAATCCCACAAATCCCCTGACACCTCACTGCGCCATTTCCAATGTGTAAGTTACAGCACAAAGTTGCATTTCCTGAACAATTTAGCATTTTGCCTTAAATCTCTTTCTTTAACTTGTTAACTTTCTTATGGAAAAGCTGTAGATCAGCTCTAAAATTCTTATTTTTCATGGTAATGGCAAGGATTACCAGACCAGTGTATTATGGGACAAAAATCTTTTCCTACCAGCTGGAAAAAAAAAAAATCCTGCTGCTGGGGCTTCACTGCCCTACTCTGTTGTGTGCAGATGATGGAGTAAGTGTTTTCAGGATCTTCTCCAGTTTGTTTCCCAACAAACACCCGCCTGGACTAAACATCCCTAACCACAACGTGACAGAGGTTGAGAAATACAAGCCAATAAAAAGCTTATTCTCTAAGATCATGAGATAAAATATTCCTAGACAATAACTCACACAGTTGTCTCATGTCAAATATAAATTCCAGGGGTTTTTAAACAGCCTGGTGAAATGTTGACAAAAAAACCCATAAAACCAGCAGTGAATTAAATTTCAGTCCTCTTTTGGTGCCATGAAATAGACTAAAAACTACATATGGGAAGAAATGCCTGATCTGGTTTTTCACTGTGTTCCCAGGAAAGGTGATTCTTCCCAACCCAGCTTTGCTGATCCCAGGTTCAGGGCCACTGGCCTGTTGGGGATTTTCACACCCACAGCTCTGCACTTCTGGGATTTTAGGCTCTGCTTTCTGCTGTTCTCTCCCCTGCTTGCTCAGCTTGGCAGGATGGAGTCATTCATTCCAGCTCACTCGATGGGATGCCTCGGGACGAGCATCACCAGAGCCACTGTGGAGGTGCAGGACCAGGAGAGATTAAAAATAATGGTTATGGGGATTTTCATCCCCTATAACCAGTGGGTGCCCTATGCATTACTGCTCAGATCCATCCAGAGCTTTCCTTAGGATATCCCTTGATTAATTAGTATCCAGACTCCTCATTAAGCAGTTCCCACTCTCAGCTCAGGATTTCCCCATTTATTAGAAAATAAATTCTGTGGAAGGAGGAACCCCCAGCTGAGAGAGCCTGATCTTCCAGCTTAAATCCCCAGGCTCAGGACTGTGAAGGACTTCTTGGGTTCTGCACTCTGACTTCCCTGGAAGCAGGACTCTGCCATGGAATACAGAGCCTCCAGCACCTCTCCTCCACAGTCAGTGTGCTCTGCTAGACCAAACACAGCTCTTAGCTCTTTTAACCACTTCAAAGACAGTTTTCCCAATATTTTATGAGCATTCCCAGCTTTTCACCTTCCTGTGCACTGGATAGATCTACGTGAATCCCTGCACCTGAGTAAGGGGACGGGGAATTAGCAGGCAGGTATTTAGACTGCAACAACCAAAAATTAAAATAAGAATTTATTTGGGAATTAGTACTTTGGGAGAGACAGCAGAATTCCCAGGGACTCAACCTGAAATTAATGACCAGCTGATCCTGAAGAGGTTGGGAAAAAAAGCTTTGGCTTTTCCAAGGAGAGATGAGATGGAAGGAAAAAGTGGGAAAGGCTGATGTTCCCCCTTCCTTACAGCCCACAAACATCCATATGGGAGAGCTCCTGTATTGTGGACGTTCCCCTTTCTGAATTCACCTTCCAGGGCAGACAAGTCAGGGGGATGCATTCAGACAGCTCTAATTCCATGCTGTTTTCCCTCCACTACATTCTGATCTATCTCCTAACACCTATTCCTAGAGTTGCTCCTGCCCTGTGTCACACTGACAGCAAATTCCCTGCTTAATCTGCCTGCAGAACAGAAAATGCTCAGCTCATAAATCCAGAATCCAGCTCAGAATTGGCCAGATCTGGGCACTGATGCACCCAGAGTAAAATCCTGAAGCACTGCCAGGTGTTAAATTAAAGTCATCTCCCAGGCATATCCGAAATGCTGTGACTTTTCAAAAATCCAGGATCTGCCCACAGGCAGCCAGATGTACCCACGGAACTGAACAGGGCTGGTGATCAAGATGTTCCACCAAACTGCCAGACTCTCCAGAAGAAAGGGCACATTTTGGAGATTCATCCAACCCAATCCCACTTCTCCATAACACACAGGATAACTCCAAGGGGGCTGGAGCTTGTTATTTCTTCCACAATGACAGCTTTCAGCAGGCAGTGCTTCATTTCCAGGGCAGAATGTCCAACTCAAACTACAGCTCCTAACACAGCACCTGCACCATTTTCCTCAGATTCCTCTGAAATCCCTCTGGTTGCACTTATTACTTTTAGCAAGAGTATGAAAGCCAAGGCAAATCCACAGCTTGCTCACCTTTCCTGACCCCTAGAACTGCTGCCTCAAGCTTGCAGCTGTGCTGCAAACATCCACAGGGAATGGGCTGGGAATTCTAAAAGGCCACAGCTGTTTCTCAATTCATTTCTAAAAGGTCGGTGCAGCCACAGATTCTCTCTCCCTCCCTCCCTCCATCCACCCATCCATCCATCCCTCCCTCCCTCCCTCCCTCCTAAGAGCAAGAACGGACTTGCGAATTTGCTCTGTCCTACTCGAGAGCTGAAATCAGCTCATGGAGAAATCAGTTTAAATGGACAAAAATTCTACCTGTTCAGGGATTTTTGACAATCAAAGCAGAGAACAACTCTGGTGTCTAAATCCAAGGTAAGAACCAGGTAGTTTCAAGTCAGGAGCACTTTCCATACACAGATCTACTCTTAAGGCCCTAAATGCATTAAATGCCCAACACAACTGCCACATTCCCAAGGGAACTTCCCAAGGGCAAGCAGGGGCAGAGATCAGTCCCTCTGCACAAGGCTGGCTTGTCTGTGCAGCCCTGACCAAATTCCCACTCCACTGTGCCTGGAGATGGCTCCCTTGGGACTGGCCAGCTTCCAACAGCAATGACTACAAGGAGAGCTTTGTCCCACCCTCCATGGCCAGAAGAGAGCCATGAAAGGCCTCTCCTCTGTGCTTGGGCAGATCCCAAAGCCAGGCCAGACACAGCCCCACACACTTACTGCTCTCCCTGTCACTCGTGAGAAACCACTTTTCCTCCTGCTGCCGAATCCTTCCAACCATCCAACTTCAAAAGGAGCTGTAGCCAGCACTGATTCCTCAGCAGAAATACTTCCCTCCCCCAGTTATTTTCTTTCTTTGTTTCTTTAAAATGTCAGTGATGACTGAACAACAAGGAGGCACTGAGGGGAGAAAGCTTCCTTGCAATGATAACTACAGGCAAAGTACCTCTTGTCTTCCTCAGCACCTCAAAAAACTGGGAATGACGTGGGCAGCAGGAGGAAGTAACGAGCACAAAAGACAGTGAATAAGCACCAAAACCCAGCACAATTTCATCTAAAGGAATCCACAAACTCTTAAGAGGCAACCGATAAACCAGAAAATCAACATGAAATGACGCACGCACACAGAAAAAACCCGGCCCAGGAGACCTGCACCACCAGGCTTCACACAGCCCGTGTGGAAAGGCAGCAAATCACTGGGAACATTTCTATTAAAGTGGCCATTTCAGATGCAGTGGGAAAGAGAAAGATGATGTTGACTGCTGTGTCTAGAAGAAAGAATGCAAAGAACCATCACACCAGCACAAAGCCATGCCACTCCCACTGCACTGAATTCCTCCACTTTTGTCGGAAAAACTGTAAGGAAAAGGGAGAAGAATATTGAAAAGACAACATGGGTGGTGAGAGACAGAAGATAAAGGATTAGGGTCTTCAGCAAGGGAATTAGTCACTAGAGAGAAATATGACAGAATAAAACTGTAATTTAAATAAATGTGAACAATGTTCTCTGATGGCTTCTCCCAAGAGCTGGGGTATCAAATCCCCCCCAAAAAAGCTTTAAAACCTCTGCTGTTTTTTCTCCTCAGGGTAAATTCAATTAGCATAAAGAAAGACTTCAATTAAGCCAGCTTGTGACCACCTCAGAGCTGGGAAGGGAATAATTTCCTGTTCTATTCATGGCAGAAAATAGTAATTTGTGTGCTGATAAAGGGAGTTACATATTCATTCCCAAGAAATCCCACGCCTCCCCCATGCTGCTCTGCTGTTTCCTTTCTCCAGCTGCCCTGGAGAATTGGAAGCAAGATGTAGCTGTGCAGGAAGGAGCCTTATCCCTGTCTGGGAAAGGGGTCTGAGAGGCCAAGAATTGTCCCAGACTTGGAATTCCAAGGCAGAACTGTCCATATCTGGACATCAGAGTAGAACCTGGCTTTGTAAAATACAAATTTTAAGATTCACCCTGGCAACTAAACCCCATTCATTCAAAGATGTTAAACAAGCAGACAGAGTCCAACATCATGATCTGCTGGAGATTTTCCTGCTCCCAAATTCCTCCTTCCTATCAAAGCTTTAATTGAGAGTAGTAATTCATTACCAACAGATGAAATACAGTTTAAGATAATAAAGGCATTTATTCAGATGCCAGGAGTTCAAAACAATCCTTCAAGCAAATTTACTCATTGTGAGAGCACAGATCTTGTTTGGTAAAGACACTCAGCAACTTGTTTGCCCAATAATTTTCATTAAAGAAAAAAAAAAACCCTTTTATTCTCATTTAAGTGTTGTCAGTCCTTCAGAGCAACTGCTGACAAACACCATTCATGGAGGAATTCACCAGAGTCACAGAAAAGCCCACTCCCTTATCTCCACAAATATCTGTGCCACTCCACAACCTCTCTTCTGGAGTAATTTTTTATAAAGGACATTTAAAATTTTCACACACGAGCTGGAAGCACAGCCTGCTCATCCAGGCTGCTGAAAGGAGCAAGGTCCTTCCCCCTCTCCTGCCTCCTTCCTGAAACCCTGTGCAGAAACATTGCTCACAATGCTTGGCTGGACTGCAGATCATCTCTTTTTTTAGTGTGGAACAAACATATAAAATATCTTTGCTTAAATAAAAAAGAGCCACGTGCTGCTGTGTCCCTTCCTTTCCAAGCCAAGGGCCTTGCAGGGTGACGAGAGCAGAGCCAGCTGTGCCAGAAAACACTTCCAGGGGACTCTAAAAGCCTGTCTGGTAAGTGATGGATCTCCTTCCTCCAGAATTAAGTGGAAAATAGGGAATTTGGCAGAGCACCAAGCCCACACTCCCAGACCTGGCTGATGGAGTCAAACACACCCCCTCTTGCCTCAAAGCAGCTCCACTTGGGAGCTTTTCCTCCAGAACTCTTCAGAGAGAAATTAATAATTAAATTGGTGTAAGAAACCCCAAATTTATTCCTACCATCACAACCAAACCTACTGTCTGTCAAGTTATTCCTTACACCAAGTAAGCAAAGCTGTTAAAAATGGCTTTTTATGTAAAAACACCACCAGTGTGGCACTGCCACACTGTAAGCAGCAAGTAAGTAACAGCAAGTAAGTTTGTGGGGGGTTGTATTTACTATTTTTTAACTGCAGTTCAGCTCACAAAAACCTCCAGGTCCTTTTCCTACACTTAAAAGCAAGAAGTAAAAAGTCACTTACCACTGGTGGCACTCAGCACTTTGATCCCATTTCTGCGAGGCAAGCTCCAGCTCTTCCTTTCCTGGAATAAAAAAAAGTAGTCACAGATAAGAAATTCAGTTGCTTTCTCTCCCAGTTTCTTCCTCCGAGGCTGTCAGAGTAACAAAACAGCATAAAAGTCATATATTTGTTAATTTGATAAAGCATTTGGTTTGAAAACATCCCATACATCATTGTATCCTCTGGCAGGTTCAAAAAGCTGAAAACTAAGCACCTATTGATGGCCAAAAGGACAAACTCAGAACTCCATGTTTAAGAGGCTCCACTGATCCCCAGAAAAGAGTAATTATATTAGCTCCAGTATTAACTAATTCTATTTAGTTATGTGCATAACAAACAAGAGAAATTATTTAGATTAGTATCTTTTGTTGCACATCTTAACTGTAATAAAGGTGATTTTTGTTCTATTCCGACTCACCTAAAACCTTGTAGACACCTTTGAGGTGGTCAAGAGGAAGGAGGGAATGAAATTAAAGTGACTCCCCTAAGCATATTTAAAAATAGGTATTGTTTTTATGTCTGCTCGTGCTGGCAACAGAGAAAATCCAGTGTGCTACAGGCAAAGCTTGTTTATTTTATATTTATTTTATGATTTATTTTAGTTTCAAAGAGAAATGGACAACAGGTTTGAGAAACAACTTTCCCAGCTCTAAGCAGGTCTCTGTCTATTTAGACTCTTTTAGAAAGGTCAACTTTTAAACACAAAAAATTTGTTTAAAGTGCTGCTTCCCACCCCCCTAAAAACCAGATTCTAGGGAAAACCAACAAATCCAGGGCCCTGCTGGCAGGTGGAGAGGTCACACAGCCAAGTGCCAGCCCTCCTTTGGGCCGGCAGGGAATTCCTTACCCCCGGTGGCGTAGGATCTCCTCTCGTCCGCGTCCTCCGTCAGCTCCCACATGTCGCTGTGTGCCCGCGCCAGGCGCCACAGGAATTCCTGCTGCCCCGCGTACTGCAGGGAACACAAACAGACCAAGGGAGTCAGGAACAAAGCCTGAGCAGGGCACTCACAGCTCAAGTCATGCAGGGATTTTTCTAAGCCTTAAAAAATGCCCCAATTCCAAAGGAACTGAAGCGGAACCATGGCAGGGGGAAGTGAGGGCAAGTCTATAAATCAGTATGGCCACAGGAGCAGGGCAGGGATTGTTCCCCTGTGCTGGAACTGCAGGACCACCTCCAGTGCTGTGCCCAGCTCTGGACTTCTCAAGCCAGGAAAGGCAGTGAGGGAGAGGATGGAGCATGTCCAGGGAAGGGAATGGATCTGGGGGGACTCAGCACAGAGAAAAGGAGGCTCAGGGGGGACCTCTTCCTTTTCCACGACTCCCTGACAGGAGCAGGCAGCCAGTGGGAACCAGGCTCTGCTCCCAGGGAGCAAGGGATAGGACAAGAGGAAATGGCCTCAAGTTGTGCCAGGGGAGGCTGAGGTTGGACACCAGGAGGAATTTTTTCATGGAAAGGGTGGTCAGGCAATGGAAGGGGCTGCCCAGGGAGGTGGTGGAGTCCCCATCTCTGGAGGTGTCCACGGAATAACTGGACGTGGCACTCAGTGCTCTGGGCTGGATGACAAGGTGAGGATCAGTCACAGGTTGGACTTGGAATGAAGAAATCCCTCCTGACATCCAAGCTGCCCCTCCCCTGGTGCTGGAAAATACAACAAGGCACCTTTACCGCCAGCTTGTTGTTGAGGAGCAGCTGGAACCCCTCTCTCTTGTCCTGCTCATCCCCGCTGTGCAGGCGGTCAGCCTGCTCCAGGAGCTGCTCCAGCCCCTCCTCCAGGGAGGAATCCAGGAGCAGAGGGCTCTCATCCTCGGGGACCAGATCCAGGGAATCCCTGCGCACAGTCTTCACTGTGTCACAGCTCACGTCGTCCTCCCCTTCGTCGCTCTCCCGCTCCGACTCCCGGTCGTAGTCGGACTCGGCGTTGGCCGTGCTGTAACTTCAGGGGAAAAAAACATCACCAAAGCAGTTTGAGGAGCTATTCCTCAAAAGAGGAAGAGTATCTTAGCTTATCCCAGAGAAAGCTGCACAACCCAAGTGTCTCACACAGCCTCATTTCTCGTATCACCCTCAGAAAGCTGAAGGATGAAGGGGACAACAGTTTGGAGCAATCTGGTCTATGGAAGGTGTCCCTGCCCAGGGCAGGGGGTGGCACTGGATGAGCTTTAAGCTCCCTTCCCACCCAAACCATCCCAGGATTCTAACAGTCCCCACCTCCCTTGCACACCCTGTCAGCTCCTCCCTCTCTGCCCTTCTAACTTCAGGATAAGAGAATTAAACAGCTAAAACCAGAGCCAGGACAATGCAGGTAAATATACAGGTGATAAAAGGGAACTTCAACAATCCCTGTGCAAAATGTAACCTGAGGGTTTCAGCCTGTTCCAGGGAATTTCAGGCACAACAGCTGTCCTGGCAACACCTCACACCTCCATCACCCTGAACATTAAACACTACACAGCCTGTTCCCACTGCCACCGGGAAAGCTGCACAACAGCAGGAAAACCACCAGGACTATGTCCCACGAGCAAGGAATCCAGCAAGGGGTCACCACAGGTGCCAAAACCAAGGGAATGATGAGAGCTGAAGTAGTCAAACAAACCAGGACATGAGGGATTATGGAGGTGCTGGTGGGGACTCCATGACTTTGGAGATCTCTCCCAACCTCAGTGATCCTGTAAAGCTCAGAACAAAGCTCGTGCAAATGGTGAAAATTAAGCTCCCCCAGCACCCAAGCTGGGAATTTAAAATTTCAACCAGCATTACACAGTGGTACCACACAGGAGGGAGGCTACTTACAGAGCTGATTCTTTTTCAAACTCTTAACTACAGAACAGGCACAAATCAGCCAGTCATGTCAAAACGTGCACTTCAACACAGGGATTTTGATGATTTAAGTCAGTAACTGCCCAAGAGAACTTCAGCAGTTCTGCTGGAACTGAGTTCCCTGCACTCTAGGGGCACTGGGTACTTTCAGCTGTCCTTCCCTCTGTTCCTGACTGATTCCTCCTCCCAGGGACAGTCCTGTGGCCCTGCCTTTCTCTGGGGACACAGATAAGTGACCTCAGCCCCTATCTGAAGGAGGCAGGGACAGGGCTTTGCCCACACACAGATAACAAGACACATTTGGTTATCAAAGCTTCCTAAAAACCATCCCTAATTGTCAAAAATTCCCCTCTCTGCTCCCTCACCACAGCCTCCAACGCTCACCCAGACATTCAAACGCCCACCATGTTTTCCTGAAACATTTTAAGGCAAGAAGTAAAACACCAGCCTCACACTGCAAAGGCAAGAAAGCAAGGCTGCCATGCTGGAGATGACACTGAACTAATGGATAACGCACCCACACAAGGGTAGGTGATACTGGCATGGCTCTATCTCAGATTAAAACCCTCATTTATTTACATTTCTTAATATTAATGGCATTATTAGTTCTCTAGACCACCTCATTTCCAGTAATTAAATGCAAACTCCTTGAATTCCCTGATTTCCCCATCCTAACCCCCAACATTTTACTGGCAGCTGCCAAGATTTCAGTCCTTCAGCTCAAAAACACAACAGTGTTTTCTGCCAGACAGCCCCAATGAGATTCTGCCAGTTCAAAACGACAAGGAAATCCCAAGTTTTCAGGGAGATTAAGAGATTTAGGTGTTACCACCCTGTTTTCCTGAGTTTACCACGATGGAAAGCTCTGGAATGCTTTAATATGGCAATCCTAAAGGAAAACAGAGTCCATGGAAAGAGGAGGTGAAGAAGCCCGAAACCCAAAGCCACACACAGAAATTAAGCAGCACAACCTCCCTGAAAACTCTTGGCAGATTTTTGGGAATTGTGTCTGAAATTGGAGAAGCTGCTCATGCCCACATGGTTTACAAAATAAAGCTGAAATGGGGGTTCTTGGTTCTGAATTTCACTGAAAGAATTCAGCTGTCAGCAAGGAATACCCAGCTGAAATCCATCTCTTGGCAGCAGGCTCATTCTTCCTCCCAGTGCCTGCTCCAAAGCTTCAATGTTTTTTTCCAAAACTTACCTTTCCTGCCCTGCAAATGTTACTTTTCAAGCACATGTACATCCCTAGCAGACAACACTGCACACTACAGGCAGGCAGCTGGTCCTGAGCTGACTGATGTTTTTATACCTCTCTGCGTGGGACCAGAGTGAGGCATTACCTGAGATTCCAGTTTTAAATTAGGTGAGAGCAGCTAATCCACCAATCCCCACACTGGTCATTACAGCTAATTACAGAAGTTAATTAAAATGTAAGGACTCCACCAACCACCACTGGATTCCCAATAAATTAATGAGGTTTTGCAGTAAAATACACCCCTGTTCCCTCAGGAGGTACCTTTTCTGTAACTCTGAATTCTTGGCCTCTGTCACAATTCACAATTTTCTGTGATCTGAAGACAGCCAGGGCTGGGATGTGTGGGCAAAACCCCCTTTTGCAGCAGCTTTAGACAAACCATTGTCCCCCTGGTGACTCAGTGCATCTGCTGTTACCCAAATACACAAGTCCTGCCTTCAGCACCAACTCCACAGCTCTAAAATCTGTTCTGCAGCCTTGTAACCTATTACACCACCGTGAATCACTCCCTCCCTAATTTCCCTCTCATTCCAACACCCACTTGAGCTGAATGAAGCTCTACAACCCCAGTGAGATCACAGCAGCTCCCTGCTGCCTCACCAGCTCCAGTTATTGGAGATAAACATGAGTTTAGGGCAGGCACAGATCCCTGTCCTTTGTCCTGGGAGAACAAATCCCTGCTGAAATGCCAGCTGGCACCAGCCCCCAGGTCATTTGGCTGCCCAAATTCCCCCTGAAATGTTCCCACTGCTCTAAAATCCCTCTTTAAATGACATTTCATCCCAGCTGCTCTGGGAAAACATATACAGCAGCACCACCTGTTTTGGGACACACTTCCATACCCCAAAAGCTATAAAAGTGGTCAGATTCAGACACAAAAGAGAAGCATTTCCTCAGAAAACCAGCAATCACAGGTGCAGGAGAGCTTGTTAGCTAACAAGAATTTAATTTTTAGCTAACAAGAATTTAATTATGTTCTTACACCACACACAACTTTTTTGTCATGTGCAGAGCCAGGATTTGGACTTGGATGATCCTCCTGGGTCCCTTCCACCTCAGGATATTCACTGATTCAATGATTTGATCATTTTGATATAATATGTATTGTCTGGAAATCTGATTTCCAAACTCTCTCGCTCCATTGCCAGGCTGAACTTGTACTTCCCTTCCTTCTGCCAGGTTCCCTAATCAAATTATTTCTTTAAAACCCCTCAAATTTTATTTTTCGTTTTTCTAAAAGACAGGATCATGTCAGATCTCTCAGTCTGGCCCTGGCAGTAACACACTTACTGTAATAAAAGCGAATTAAAACAGGCTGTAGGGGAAGAAAATTCCCTTCTTTATGTTCTAAACTGCCCAGATGTGGCACCAAATCCCCTAAAACATCTGCCCCAGTGGCTTTGCTTACCCCCCTTCACTCTCTCCATCATCTGTGTTGGCATTCCCTGAGCTGGCAGTGAAATAAATGGAGCTGGAGCCCGTGGAGTCACTTCTGTCCCTGCAGAAGGGGAGCTTTTTCCGGCGAGTCATGCGCTGGGTTTCTTCCAGGTGGGTCCTGCAGGGAAAGGAAGAGAAATCAATATTTGGTAGTGGAATATCTGCTATTTCCCTTCTCCTCTCCAGCAGACTCCACCCAACTCCTTTATATACAAAGAATTCACAAGGTGGCTTACTCCTGTTTATACAAACTCAAATGGAGCTAATGTTGCATTCCGCAGGTGAAGCAAATCCTCCTCCACGGACAATCCATGGACAATCCATATAGAATCCATACAGAATCCATAGATGTGATGTTCATGCAGCCTCTGCATGAGGAACTGCAGTGACAAACGGGTTCAGACCGGAAGAGGGGAAATTTAGGTTGGATATAGGGAATGAATCTTTCCCTGTGAGGGTGGTGCAGCACAGGAATGGATTTCCCAGAGGAGCTGTGGCTGTCCCATCCCTTGGAAGTGTTCCAGGCCAGGTTGGATGGAGCCTGGAGCAACCTGGGATAGTGGAAGGTGTCCCTGCCCATGGGTGGGTGGGCTTTGAGGACCCTCCCAGCCCAGGCATTCCCAGATGCTGGGATGCTGTGGCTGTTTTCCCATGGCAGGGAGGGAGAGCTCCGAGCCAGGAGAGAGGGGCAGTACCTGACTTCCCCCACGATCTCCACCGCCAGGTGCTGGAGGCTGTTCCGCAGCTCCTCCACCTCCTTCCTCAGCTCCACCACGTTCCTCACCACGAAGTCCAGGCGCTCCAGCACCTCCAGCTGCTCATCCTGCCTCAGCAGGAGGCTGGGCACGGCTCCATCGCCCGCATCCGCTGGGAGCAGCGCTCCGGACATGGTCTGGGCTGCACCAGAGCACAACGGGGCCGTTAGATCCAAGAGGGAAAGGATTCCAGGGGGGAGGGAAATGCAGCCACAGCTCTGTTGGCAGGGGACACCAGGTCTGATCCTGACAGGAACAGCAAGGTGATCAGAGGGATGGAGCAGCTCTGCTGCAGGGAAAGGCTGGGAGAATTCGGATTCTTCAGCCTGGAAAAGTGAAGGCTCTGGGGTGACCCAACTGCCCCTTCCAGTGCCTGGAGGAGCCTGAAGGAAAAATGGAAAGAGACTCTTTACAAGGGCCTGGAGTGACAGGCCACAGGGGAGTACCTCCAGACTAGAAAAGATAAGACTTAGATGGGATATTGGGAAGGAATCTTTCCCTGTGAGGGTGGGGAGGCCCTGGCACAGGCTGCCCAGAGAAGCTGTGGCTGCCCCATCCCTGGAAGTGCTCAAGGCCAGGGTGGACAGGGCTTGGAGCAACCTGGGATAGTGGAAGATGTCCTTGTCCAAGGCAGGGAGTAGGACTAGATGAGCTTTAAGGTCCCTTCCCACCCAAACCATTCCAGGATTCCATTATTCCATGATCACTGTGAAAAACACCGTTTCACTTTCTGTTCCCGAAGTTTTGCACAGATGTGGATGAAACCCAGCAAGTTCAGGGTTCTGAATCAGAACTTCTAAAAGCCCAACACCCCAAACTCACTTCCCCCTATCCCTGCCCCATTCCCCCGTATTCCAGCCCCACTTCATCCCATCCCATTCCCCACATTCAATCCCTATTCTCCCCTACTCCAGCCCCATTTCCCCCATTCTTCCTTTTCCAATCCCATTTTCCCCATTCCAGCCCCATTCCCTCTATCCAACGCCAGCTCTAGCCACATTCATCTCTATTCCAGCCCCACTGCTGATATTCCAACCCCATTCCCCCCCATGCCCACCCGGCTTCCCCGCCGCCGGATCCCGCTCGTACCGTGGCGCGGCGGCCTCTCCGTCTCCTGGGAGCGGCGGCGCATGGCCCAGAGCACCCCGAGGCAGAGACCGGCGCCCGCCGCCAGCCCC
>JANPWX010000166.1:15504-81884 GCA_024734555.1 Trochalopteron elliotii
GAAGCTGGCCCTGGAGCCGTGTCACCCTCCGCAGGTGTCACCGCCGGCCCCCGGGCGCTGAATCCGCGGAATGTCCCGGGAAAAACCCTCCAAAGCCGCCGGTTCTGCACCTGCTGCCACCTGGGCGCGTGTCCCCTGGCGGTGACACCTTGGCCCGGGTGTGAGGGGACAGGCCGGGTGTCTCCGCACAGCCCGGCGCTCTGTGGGCGCTCCCACACGCGGGAGGAAACTCCGCTGGGTTTGGTGGTCAGCTTCCAGCAGCGAGGGACAAACGTGCCCGAAAAAATGGGAATTTGGGATGCGCAAGGGAGCTGAGTGGGGCAGGGTTATTGTAGTGAGGGAGTTGGGCACGAAGGCGGCTGTGGGACTGTGGGCACAGAGCCACCCACAGAGCACAAGTTTTTGGCATGAGATAATGGATTTTAGGTGGAATCGGCGAAGGAGACAGGAATGGCCAAACAATCATCCCAAGCATTTGGTGTTGGAATTCTCCTCTCTACAGGAAATGTGGTGGGTGGTTACATCCCTGGTGGGATCCCCCAGGAAGACCTTCTGTATCCCAGAATCATTGAAACTAGAAAAACCTTTTTTCTGGAAGAGCCAAAGGATTCCTTAGGAAAAGGTGCCAGTCAGGAGAGGGAAAACCAAGCCCTTTGTGTGCTCCCTGCTCCTGGGGGTTTGGGTGACAGCAGGATTTGGGCAGAGCCAAAGAACCTTCTGCTTCCCTTTATCTGAATTATTGTGAGCAATTCCGAGCCAGTCCAGTCCAAGGAGAGCTGGGAGCAGCCAGCTTGGAGCCAGAGGGTGATAAACTGCTTTGGGATGATGGATGAGATCCATCAGCATTCCGGCTGTCTCTCAGATTTCAGTATCTCCTCAAGAAATTAAATACTAAAATGTTATGTATAGCTCTGCTCTCATTTCCCTCTATTTTACTTACTATCTTTTTTCCCCAGGAAAGAGCCACATAAGAGTCAGACCCAGAGCTGGGCAGGCTGCCAGAACCCTGGCTAGTTTTCCTTTAATTTCTGGAAAGGTCTGGATTTCACATCCATGTTATTCCCTGCATAACCACAGACCACACGTGCCCAGCAGAGGTCCAGAGGGGTCATGGATTATGGGAATTCTGTCAAAATCCAAGCCTACTGGGTGAAATGTGTCCTTGGTTCATTGGGCAACAGGTTTGCACTGGGACAGGAGAGCAATGAGCAAACATTCCAGCTGTTCCAGGACTTGAGGAAGAGGCTCTGCTGAGGATGGGGATGATCAAAACAAGCTGATGTTTAACCCGTGGGGGGGAGGTATCCCACAGAGAACTCCAAATGGACATACTGGGATTTGTGGGACATGCTTTAGGAAGAGACCATTAGCCTCTGGGGTTTCTTGTATCTCACCAAACCAAACCAACGGGTCAATGACAATGTCAATAATAACAATTAACAACAACAATAATAATTATAAATATAACAACAACAACATTAACAATAACACATTAATAATAATGGATATGCAGCTCCTCTCAGACTTCGCAAATTATGAAGGGATTTACACCCCCCGTGTTCCCAGATAAAAACAGCCAGTAGAAAAACAGATATGTTTTACCAACAAAAAGTATGGGTAATGCTGGATATTTTGCTTCAGGGGAATGTTTGGTCACACTGCGGGGTGGGCGTGGGAATGTTCTGCAGGGCCCACGGCTCCCCACCTGCCTGGCTCCTGCTCCATCATCTCCCAGTCCTCATCTCCCTGCTGTTATTTCCTGGTCCTTTATCTCCCTGCTTTTAATTTCCGTTTTCTTCGTCTCCCTTATCCATCATCTCCTTGTTCATTGCCTCCCTGCTCATCATCCTGTCCTACATCTCCCTGTCCTCCACGTCCCTGCATCTCATCTCCTGGTCCATCCTTTCCCTGCTCATCGTCTCCTGTCCTTTGTTTCCCAGTCCATCATCTCCTGGTCCGTCTTCTCCCTGCTCTTCACCTTCTGTCCCCTGTCCCCTCCTGCTCCGTCACCTTCCAGCCCTTCACCTCCCGCCCATCCCTTGTTGGGGCGGCAGCGCCAGGATCCCGAGGGATCTGTCGGAGCCCCCCGGGTGCCCCCCGACCCCTTTGGGAGCCTTTTCCCCGGCAGTGCCCGGGGGCGGTGGTGGCGGGGCGGGACCGGGGGCGGCCCCGGGCACGGTCCCCCTGGAGCGGCGGCGGGAGCGGCGGAGCGGAGATGCCGTACCTGCTCATTAGCACCCAAATCCGCCTGGTGAGTCCCGGCGGGACCCCCGGGGGTGGGGGAATGTCGGGGGGCGAGCAGGGACCGACCGGGGCGAGCGGTGAGACCCGCTCAGCCCTTGGTGCGACCGTCACCGATGCCTCCGGTGCCCCGCTGCGATCCCGGGATGGGCTGGCCCTGCTGCTGCTGCGGGGTCGGGGGGTGATGCAGGTTTGGGGACCCCCAGCATGGCCAGGCTGTGCCCAGCGGCAGGTGGCCGGTGTGGGGTGTCCGGCACAACTCCGTGAGAGCCCCCGGTGCCCCCGCCCCAGCTCTGCTGCCCCCAAACCCTCCTGTGCCAAACAACGACTCACTTGGGAAACTTGTGGCGGGATCCCACGAACGCCAAAGGAGCGGCTCCACTTGTCCTCGCTGCTGGTTTTCCCTCGTCCCCGAGCAGCCATTCCAGGGTGGAAAACGCGGCCAAGGGAGTGGGCATGGCTGGGGCTGACAGAAGCCGGGCAGTGGTTGGGGTCTCTGGTTGGGATCACCGGTGGGATTGCTGGCTGTCACTGTCAGATAAAGCCACAAAGCAAACGTTACCCCCCAACACTGGCAGCACCCACATCCTGCAGGACTCTGTAGGAGCTCTCTTTGTTTATCTGGGGTTTCCCTTTTCCCGACAATCATCCCTCCCGAAGCCTGGATCTACCGGTGTGGTTTGGAGCAGGAAGCAGAACAGTGAAAACAGCAAATGAGCAAAGGGAGATGGACACTGCTACTGCTGCCACTGGAGATGTCCCAAAAGAAGCAGCAGTGGATTGGGAATAGGAATGTATGGGGATGCTGCAGCACCAAAGCATCTGCTGGCAGTGGCATTTGGGATAGTACAAGTTGATTGAGTGATTATGGATGAGGTACAGGAAGGGGCACATGGATCATGGCACTGGAGGGAACAGCCTGGAGCAGTAGGGTTCAGTCTGCCCTCCAGAGACTTTGGAAACTCTGCTCTTTACCAAAGGGGCAAAGCAAACATTTCCAGCCTGAAACTTGGCATTGAGCTGAGGCTGGAAACTTCCCATCCTGGCCTTGCACAGGTCAGGAACTGCACCTTTCTGGCAGTGGCTGGGACTGAGGGCCCCTCCCAGGATGGGCTGATGGCAATTCCCTTCCTTAAGGGCTCTCACTGGAGCTGTGTTGGGAACAGGGGACTGGCCGTGCCACCACGTGTCACTCACCACTCTGTGCCTGTCCCACAGGAGGCTGGGCCCACCATGGTGGGCGACGAGAACTCAGATCCCCACCTGATGAGTATCCTGGGGGCCACAAAGAGGACCATGCCAGGGAACAACTTGTAAGTCCTCCTCTCCTTATTTTCCCAAGAAATGCAGAACATTTTCAGTCGTAGAATTCCCCACAGCACCTTCCAGCAGTACAGTTAATCCCAGGACTCGCATGTGTCCTGTTAATGAGGAAATGCTGCCTGATATTTCATTTGGTTCTTTTTTTTTCCCTTGCTCTGACCTGTTTTAGCACCTGAACCCCCCTTTCTCTCTCTCTCTGTGCCATCCCTGCCTTGCTCTGCCTGCGGCTTTTCTTGGTGCAACAACACTGGAATGCTCACCCAGTTCTGTCCATCCTGTCCCTCCTAGCTGCAGTCTGTCTGTCCATCCCATCCTGCTCTCCAGTGCAGCTCGAGGTTTCACCCAGCCCTTCCCAACAGCTCACAAATCTTTTCCATGGGGGCAACAATCTTTTCCAGCTGAGCCCTGGGGCTGGAGCTGCTTCCCATTGTGTGCCCCTGATTCCAACCCCTCCGCTGGCATGTTCCCAAGCTGTGGATATTTGACACTTCCCCATGTCCCCACCTCTGCCCACGCCAAGTTTAACCCCAGCCTTTGGCCAAGTGCCACTCAGAGATGTCACCAGCTTCTTCCTCATGGTTTGGCTCACTTTTTTCCCTCTCCTTTTCCTTACTTGATATTCCACTCCTTGGTTTTCCCAGCGCGGGGGGGAACAACCACAATGGCAAAGCAAAACAAGCCCCCAAATGCAAAAGAACTTGACAGAGAGGAGCAGCTCAATTCCTGCTGTATCCCATGTGCCATGGTGTGGATGTGGAGAATGAGGAAAAGGAGGAGGAGGAGAAGGATGAGGCACTAAAACAGAAGGTGAATCTCATCCCAAATGTTCCCAAGCTTCCATCCATGGAGCTGGGAAAACCCTCCTACTCAGCACCAGCCTGGCCAACACCAAGGGCTGGATCCTCAGCTGCTGCAGTGTTAAAAATCTGAGTGGGGTGGGAAATTTTAATAGTAAGGAGATAAAATACAAGTGTTGAGGCCCCCCCCCCCTCCATCCCAGCTGAATTCCTGGGGGGTTTGCCGGGCTGATCCGTCTCTGTGCTGCTATTTCCAAGCCCGTGGGTGGGCAGAGATTGGCAGCAGCGCTAGCGTCGTGCTGCCACCCGCCGTGCAGAGCCCGCAGTTACGCAATGGGATGGAAGACAACAGAGCGGGGAGAAACACAACAGGCTCCAAGAAGGAACTGGATCCTGAGAGATTTGGACAAGGATCCCTGGGATTCAGGTGGAAAAGGAAGGCAAAAACAGATAAAGGGCTCTGTGGTGCCTGCCCCAGCAAGCAGGGGAGCCACAGCACTGTAAGCAACAGAAGAACCATCTTCTGCTTGTTTTGGGGAAGGGATATGAGCTTCCTATGGGATCTCCCTGGTGGATTCACCACCTTTCTCTCCTCCCTGTGGCCCGGAGCGTTTTAAGCTCCTCTTGCCCCACCTGCTCCTTGGCATGGCCTGTGTCACAGCTGGGAACTCCGCTGTGTCCCCGCGGCACATCCCTGCGGCAGAGCACGTCCTCCCCGTGTGTGCCTGAGCAACAGGCAGTGGGGAAAGTCCCCTGGCTGGAATGTGGCTGGTGGCACCCCCGGGAGCACAGCCACGTGCCAGTGGGGTGAGTCCGCCCACCTCCTCCAGAATCCCAACCAGGGCTGGGAGCTCCAGGATCTGCACTGTGGCCGAGCAGGATTTTCCATTCCCAATTCCTTCACGAGCAGACCCTGGCTATGGATGCTGCAAACCGCCTTCCTGTAGCACCTTGGGCCCCAAAACTTTAGCCATGACCTTGTAGGGAGCCCGAAGGAAAAGCAGCACAGACCTGCTAGGAAACTGGGATGCACAGGTGAAGCTGAAATCCCTGTAATGAGGGAGTGCACGGATCCTGTTCCACAGCTCTGCACAGACACATGGCCCCTTATTAAGTCCCACAAGGTGTGGGGAGCAGCGATGTGGTCCCTGCCCTCTCACTCGGGGTCAGAGCCCTTGGGGCAAGGGGTGGGGTGGGGTTTACCTGGACTAAAAGGCTTGGCAGGTATCCCAGCCCCTCCATCCTGACTGGAGACAGCAGCATATCTGATACCCACAGTGTGCAATCTTCATTTCCCTCAACACACAGCTGGGATAAAGTCCTGGGAACTCTTCCCTCCTGCTTTTAGCTCAGCTATCCCATTTTTTAGGTTCCTACGAATCCCTGCCTCTGCTACATCCTCTGAATAGTGGGAATAATATTTACCAGTTCCCACTGCAGATCTGAAGGGTATGTAGCAACCCTCCTGGAGAAAGAACAGACTTCAAAGACACTTATAATAATGCACATTATCTTTACACCACATCTATAATTACAGCCAAGTACTGTCTGTCTTGAGAAACTGGAAAATCTCTCACATCTCGGGTTATTTTGTGCTTTAAAGCACTCCCAGCTCCAGCACAGCTCCAAAATCCAAGTAGGAGCAGCTTTATAAAGGCTTTTGGATCTTTTTTTAATCATTGTTAGGAGGAAAAGCAGGAGAGGCTTTGTTCAGGTGCCCAAACATGATCCCCAGTGATCCTGCAGCCCATCATTATCCACTTAAACGGCACTGCCGAGTCAGCTACAGCTGAGCTGCTCTGGGCCTTATCCCAAAAGTCATGTCAAAGGAGAAGCTGGCACATCCAGTACCAAAGGTCCCACTCACCTCAGCTCGGCTGTCCCCACCCAATTCAGCCCAGCCTGTGCCTGATCCCTTCACTGGGGGGCAGTGTCACAGCCCTCAAGATTCTGGGATCAAGGGGTAGGAATGTGGGACAGCTTCTGCTCCAAACATAGAGCCAGCACAAACCAATGGGGAATCAGAGCTGGACAAGGATCCCGGTATCAGCTCCCAGGCACTGCTGGAACAGAGGAGCCTGGCCTCCAGCTTGCCTGGCATTTCCATGCAGGATGGATGACTACTGGCTTTCCAAAGGTTTCCCACCTGGCTGAAAGCTGCACCTTGTTCCAATCCCCGAATTGCAACAATCTCTCAAGTCCACTCATCTCACAGACATGCTCTGACATAGGCAGAACATTGGGATTTCATTCCTTAGAAACACCTGAATCATTCCTCTCCTCCTCCATGTATTCCTAGGTATGTTAAAAATAATGCTGTGTGTACCTGTGAACCCTCTGCTGCAGTGTCAGCCCAGTTACCGAGCAGCATGTGGCTCTGGACACCAGCCCCGCTGAGCCCCATTCCCATTCAACCTGATCCTTCCCTCCTGGACAGGACTCCCATGGTTTGGCACCTTGGGCTGTGCCTTCCCTGGGGTTAATCAAGGCCCTGTGTCACACACACCTGTGCCAGGTGTGGCCACTGGTCTTACAGGGATCAGGAGTGAGGTAGGCTCACTTCCACCAGGAAATTCCCATCTCTTCCTTCCCCAGCTCACCTTATTCCCATCTCTCCCGGGTGCAGCTGTGAGTACTACGTGAATGACGCTCCGCGCGTGGTCCTGGACAAGCTGGAGAGCCTCGGCTACCGTGTGGTCAGCATGACTGGCGTGGGCCAGACCCTGGTCTGGTGCCTCCACAGGGAATAACCAGGGAGAATCCTGCCTTCCACCCCGACAACATCCTTCTGGAGACCATCTTATAGGACTGGCAGCAAATTTTTCCCCCTTAATTCCTTCCTGTCCCAGACTCCAGGCACTTGGGCAGGGGGAGGAACAGCACAGAGGCAGAGCTGGACCCAGTGGAATTTTGCCATCCCTGTTCCATTTCCCAAGAGCAGGGGGAGGAAGGTTTGCCCAGAATCAGGCAGAGGGAACAGATGGCTCCAGTTCTGCCTTCAGTGGGATGGCAGTCTGGCAAATTCCAGCTTTTACATTTTAATCATGTATTCAGCATGCCCTGGAGGAAGCTCAGTAACAACCCTGTTTGCCTCCTCCTCGGGCTGGCCCAGAGAGCTCTGTGCCTTCTCCTGGGCCAGGGGCTTAGGGAGGGACACCAGGCATGGACACCATCCCATCTCATCCCTGAAATCCAAGGGGGAACCACTAAACCTACTCCCAGTGCTCTGAGAATCCCTTCCCTTGGCAGCAAGGCCCGTTTCCATCTCAGCAGCACCACCAAACTTCCAGATCCCAGACTAGTATCCAAGCCTAGCACGGGATTCCCAAAATAACACAGAAAGGTTGTGTGACTATTCCAGGTGCAGGCTCTAAATCCCAACACTGCTGGAATGTTTGGGACTGTGCACGGGTTCTGCTGTGGGGGTAACACCAATAAAACATTGCTCCAAAGAGACCAATGTCCTTCTGTGGGTTGTTTAAAGCTGTTGCCAGATCCCTGTGGATGCACAACTCCTGAACAAGCTTTCAGGAATTGAAAGCTCCAAGGTTTGGTGTTCTCATGGCACTTTTCACATCCTGTCCCATGGGATGGGGCAGCTGCTCTGGGCACACACACTGACAGGGTAACACCTGTCTGTGAACCTCAGGCAGCCATTCCTTCCCCAAAACTGGAAAGGGATAAGGTCCACAGTCCCTGGGAGTTTCTATTCCCACAACATCTTTTACAAAAAGGAGGTTTATTGACTTAAATTAAGAAACAGCTCTGGGGGGACAGAGGGGCGAGGAGAATCCATGCTCTCATGTTAAGTGTGGGACTTTTCCTCCTCGTCTTCCCGCTGGAGCTGCTCGATGAGCTGCTGCCTCTCGGCTGCCTGGCGCATCCTCATCATCACCAGGCTCTCGTAGTCCCGCTCCGACACCACCGACGCCTGCGAAGGAGCAGGGAACACACACAACTCATCAGGGACAGCACAGACTCCCAGACCTTCCCCAGACCCCCCTCACAACACCAGCATTCCGGGCAAGAAGTGGTTTGATCCCACAGAAATTGGGTGAGGTGGGTGAAAGCTGCCTGGCTACAGGAAACAACCAGGAATTGTTATTAAAATGATTATTAAATATAATCAGCAGTAAGTGTGGTTGATGAGGAAAGCAGAACAGACACAGAGCCAGCATTCCCTGAGGCTGGATGGGGCATTACTTTGGATGACAAGATCACCCTGCACCTACAACGTTGGTGCCCAAGTCCAGTGTACACTTCACCTGTTATAAAGGTTAATGCCATAAAAAATCAAACCTTTGTGGATTAGTCATGAAAGTGACTAACTTCCAACTGTCTGATGGTGGTGAGGACACCAGCCCCCCTGAGCACAGGTTGCCCAAAGAAGCTGTGGCTGCCGCATCCCTGGAAGTGTTCCAGGCCAGGTTGGACAGGGCTTGGAGCAACCTGGGATAGGGGAAGATGTCCCTGCCCTGGGGTGGAACTGGATGGGGTTTAAAGTCCCTTCCCACCCAAATCGTTCCAGGATTCTGACAGCTGCAATCAATGACTTTAGAGGTCTTTTCCAACTCAAACAATTCCATGATTCTAAGCATCTGCAGAAAGAAAACCACCAGGGATTTTCCCAAACCTGACACAGGAATATAACAGTTTTCCAAAGCTCCCAGAGCCTTCCTGCTGCGTGTGGCAGCAACTGTCACATCAAGGCAGTTGATTGCAGACTCTGCCTAATGAACGTGGGCAGCAGATGACAGCTGCTCCGGTGCTTTGGCGCTGCTTCCAAAGCCATTCCACACTAGTAGGTGGCCGTGCTATTTTGGATGTATGAAAGCACTGCAAACCTTGGAAACATCCAGCTCATTCCTTGACAGTTCAGGTGGAAATAAGAGTGTCTTGACAGAAGGTGAATGGGAAAAAAAAAACCCTCCATATTCATTTTTCTAGGAAGCGGGTTAAGTGGTGATCACAGAGAATCACGGAATCCCAGAATGGTTTGGGTGGGAAGGGACCTTAAACATCATCTGGTTCCAACCTCGTGCCACGGGCAGGGACACTTTGCAAGAGCCCAGGCTGCTCCAGCCTGGTTTTGAACACTTCCAGGGATGGGGCAGCCACAGCTTCTCCAGATATTGAAAGATTTCTTAGGAAGTAGAAGGCATACAAAGGCAATAGAATGCATAAGTAAGTCTCTGCATGGAAATATGGGTGAGTGCAATTCCTTATCCCATGCCAGCAAAGTGGTTCCTCCGGCTGTGAGGACACAATGAAAGCCCACAACAGATAAGGAACATCAAGTGGGAAATTAAAGAGTCTAATTGGTGTCTTAGGAACCACCTGAGCAAAATGACCTTTGGGTACTGGCAGCAGCAGTGTCTGAGAAAGCACCGATGGTATCTGCCCTCAGCCAGGATCCTTCCAAGTCCGATCCACCAACCCCAGGAATTTGCTGGGCTGGATGGAAGAGGCTGCCTGAGACTCATGCATATGAATCACCCACACAAACCTGAAGCCCCACCTCACACTGGGATTGAAATTTAAAACAGCCAGGAGATTACTTGCAGCCTGGTTTGGGAGCTCTGCTGACATGAGGAGCCCTCGGAGTGGCGGGAGGGAGAACAGCCTGATCCAGGTGGGGTCTCAGCACGTGCTCCCGGGCGCCTGAGCGTGGGCTGAGGCTCTGCCACTCCACACACCTACTTCCTGCAATCCTGGCAATTACCAATCAAGTAAAACCCAGTTTCTGACGTGGCTGACTCAGCAAGGGCTTGGCTCAAAACAAACACATCCACGCAGGGAGCCGCAGCCCGGGAAGCAGCCACGGGTGGCACATGAAGGGACGGCAGCGGCAGCACTGGGGACTTTTGGCATTCTGGGGCCAACCTGGCTGAATTGCTGGACTCCTGGCTGAGCTCTCCCTGGACTTGCTGCTTCATCCTGGTGAGCGTGGCAGGCCCAGTTCTCCGAGTGCTCCAGCAGCTTCTCCTCTCCACTCCTGGACTCTGGGCTGCTCCAACAGGGCGTAAGTCTCCTTTGCACTCCGTTCTCCCAACGCTCTCTCCCGTGTTGTGCCTTTTTACATCCCCCTTCTCCTGTATTCCCTGGGTCCCTTCGGTGGGACTGAGTCACCGTCTCATTCCCAGCCACCCACGATGCTTTTCCGGCGGTGCCCCTCCGTAGAAGGTGCCTGGTTACCATGGCACCCGAGTGCCCTTCTGTTCTAGATGCCAGATTAGATCTGTTCTCATGGTGACTGTGCCTCTGCTGTTCCCCACCAGCCCGGAGCTGCAGCACACGTTTGACGAGCTCACTCACACATCGCCGCTCCTCTCCTCTCCAGGGGGAGACTCCTTGAGATCCAAGACAAGCCAAGTGCTCCTTGCCACGACGTGGAGTTTGCATTTCCTGCACTACCAGCCTCTCTGTTTTCCTCGCAGCTCTGGGAACGGGGCAGGGAGAGGCTGTTCCTGTTGCGTGGCTCTCCGCTGATCCCTTGGCTCCTGCCTGTGAGGAGTTGGCATTCCTGCTCCTTGCTGCCTTCCCTCACCATGGATACTTGGCGCAGGGGGTCCATCAAGTCCACCACCTTCTTCCGACGCTTCTCCCTCAGGAGGCACAAAAAGCTGGGCAACCAAGTCATCATCCTGAACCAGAACAGCCACACTCTGGACACGGACGGCCAGAAGAGGGAATGCTTGAGGGATCTGAAGGACAAGTCTGAGTACCTGTCCTGTCAGAGCGAGCAGAACCTGGCCAAGGCACAAGCCCCTCCCAAGCCTCCCCGGCTGTACCTGGACAGTTCCAGCTGCCCCAACATCATCGATCACACAGACTCCCACTCAGACCTCTCCTTTTCTGACTCTGCTCCGTACCACAAAGCCTCTCCAACGCACAAGGACCAGGCTACAGACCACGGCACCTCAGAGGCAGGTCTCCCCAACAGCACCACTCTTCCCGACCTGGCTGACCCCTTCCTGTCCTTCAAAGTGGATTTGGGGTTATCGCTCCTCGAGGATGTGCTGCAGACCCTCAGGAAACAGAACCCGAGGGATTACGCCATTTGAAGGTATTCACTGTCCATCACATCCCACTTACTCACTGCTACTGCCAGTTCCTCTGATTCCAGCGGGAGGAAGGATACTGGAGCATGCCTGTTGTGCGTGGCCTGTTTTGTTGTCCTCACCTCACCCACCACAGACCATCCCTGTCCTTGCCAAGGAATCCTCTGGAGCAGAGCTCACAGGCTCCATGCTCAGGTGAGAGCACTGTCTGCTGTCTCGTGGGCAACTTTCCACTCTCCGTCCTGGGAATTTCCTACTCCGAACTGTGCGTCCCGTCTTCAGGGAAGACTGGCACTTTTTGGGAAAGACTTATTTTGGGGATGTGACACTGTGGGGCAGGGACACACAGGGATTTGTCATGGATCACTCATGTAACAGCAGGCAGCCTGCAAGGAGGCAGCAGCACTGCACGCCAAAGCCAAAGCTTTGAGGGCTGAGAGACAGGAACTGGGGCTTCTCCTCCCACCATGTTTGGATGTGAAAGCTCAAAGCTGTTCCTCCGTTTTTTCTCTTCCTCCTTGTGGGTTTCTTTTCCCTTAACTCCAGTGCAGGTGGCACTCCCAGCCTGGAAACAGGTAAGCATCCAAGTAGACTCCTGATACAGCACCAGCAGTGGATTTATCCTCCTGGCAGGAGAAGAGATGTCTCTGACACTGCTGCCTCACGCATGCACTGAGCTCCCAGCTGTACAGACATAGAAGAATAAATGTATCTGTGACTGGAAGTGTCTGGTTGCTTCATTTCATTGGGAACAAGCCACAGAAATCCCAGGCACCAGGAGCACAGGGTATGTGGAGTGGCCCAGGTCCATCCTCCCTGGTACTGCAAGGTTTTATGATGGGTGGGGAGACCCAGTGTGGCTCTGAGGGAAGGACAGAGCTGCTGGGAATTGATTTGCCCGTGAGGAGAGCTCACACAGCTCAGGGCAAGACAGGAACAGTTCTTCCCCCTGAGCTGGACAGTGGGAAAGGCTCTGCCAGGCTGAGAACGTTTTGGGCAGCACCAGGACAAACTGTTAAAAGAAACTACCAGTTCTTACCTTTTTGAGTATTAGGGCTCTTTTAAAAAATAACAATAATAAAACCTCCGTGCTCCCAGATAACCAGGAGCTTTGGAAGTGGCCACAGCAAAGCGCAGGGACATTCCAGGGAAGGCACAGCTGCCTCTTACCCTGCAAGATTCACCTCCCAAAGTCAGATAATAGAAAATAAACCCTCTGAAACCTCTGAACGAGATTAGAACAGGTACAAGAATACCAGGCAGGAGGCTTTTCTCAAAGCTGAATGGCTGAGGAGCACTGGCAGGGAGATTCTACTGTAGGAGCAGGAAAAATCTTTCCAAAACTGAGCATTGCACGCTACTGGAGTGGCAAAACAAGCTCTCTGCAGCCGCTGTGTGCCTTGAACCATCACACAGCCACTGATCTCAATAGCTTGGAGTAACAGTGGCCAAGCCACAGCTTTTGAATTCCCAGGGGAACTGGAGCCTGCTTGGCTCCAGCAGCTCTCCAGGAACTGCTGGACAATGTGCACCTGTTGCTGTAGGAGACAACAAGGCTGTGGAAGACAAGCAGTCTCTTCACAGCACAGCTTCCACCTGGGAACTGCTTCCAAACCCCCTGCTGGGATCTGGCTATCCTTTATGTGTGCATTTTGGCACTCAGGTCCTGGCTGGCTCTCCCAGGCAGGGAGTACCTGGCTGCTTGTCCCAGACAGGGAGCAGAGGATGAGTAGTGAGCGCGTTGCCATGAGAACGCCGCGGGTTTGGGCTGTTTCCTGAAGCAGAGCAGCAAAGGAGCTGCTTTTGCACAGAGTGAGAACAAAACGGGGGTGGATTCAGACAAAAACAGAGGGGGGAAGTGAATAGGAAGCAAGGACAGCTTAAATCAGAATGAGATAAGTGCTGCCTGGAAGCAGGAACGTGGGGCCTGGTGGCTGGGAAGCCAGGCTGGGTGTGAAGGGAAGAGGCAGAAGGAGCAGGGATCTGTGAGCTCACTCTGCAGTCTTGAACTGGAGAGCACAAGGTAAGTCAGATGGAAGCAGATCAGCCAAGAGGAGCTGTAAACACACTACAGATTTTAGAAGCATCCTAGTGGATAGTGCAGGAGGATTTGGGGAGGGTCTGGAATAGAAACAAGGAAAAACAGGAAGGAGAGCAGCTTGGAGATGCAAGGGTGCAGTGCAGTCCCAGAAAGTGCACCTTCTTACAGCTAAAAGCAGCAGAAAGGACAGCAAAGTATCAGCTGTGCAACTCCTGAGCAGGATGCAGGTCCCTGGAAGGATGCAGGTCCCTGGCAGCAGCTCCTCAGCATTCCCAGAGCCAGGTGGGATTGAGGAGGCTGTGCTGGGCAGAGGTGAGTCACGAGCACTGTGTGCTGCTTTCCTGCTCTCCCTGCTGCCCCACCACACTAATCCTGCACCGCAGGCAGACGCTGCACTTCCACACTAACAAGCTCTGGGCATGGAAACAGGCCAAGACAAACTCAGGGATTTGAACCCACAGAGGCTGGAATCCACTACCAAGCTCCAACTGCACCTTTGGTAGGAATGAGCCAGTTCTCACTCTCTGCTAGTGAGAAATTCTCAAATAACATGCTTTGGATTCTGCTTTTTGCCCTAGTTTCCTTCCTAACATTCTGGTGAATCTCCTGTGGCTGCAGGACTCTCCCTGGTCCTACATGGACAGGATAACAATCAGGTATTCTGATGCATGACTACAAATAATATAAATAAAACACTTAATAAAACATCAAGAGAGTGAATGCACTGAACAATCTCACAAACTTAAATTATTTAGGGAGTGAACACACAAAAGGGTATTCAGTTTGATATTGCTGTCTCCTCCCTCCTGCAGACCCTATGAATAGAGGTTTGCTTCCAGCACTGAAGCTTCTTCCTCCTGGGAATGCGGTGAGTAACCAAGATTCTCTACAGGAACCTTTCAGCAACTCTCACTCAGAGGATTCCAACAGTCAAGACATATCAAAAAATCCCATCAGAATGGCACTGGAGGCTTTGGGCTGAACAAGGGAATGAGTGAAGATCCATTCATCCAAATAGCTCCAGTTCCCACTGTGCTGCTGCCCAGGCAAGAGGTCCTTTAGAAAACCACTGATGTAGCACAGAAAGGCTGCTGGGAAAGCCAGGCCTGGCCCCAGGAGCTTCTGCCTGACCACAACCACAGAGCACACTGAGATTTAGGTTGTTACAGCACCAGATTTCCATCCCACAGCCCATTCTCCTTACCTGTGAGGTCCTGGGCTGGCTGGTGCTGTCAGGGAGGATGGTGCTGGGGCGGCTCTGGGGCTGCCCTTCCAGCCAGGAAATCTTCAGGGGGTTATTCAGCAGGCCAACTTCATTCTTCACAGCCATCTCCTGGCAGGGAAAACGTCCTTCTATCACCACCTGAATTTCAGACCCCACTCCCTCATATGTCACTTGGAATCATGTTCCCATCTCAGAATGGCCTCAAGGCCAAGTAGGGCACAAACAAGACCCATCCCTGGAAGTGTCCAAGGCCAGGCTGGATGGGGCTTGGAGCAACCTGGGATAGTGGATGGTGTCCCTGCCCATGGCTGGGGGCTTGAAATGGATGGTCTTTTAAGGTCCCTTCAAACACAAACCATTCTATGATTCCATTCTGCAGGATTTTAAGGATCTTTCCAATCCAAACCATTCCATGAGTCTCAAATTTCACAGCTGCCCTACATGACAAGCACCTTTATGGTCCATACCCCTGCCAGTATTTTTGATATACAGGTTGCACACAATTCTAGGGGTTTTTACTATCTGGACATGAGCGAAAGAAAAGCTAACAAGGAAAATCTCAGCCCAAGTTGATGGAACTACTAAAATTTAGGGTAACTAATGACTTCTGCTCCCACAGCCACATGAATTATTATAATTCACAGTGAGTCAAGACATTTTGGGTTGTTTTTCACTGCAAATTCGTGGTATCACCTCCAAAACACATAAGCCCAACTCCAAGGCATTTCACCTTCAGAGAGAGCTGAGTAAGTGCTCAGTGCCTGATTTTTAAGGCAGTGCCTCTTCCCTCAGCCTGCTCCATGCACAACCTGTTTATGTGGCTGATCTCTGGGTTTGTGCCTCCAGCTGTGCCACTCCCTCCATGCCTTTAGACTCTCATTACCCTTCTCCACTGCCTTAATGACAGGGCAGTGTCCTGGCTGTCACCTGTCCTGTGCCACCCCCAGCACACCCAGCAGGGGCTCTGCACACTCACAGCTGCCTTCACCGTGGCAAATTCCACCACTGCGCTCCCAGTCTTCCTGCTGGAGATCAACAAATTGAGCACATCACCATACTGTGGAAAGAAAGGAAGGAAGGAAAGTTAATTACAAAGCCAGGAGAGATGTCAAGTTCATTTGTCAAATGAACACAAAGAGAAAACATGTGTTTTCACAGACATGAGGCTTGAGCTGTCATCATTTCTGTCCTTCTTGCACTGATCCCACCATTTCTGTCCCTCCAGGAAGTAATCTGGGAAAGCATGGAGCTACACACTTGGCTCCCAGCAAGCCCCAGTACAAGAGGGCTGCTGAGCTCAGAGTCAGCAGAGGGAAAATAAAGATGCCAGGCTGGGATTGATCAGATCAAAGGCTTGTCTGTGCCTGTCCCTGCACTTCCCACAGCAGGGATGTGGAGTGCTTGAAGTGAAGGATGAGTGCACCACAACCACAGAGCCAGACTAAGTGGGCAGGAAACATCCAGTGGGAAGAGTCTACAGTTGCTCTGTTTCAGCAACAGTCCCTGCTGGGAGCCAGGCAGAGCTGTTAGGTGGGAAACAGCTCCCAGCTCAGGGATCAAAGGATCCGACTTGGTTCAAAGGCTGGATTTGATGATTTAAGAGATCTTTTCCAACCTTAATGACTCCAGGATCATGCTGATGAGCTCTGAAAACGGCATGAGAAAGCTCAACAGGGAAGGAAATGAGCCACTCCAGTTTATAGCTTAGAAGGGCATGGAGTGACAGGACACAGGGAATGGCTTCAAACAAGCTGTTTAGATCAGATTACCTGTTTAGAATAGATTATTAAGGTAAAATCCTTCCCTGTGTGGGTGCTGAGGCCCTGGCACAGATTGCCCAGAGCAGCTGTGGCTGCCCCATCCCTGGAAGTGTCCAAGGCCAGGCTGGACAGGGCTTGGAGCAACTTGGTCTAGTGGAAGGTGTCCCTGCCTGTGGCAAGGGGTGGAACTGAATAGTTTTTAAGGTCCCTTCCAACCCAAACCATTCCATGGTTCTGTGATATGCAGCTTCCTAGAATTCACTGCTCTTGCAGCACTGAGAGCAGGGAAGACCCAGTAAAAAATAGGGAAGAGTATCAGACAGGACCTTTTGCAGGATCTGCAGCAGCACATCTTTGGAGTATCCCCCTCCCATCTCATCTTCCTTCCTGCATTTCCACCTGAGCTGGAAAACAAACACCAAGAGTTAATTTTTCGCATTTGGATGTGCTGCCTGCTCAAGCAGCTCCCACCCCCCTGCACATTCACCACGTCTGCTATTTCCAGTCACACTCCCAGGCCTGCCAAGACAGTGATCTCAGCATGGGAATGAGCACAGGGAACAAACTGTTTGGGGAACAGGGAGAAACGATGCTCACTGAAATAAAAAAAGATCACACTTGAAAGGATGCTAATGGCTCTGCCAGGGTAATTAGCAGATGTTTCCCTATGCTTAAAGCACAGAACTCAATCTCAGGCTCAGAAATCTGGAGCAGACAAAGAAAAGGTGACTGAGAAAGGAATTCTAACAGCAAGGACAGGAGCTGTTCACCTGATGAATGCACATTCCATGGAGGAATTTCATCTCCAGTATAAAAAAGGATGTGCCAGCTCATCAGGGTTGAAATGTCCCTTCTGTTTTCAACCATGTTCTATCAGTTTTCACCAAAACCCAGCTTTTTAAGGATGTCTTACCTTGAGCTTAGGAGTTATTTTGCCTTCTGCTCCATTTCTTTCCTGTTTGCCTAGAGAGAGAAAAAGAAAAGATATGCGTGAAAATTCCTCAGTCTTTTGCACATTTTTTTTCCCTAAGAACATACATAAGATGAAACGCTTTGGGATTTCCACTGGACCATTTCAGTCCCAAAAATCTCGTGCAACAGGAACTGCAGCACAGACTGAATACTCCATGGCAGCATTTTTCCCTTCTAGGAAGCCCAGACTTGCCACAATCAAGGCTAGAAACAGGTCAGCAAAAATACAAGCAGGAGACATGTTCTGAGGCATTTTTCCCTACAAGAAGGTTGTACTGGGACAACTGGAAAAATTAAGGGTGGACAGCTGCCAAAGAGCCTGATGCCACCTGCAGGTGAGTGTTGCAGGCTTCCCCCTGTGCTCACCTCGGCTGTGCTGCTCCCTTTCCAGGCGGATCTGCTCCCTGACCAGCCTCTGCTGCTCCTCCAGCTGCCGGGAGCCCTCCTCACGCAGGCGGATTATCTACGGCACAGGGAACACAGCACAGGCACTTGAGGCACACAGCCAGGGCTGGAATGTCACATGGACACTCCCAAGGACAGCCTGGGTCTCACAGCCATCTCCTAGGACACCCCTCCTGCCAGCTCCCCTGGGAGAGCTCCAAAAGGAGCAGCCTGGTCTGGTGGAAGGGATCCGTGAGCATGGCTGGAACTGGATGGGCTTTAAGGCCCCTTCCAACTCAAACCATTCCAGGATTCTCTGATTCACAGAGCCTTTTAATCCCGAAAGTTGAAGGACTGCTCTCCAGAGACTTTCTGCACTTCATCCCATGGATTTCATCATGAATAAAATTCAAGGTCAGGCCACACCTTGAGTGCTGTGTCCAGTTCTGGTCCTTCAGTTTAGGAAGGACGCTGAGATGCTTCAGCACATCCAGAGGAGGGCAACAAGGCTGGTGAGGGGCTTGGAAAACAAACCATATGAAAAAGGACTGAGGGAGCTGGGGTTGTTTAGCCTGGAGAAAAGGAGACTCAGAGGTGACCTTATCACTCTCTATAACTTTCTGAAGGGTGGTTGTAGACAGCTGGGGGTTGGTCTCTTTCTCCAGGCAGCAGCTGACAGAACAAGAGGACACGGTCTTAAGCTGTGCCACGGGAAATATGGGTTGGATATTAAGAAGAAGTTTTTCACGGAAAGAGTGATTAAATACTGGAACAGTCTGCCCAGGGAGGTCGTGGAGTCACCATCCCTGGACATGTTTAAAAAAAGACTGGATGTGGCACTTGATGCCATGATCTAGTTGAGGTGTTAGGGCTGGGTTGGACTCGATGATCTTGAAGGTCTCTTCCAACCTACACATTCTGTGATTCTGTGACGTTATGAATGGAAATACTTCCAGCAATTCTTCTCAAAAATAGCAGAGAGAACTAAGAATTTATCCTTACTTCTTCTTCTAATGATCTCGTTATCCTGATCTCCTCCTCTTCATTCTCCTGAGCCTGTGCTTCCCGTTCTCTGGCTTCAAGATCTGCGGAGAAAGAAACAAAATCAAAACAATCCCAAGAGACTTTGAATTTTCCTTGCTGACCAGAGGAAGTTGGATAGATCACAAACTTGGCTACAGCCACACAAATATCCTGATAGCTCTGCTGCCTCTCCTCTGGCCCCACACACCAAAGGAGTCTGAATAATCCTCAACCCCCGAATTCCCACAGCAGGACCTAATTCCCTCCTTCCCAGAGCAGGACCACCCCAGCTATGGCTGTGGGAGGGGATTCCAGGTGGCTCCTGCATTGTACTGAGTACAAAGAAACCAGAGTCATCCCACATGGATTGATCCCTGGGGAATTCCCGTGGAAGGAGAAATGCAAACAGCCAGCTAAGAGAGACTTCAGGAGAATGTGAGGGTTTGATATTTCTTACCAAGCTTTACTTTCTTCCTCTTCTCATCAAGCTTCTGTGTCCTTGCTGCAGCCTCCTTCTTCGCCCTCCTCACCCTGTCATAGGCTGCCTGCCAAGGAACCAGCACAACAGTGGGAAACTACAGAAACCAGGAGAGAAACTGGAAAACAGGGAATACAACAACATCAGGGATTGAAACCCTGTCAGCAGGGGTGAAGCATCTTCTGCTTCTTGGATTACAAGCTTTGCCAGTACCTGAAAAGAGGAGTTCATGTTTTTAGCTTTTATCACCTGGAATCAACACTTTTCTCTCTCCTGAGCTAATCTGGTTCATTTTGCTTATTTTTTGGTTTGTTTTTATTCTTTCCAGGGACATTTCCAGGATCTTTTAGGCCTTGGGCAGTGGGTTCTCAGCCACTTTCTCACAGCTCCAGAAGGATCCAAGCTCTTTTGTGTCCCACAGACAGCAAAGCTTGGAGTCTCAGGAATTGCATCCAGGTATTACTCATTTGTCAGCCCCTGACTCGATGGGAATGGCAGATGCATTGTTACCATGGGAATTCGATGTTCCTGAATCAGGGATGGTTATCACTGGTGTTATTAAATGGGATATGCCCCAATCCAGCACGTTGCTAAAGGCAGAATCTCAGGCCAGAGCTGCTTCCAGCAGCAAATCCCAAACACAACATTTCTCCAAGCTTTTACCTGGCACCTGAGATTTGTTCTCATGGAGAACCAGGGGGAATAACACCTGAGATTTGTATTCATGGAGTCTCTGTCAGAGCAGAGAGCAGGACAGGCAGGAATACAGTTGCCAGCAACACCCCAAAATCCCACCCCTCCCAAGGGAGCATCCTTACCCTGGCTGCTGCATCTGTGAGCACGGCCAAGGCCTGGGACAGCTGGTGGAAGATTTCCGCTGGGAATGAGAAGAAATAAGGGCAAGATGAGGGAAATCAAGTGAGGAACCTGGGGAAGAACCAGGAAAGACAATTCCTGCAGGAAGGTCTCTCCAAGGAAGAAAAATCACCTATCCAAGAGATTTGTAAGCCAGCCTCTAGTCAGGGCCACCTCAACTCAAATGTGTTACACAAACTCGAGAGTAAATAAAGAAACAAAAAAATGGGATTGCTTCATTTCAAGAGAAATCTTGGAACACACAAACTAAGTTTTTCTTACTGATTATTTTTATTTTTGGGTTGCAATATCTCCTTCATGCCACATTTACCTGGAGCTCACAATTTCCTTCTCCCTCTCAGTCCCTTTCCTTCAACAAGAAGTCCTGTTTATGTTGTATTGGAAGTTGTTGCTTTACAGCCATCTATCCCTTAAAAGTTTTTCCTCTTGTCCCATTGCAAGCACTGGCAAATTGCATTTATTTTTTATAAAGATGAATTAGCAGTCTTGACACACAAAATATAAAGCAACTGCTAATTCTGCAACCTCCATCCTCAGCAACCACTCCCTGCAGGCAGCTGAAATTCCCCCTTTGCCCTGCCCACAGATGATAGGATTTATGGAGTGCTGGTGAAGTTTGGACTGTAAGAGCTACAGATCAAAGCAGTGTCCAAACAGGCAAAGGTTGGGAAGCTTTGGAGGGGTGCAGCTGTAATTCCAGCACTGACTTAATGCTGGTGTTTCTAAACTCAGCAGGGATTGTTCAGCCTTAAAAAGCAGAGTTAACACCAACAGGAGCAACTCCCAGCCCTGTGTGCATTCCCACACCCAACCATTCCCTCAGGACTTAGGGAAGCAGAGCCACTTCCAGGAGGCTGGAGAAGTGAAAACTCCAGCAGGAAGAGCTGCCCCATCTCACCTGCCCGGGGGTTGTCCGGGTTCTTGTCCGGGTGGCAGGTCAGGGCCTTCTGCCGGAACGCTGTCTTCACCTGCAGGGGCCACACTGGGAGTTACTGGGGGAAACTGGTTTGTCTCTGCCAAAAAAAAAGCCACTTGGAAAACCAAAATAATCCCTGTGTTCAAGGGGAACCTGCTGGGCCCAGGACACAGCTGTGTCTGGAAGGAGTTGGGGCTTTTAAAAGCTGTTTTTACTTCCATGTGTCTTGTGTAGCAGCAGTTAAACCTCAGGTAAAAAAACGGGAGAGGGGAAAAAAGGGGGAGAGGAAAACAAAAAGGAGAAAGGGGAAAAGGGGGAGAGGAAAAAAATATGTTGAAAGGAAATCCAAGAGAGAAAAAAAAGGAAGAAGAAAGAGAGGAGGGGGAAAAAAAAGAGAGGTGATTAAAAAATGGGGGAAGGGAAAAAAAACAGAAAGAGAATCAAAAAGAGGGAAAGGGAACCAAAAAGGGAAAGGGAAGAAAGAAGGAAAGGAAAACAAATGGGGAAAGGAAGAGAAGTGGAAAAGAAAAAAAAGAGGTAAAGAGTACGAAAAATGGGGAAATGGAGAAAAAAATACGTGGAAAGGGAAAAGAAAGGGGGGAAGGAAAAAAGGAAGCCACACTATCCCACTCCCAACCAATCCCCTGCTAAAACAAGTGGAAAAAGTTGTGTCCCGGCCCCACCTGGTGGACAAAGCTGCCGGGATTGGGAATGTGCAGGAAAAACAGGGCAGATGACCCCACCTCCTGCGTAAGAGTCCAGCGGAGGGGGAGGCGTCTCCTCCATCCTCCAACTTCCCATTTCAGCAAGGAATTCCTTCCCAATGTCCCAGCCAACCCTGCTCTCTGGCAGTGGGAAGACATTCCCTTTCTATCCTGTTATTCCATGCCCTTGTCCAGAGCCCCTCTGCAGCTCTCTCGGAGCTTCCTTCCTGCGTTCAGCACTGACTAACAACTAAATTCAATTAAAAACCGGAAACATGTAATTCCAACCCCACAAAATTAACTACATGACTTTCGGGCACTCGGACAAACCTCTAACAACTGGATTTCTGGATCAACATGGGAATTTCCCTTCTGGAAGCACACAAACAAAGCGAGAACAACAGTTGTCCCAGACCAGACCAACCCCGCAGTTCTCTCCAGGCCATCTCCTCCTCCAAAGGCGGGTCTCGCCCCGCAGGATTGAGAACGCACAGGTGTGAATTGGAGGAATGACGCCAATTCCAGTAAAACTGGGATAGGACAACGCCAACATCAGTAAAAACGGGCTTTTTGCCTTTGACAGCCCCGGTCCCGTAGCAGCCCCTGGAGCAGCCCCTGAGCTCAGCACTGGAGAGCAGAACGCGCCGCTCCCGAGAACACCGGGACAAAAAGGGAGGGAGGGAAGAGGAGATAAGGAGCCCGTCCCGAGCCGCCCGCGCCCCTCACCTCCTTCTCGGACGCCTTCTCGCCGATCCCCAGCAGCCCGTAGAGGTCCCGCTCCAGCAGCTCCTTATCCACCGCCATCTTCGCGCTTCCCGGTTCAGCTCCTGGCGCCGCGGTCGCTGGGAAATGTAGTCCCCACAAGCCGCCGCGCCACGCGCCGCCCGGGAAGGTTGGACTACAGGCACCATGATGCACCGCGCGGCCCCGGAAGAAGGGAACGGTCAGGGTGCCAAGCGCCATGCTGGGTGTTGTAGTTCTTCAGTGGCGGTTGCGGGCGGGGAGAAACGAGAGGAAAACTACAAGTCCCGTGGGGCCGTGCGCGTGCACTGCGTCCCTAAGGAAAACAGCACGTGGGTCCTGCTGTCCACCAAGGTCACCACCGACCGTGTCCCCAAGTGCCGCGGAGAGAACCGCATCCACGCGCTAAATTCCTCCAGGGATAGCACTCCACCATCTCCTCGGGGAGCCTGGTGCGAGCCCAGCTACAGCCTGTTCCCAAAAACATACTTATTTTTGTTGTCCCCAAAAAGCATCCATCTCAGCCCAAGGCACCGGTCCTTGGGAAATTCTTGTCTTCTTATTGATCTAAGATCCCATTCTCCCCACTGCTCTAAGAAGGGAGCACTGTAGAAGAAAGCCTATCTAATTATTTCCATACACAGGACACGGAAGTTTTCAGCCCTTACTCCTTTATTCTAGTAGGATTTGTGTCCTTATGGCTGAAGGTTACTTAACTTACCTTTATCAACAATAACAACAAACCTGAGATCAACATGAGATCATGAAGAAAACTGGATAGCCATGATTCCAGCAAAGTCAATTGTTTCAGAGAGGGGTTCTTAGCCAGTAGTGCAATAAACTGAAAGATTCCTGGTCTGTCTCCCTGGAGCCTCACCCAAGCAGAGACTCAGCTCTCAGGGTCCAGACTAAACCCGTTGCCAGTGTTACTCCAAGCCCTGCTCTACTGCCAGCTCCTTCTTCTTGATGAGAATCCTGGAATGGTTTGTGCTCAAAGGGACCTTAAAGCTCATCCAGTTCCACCCCCTGTCATGGGCAGGGACAGCTTCCACTATCCCAGGTTGCTCCAAGCCCTGTCCAAGCCAGCCTGGAACGCTTCCAGGGATGGGACAGCCACAGTTTCTCTGGACAACCTCTGCCAGGGCCTCACCACCCACATAAGGAAGAATTTTTTCCCAGTATTCCACCTAAATCTCCCCTTTGCCATTTTGGAGACAATCCCCTTGTCCAAATCCTACAGTTCCTGATGAGTTGTGGCCCTGGGCGTGCCAAAGCCACCTGTGACCATCATGGTGCCACCTCAGGGACCTCCTCTCGCCTTCCCCTGAGGGTCCCCTCTGGATTCCCCTCCTGTGACACCTTCTCACCCTGCAAGACACAAAATTTATCTCCCAACGCCTGTCCCTAAACCCAAGCACAGCACCTCAGCCCTTCGGGGCTGTCGCACACCTCAACAGTGGCCCTTTGTGACAGCACCATCAGTGATGTCACAGCAGCCACAGGACATGGGCCACGTCACAAAAGCAGGACAGGGGGCACAGAGCTGCAATCCCATGGTGAGACCCGTGGGATGCAAACACCGCTATTGCAGCCCCACCACAGCCACGCTGTTGAAGTGTGGGACTGCCCCAGAGGGACAAGGAGCTGAGGGGTTTTGGGGAGAGGTACCTGCAAACAGACTTTTGTCCCTCTTGCAGGGTGAGATGTCATCAAGGGAGGACACTCCAGAACCGGGCACCTCTGCTGCCAGCACCAGCCAGGCTGCCCTGGCCGTGCCGCAGGATAACAACCAGGAGAATCCCGTGTGCCTGGAGTGCCGGGGCATCAGCACCGTGTGCTCCAGCTCGTGCCAGCACTGCTTCTGCCAGCTGTGCCTGTGGGACTGGAGCCTGGGTGAGGCCGTGTGCCCGCGGTGCCAGCGGCCCACGCGCCACCCCTACCCCCAGCACGTGGCCCTGTACCACGAGGTGCAGGACCAGGTGTACGACAGCAAACGGAGACGGCGTGGCCACTCCACACGGCAGCCACGGAGCTGCTCCGGACACTTCGGACACCGCAGGCCCTGGGAGAGGAGGCAAAGGGGATCCATTAGGTGGCCTCGCGATGGCCACTGGCGGTCTCAGAACAGCCGAGGCAGCGACTCCCCAAGGAGGAGGTGGTGGCAGCAGCAGAGAAGGGCTTGGGAGGACACACGTGAAGAGGGAAGAACTCTAAGGTTTGAATGGGCCATCCCGGCCTCCTCATGGCAAAATCAATCCTGGCGCGGGTCCCACAGGTCATGGAGCCTGCAGGAAGGGTCATGGGGCCACCGCAGGTGGAGCAGGGGCAGGGCGCGTTCCCATGGCTGGGACAGGCGACAGAACAGGTCCTCCTGGAGTAGCCAGGACACCCAGACAGGCTCCCACCACCACTCTGCAAGGCAGAGGCGCTGGAGGAGCTGGGACACTGACNGCTCCCAGGGAACAGTGCCCCAAGACCAGTCCACAAACCAGAGATGCTGGAGTGCTGATGACAGACACGCTCCAAGGCCCCAGCGTGACACCCCCTCGAGGAGGAGCGTGAGACGCCAGTGGGAAGACTGGGATTCCTCCAGGCAACAGCACATGACAGGGAGCCAAACCCAGGGCAGATCCCACAGGAGAGGCCAGAACTCCCAGACACCCTCCCAGGGAACAGTGCCCCACAACCACTCCACAAGGCAGAGGCAGTGTAGGAGCTGGAATGCTGACGACCATCAAGCTCCAAGGTCCCAGTGGGACACCCCAGGCTCCTCAGGGAGGAGCCAGCACCAGCGCAGGACCTGGAGCCGTGCCAGGCGCAGGGACACATAGCCCACCCTTCCAAAATAGGAATTGCCACTCTCAGGCTCAACCCAGGGTGTCCAGGTGGGTTTTGGTCATCTCCCAGGATGGAGCCCCCAGATCCCACCTGGACATCCTGTTCCAGGGTCTGACTCGCTGCAAATAAACTGATGCCACTTGAGCCAGCACTCCCTTACTTCTTTTTGTGTTTTTGCCACCTCAGGAGCCTCCACAGATATTTTGGAGCATCCCAGCCTGTTGAGTTGCCCTCATGAGCTTCATCCTTTCCCTCTGTGAGCTCCCCCCAGCATCATTAAGTGCCTCTGTGAATCGAGGAAGGAGCTGAGGCGCTCTTCCCCTCTCCATGCCCTCACAGCCTTTCCATGGCTGAACCTGACTTGGATTTTGCCTTTGCTTTCCCTTCTGTTTTATCCAGGGAAGCGTTGCTGGAAGAAGTTAGTACCCCTCAGCATTTCTTCTTATACCTATACCACAGCTTGGCACAGGAATATTTTCCCCAAAAAACAAGGTATGGCTGATCCAATTCAGTGCTGGAGGTGCCCAAGCCCAGCTCCAGGGCCAAAACTTGCCCTAAACTTCCCTCCCAGCTATCATCCAGCCCCTGTCCCCAATGCCAGCCTTTGGAATCACCCCACTAACCTGCAGTGTCCCATTGATCTCTAATTTGAGGTATCAGCATAGCTGATCATCTCCCTAAATGCATATTCAGCATATGGGATGTGGATTTTGCCTATGGACACATTCTCTGCTGGACAAAAGGAGGCTGGTCACACCAGATACCTTTTGCACTGCAAGAAATAATTGGAAAAAAAACCATAAAATTGAACAGATGGTGAAGAGAGAGCAGGAGCCTGGGCACACAGGAGGTGGGCAAGGATCCTCAATATCCACATCATGTTCTGGTAGATCCACTCCTCTGCTTGATCAAGTTTATTTTTCTTCCACAGAAACCTGCTTCAAATACACCTGGAATTCACTCATTTTCCCAAATATACTCAAAAGATGGGCTCTTGCTACTGGAAACCACCCACAGCCTCTGGTGGGAGAAACATTGCTCAGCACAGGAGGTGACCACACACAGCACCAAAATTGTCCCTGTAGTTTCCCCCTAGATTTAATTTTTTCATTAAATACAAAACTTCCCCTCAGGTATAAGCTGATGTTTGTTTATCTCCTGGAAAATCCTCTCCCTGCCTTTTCTGACCTTGGTGCCAGGGGCCTGGAAATGCTGAATATATCCACCTGAACATACACACACAAACATTTCACCAGGAAAACTCCGGAAAAAATGCAGCATTCAGTGTGGATGGATGTTGGTGGCAAAGCCACTATTTTAGGATAACAACAAGTAAGAAAATTCAGACAATTTCTGCTGGAATTAAAAAAAAAATCCAAAAAACAAACCCAAAAACCCAACAAAAGAAAACAAAAGGATCTTGGAAAAGTGCAAAGAGGCTGGAAGTCTGAAGGGAGAGGGAGTGCCTGTGGCCAGCACTGCCCTTGGAGGTCTCTGTCCCAGAGCTGCCCAGCCTGGATTCAGGAGGTCTTTACAAACACCGGCACCTCGGCCAGGCTGGCAGAGTAATTCCTGAGGGTGGTGCCACCATCAAACACTCGGGCAGTGTTGGTGTCGAGCCAGAGGTGCCCCTCTCCTGGCAGGTAGATATCCCTCCATGTTTGTCCCTTTTCTGTTATTGGAGCAACCAGGACCTGCAGGGAAAAGAAAAAGAAAGGAGAAAGAACTTCAGCAGAGGGATTAGCCAGGATGTATGTGTGGAGATGAGATGGTCATCAGGGAATCCTGGAATAGTTTAGGTGGGAAGGGACCTTAAAAAATCATCCAGTGCCACCCCCTGCCATGGGCAGGGGCACCTTCCACTCTCTCAGGTTGCTCCAAGCCGCATCTAACCTGGCCCTGGACACTTCCAGGGATGGGGCAGCCACAGCTTCTCTGGGCAACCTGTGCCAGGGCCTCAGCACCCTCACAGGCAGTTTCTTCCCAATCCCATCTATCCCTGCCTTCTGTAAGTTTAAAAACCTTAATGTAGTGCAGTGGCAATCCTTTGGCTGGGGTTGGGATCACCCCTGCCTGCAGCTGCCCCAAGATTCCATCCAGTTTATATTTTCGAAAACCAGAATGAAAAAACCCATCAGAAATGTGTGTTTCTTGTAAAACCTCCTCCCAGTGATAGAGCCAATGGAATCCCACCTCCAGAGAGCATTTTTTCCCCTTGTTTTATGGGAAAAGTGGTTCCTAAAAGCAGTTCCCAACATTCTGACACTACTTATTCCTGCTAAATAATTTCACTTCCAAAGCTGATAGAGGGTTTCGGGGACCTAAAGAAGAGTTTCATGAGGAAAGCCAAGTTTTTCCAAAAAACAAGAACCCCAAACCCACAAAACTCAGCTGCTTTGGCTTGGATTTAAATCTGCTCGAACCCAATCCCTGGTTTGTACTTGGGCAGAGCTGGATTTACAGGAATAAAGCAGAATTCCCACCTCATCCCCAATGAGAAACTCATCCTCTATGGAGAATGCTACTGGATCCGTGGGGCTGAGCCACCAGGCAGGACGGAAGATGGGGTGTCCCAAACTCTTCCACTCTTCACTGTATTTTAGGAGCAGCGGCACGACAAAGTCCCGGTGCCTCTGGATGCACTGACGGGTCAGATTCAGGACCTGCAGGTGAGGGACAAATCCATGAGGAGCCCGACATCCAGGAAACAGCAAAGCAGGCAGGGAAAAACCAAAAAATAAATAATTAAAATTTTAAAAGCAAAATATATACCCCCTTGGAAAGAGAAATTACTCAGTTGGAATGTCCTGAGCAATTTATGGTGCAGTTGGGTTGACATTGAATGTTAATTGATTTGTCTATAAATCCATTGGTAATACATTAAATCCATTGATAATGGACATAAATCAATTGGCTTTAAATCCATGGGTAATTATTATAAATCCACTGGATTTAAATCTATTCATAGTAGATATGAATAATTGGATTTTAGCAGATTTAAATCCATTGTTAATTAATTTAAATTCAGTGGATTTAAATGGGTTTAAATACACTGCTAATGGATGCAAATCCATTGAATTTTAATGATTTTAAATCCATTGATGGTGAATATGAATCCATTTGATTTAAATGCTTTTAAAACCATTGATAATTATTATAAATCCATTGCATTTAAATCTATTGATAGTGGTTACAAATGCATTGGATCTAAACGGATTTAAAATACCTTGATAATAGATATGAATTTATTAGATTTAAATGTATTTAAATCCGTTTATGTTGAACATTAATCTATTGGATATAAGTGGATTCAAGACTATTGATAATGAATATAAACCCATTGGATTTGAATGGATTTAAATCTGTTGATAATTCATATAACCCCACTGGATTTAAATGGATTTACATCCATTGATAAGGTACATACATAAACCCATTGGATTTAAACACATTGATACTGGATATGAGTCTATTGGATTTAAGTGAATTTAGCTCCATTGACAATGAATATGAACCCATGGATTTACATCTACTGATAATGGTTATTAATTAATTGGATTAAAATGGATTTACCAATGGACATCCATTGATAAAGGACCTTATTCAATTTGATTTCAATTCCACTGATAATTCATATGAATCCACTGAATTGAAATATAATTAAATCCATTGATAATGGATTCAAATCCATTGGACTTAAATCCATTGGTACTTGAATCTAAACCAATAGATAATGAATTTATTCCCACTTCAGTGCAAAGCTGAGGACAGCAGCTGGCAGGAGACCTCCACCAGGCCTTCCATGGCTTTTGGGGGCATTGACCATGTCAGAATCCCAGTGTCCTCCCATCTGGAGTGTAGGATACATACCCAGGCGTCACAGCAGAGCCAGGGTGGGGTCCCAAAGGCCATCACAGGCAGGAATGTCACAATCTGCAGCCACCTCACAAACAGCTCCGGGTCCCCCGGGGTGGCTTCAGCCACACTCCCTCCTGCAGGAACATGGGGCTGGAGTGAGGGCCTCGCATGACATGAAAAGGTTCTCGGGAAACTTCAGAGCTCCTTCCAGTGCCTAAAGTGCCCCTGGGAGCCACAGTGTCCCTGGGAGCTATCACTCTGAAAACCTGGCACAGCTTCCCTGGAAATGGCACAAACCCCCAACGCCAAGGGCTCACCCAGCCATCCACAAATTCCTGTTTCCTCCAGAGGCTTTTCCCAACTCTTGCAGGTCCCAGGCTGTTGGGACACAACCCCTGGCAGCAAACTGCCCAGCTCTCTCTGTGCAGGAGGATCTGCACTCTCATCCATCCAAGCCAAGGGCTCCAGCCCCTCTTTGGGAAGCAAACTCCCATGCTTGGACTGCTTGAGCCTCATTTTCTAAGGAAAACAGACTAAAAATAGAGGCCAAATTGAAATATTGCTCTCAACCCATATTTCAGGGCTGTTGTTTAGCTCAACAGTCCATGTTTGACACTTCTGCACAGCCTCTGCACACTCAGGGCATGTTTTAATCACCACTAATTCCATCAGCTTCAAGAAAAAGGGAAACGGATCCACTTGGCCCTGGCTAAAGGTCGTTTCTTGCCCTTTTATAATGTTTTTTTTTCAGGATTTCTACAGCCATTTTGCTTTGGAGCAGAAATGTAGACTTGGAGCAGAGCTGCTGGAGTTTTAGGAACATCCATTCCCCAGCCAGGATCCAGGGGATGCGGATCCAAGCCCCACAGGATTTAGTCCAAGCCAAGCCCCACAGGGGTGGGCTGTGGTGGAACTGTGGGAAGGGCATCCCCAGAGACCCAGCTGCTGCTGAAGTTGCCTGGCAACATTTACAGCATATTCTTTTGGTTTTAATTCCTCACTTTTTTTTCCCCTGGTAACATTCATCCCAATCAAGCCAGCACAACAGAACACTGGGGAGCAAAGTGCTCCAAGCCTCCCCATGGCACACCTGAGGTGCAAACGTACCTCCCATGCCTGGAAAAAAGCTGCAAAACTCACTGCAGAGAAGCCAAAAATAGTGGGGGGGAAATGGCAAATCCTTACCTACTGCATCAGGGATGAAGAAGTTGTAGCCCAGGAGGCTGTAGTGCAGCACGGAGGGGATGAGCCCCTTCAGCCCAGCGTGGCTCCAGTCAGAGCGCAGGGGGCTCATCTGGACAAACAGCAGGAGGTGACTGGATCTGGAGAAACAACACAAACCCTTCAAGGTGCTTAGAGGGCTCACAGGAGTTGAAATTCCCTGATGCCCAGCTGGCTTGGGCCAGATTATAGTCCCAGAATGGTTTGGGTGAGAGGAGACATTGAAGTCCATCCAGTCCCATCCCATGCCATGGGCAGGGACACCTTCCACCATCCCAGGTTTCTCTAAGCCCCATCCAACCTGGCCTTGGACTCTTCCAGGGATGGGGCAGCCACAGCTTCTCTGGGCACCCTATGCTGAGGCCTCACCACCCTCAGATCCCACAAGGATCGTTGACTCCAACATGCTGCCCTAGCCCACTTCCTCACCACTTCTGAGTGTCAAGAGACACCTCGGAATACCAAGAACATATTCCAAGCACCACTTCAACCATCCCCCAAGCTCCTGTGCCTGTCAGCTCCAGCCAGGCCTCTCCCTGGTGCCCACCTGGTCCCAGCGCTGATGATGGTGTCATTGCCCAGCGTTGCCAGCGCCGCCGCCAGCACCTCGGTGTATCCATCACCCGCCAGCTCAGCGGGAGCAGGGACATCCTGCTCCAGGAAGGAATTGCCCTCCACTCCCTCGAAGGCCACGTAGGTGGCCCCCAGCGCCTGCCGCAGGTGCCGGGCACGAGCCAAGTACCATCGCAGTGCTGCCTCGCTGGTGACATTCAGGCGGGCGCAGAGCTGCCCCTTCCAGGTGGTCAGCAGCGGGATCTGCAGAGGAGGAGGATGCAAATCCCTGTCAGAGCCATAGGATACCCTGCTGATTCTGGGGTGCAAGGCTGGGGGATGCCATGCTGCCCCCATCCCACCCTGCATTGTTGTGGTGCAGTGCATCAAGGTGACAACTCTCCCTCAACCCCCTGAAAAATCCCTGAGCTGGTGGCAAAGGGATCATTAAAATGACCACACAAAATGGAGCTGGGGAATCATCTGAACACTGGAAGTGGAAATTTTAAAGCTGCTTCCATAGGAACGAGGAGAGATGCTGTGTTCCAGGACAGTGGGATCGGGCTGTGTCCCTTGATAAATGATAAACCTGAGGGGGTTTACTCAGCTTTAATTTTGGTTTGGGGGCTGAGGCGGGTCCCATACCGAGCTAGCCCCGGGTCGTGGCTGGCGGCTGAGCCAGTATCCTGCAGCCTCACCGCCACGCAGGGAGCGCAGGAAGAGCGGGGAGGTGACACTGGCGTACGGGGACAGCGTGATGGAGAGCTCCAGAGGTTCCACCAGCGCCGGGGCCTGCCTCTTCCTGTGCCTCGAGGGCACGAGGTCCTGCAGGTGGGAAAGGCAGGAATAAGGGGTTTGTGGGAGAGGAACACCACACTCTCCATGTGCACGGAGGGTGTCAGGACGGCCATACCGTGGCAGCGAGGACGGCGGTGCCACGCTCCCCAAGGGCCACGACGCCCTCCTGAAGGTGATGCCGCTTCAGCCTCCTCACCAGCGACCTCAGGCCTCGCTTGATTTTGGCAGCAGAACCCTCTGGGCCATGGTACCGCCAGATCGGAGACCTGCAGGGTGGGGAATTCCTCATGAGATGCTTGGGGCAGCGAGATGGACGTTTGGGAGGGTTCCCACCATCGGGGGAAGGAGCGCTCACCCCAGGAGCGCCGTGTCCGGCAGTGTCCGAGGCATTCCGGCCGGAGCGCTGGCCCTGTGCCGGTGGGCGGCCGCCACGTCGGCGCTGACACACAGCTGGTACTGCAGGGGCTCCGCTCGTCCCGCCGGCGTCTCCAGGCAGAACTGCCTGTGGCTCTCCAGAGACAGGAGCACGGACACGTCCTCAGCCACTGTCACAGTCACTCCTTTGGGGGAGAAGTGGGAAAACGCTGTCTCAGCAAGTGACCAGCTGCTGCCCGGTCCTGGGAGCCACAGGAATGAGCGAAGCAGAGCCTGACTGGTGCCAAGTCCTCCTGGGTTGATCCCACCACGTATCCAGCCATTCCAGTCATCCCCACTCTGTTCCTGCTATTGCCTTGTGGAGCCCAAAATGCCTTTCAAGGGCTGGATTTCTTCCTTTCCTGGCCTTTTTGCTCGGCATTCAGCGTCCTCAGCAGTGCAGGGCAGCTGCAGGTCAATTGGATTAATTTGGGGTAATACCTGAAGTTTGATGTTCTGCAGAATAATCCAAATATACCCCAGGAATTGACACCAGCAGCAGAATTCCTGCCTGAATCCAGCATCCCACAGCAGCATCAGGGAGCCATGAAGCCACTTGAGTGGAGCTGGGGATGCAGTAATGGGCACAGATCTGGGCTTAAAAACACAACAGGCACACCAAGAGCACGGGGTGTCCCTGGAGTGACTTGGGCCACCCCATCCTCAGGCACTCAGCTTCAGTATCACCGCCTTTCCCACAGGGATGAGGCGGTGTGGGATGCATCCCATGTGCCCCTGCTGCTGTCACATTTGCAGGATATTTTTCTCCCAGAAACATCTACACTGGTCTTAAACCAGCTGCTTTAGAGGTGAGGAGAGGGGCAGAGAGGCACAGGGATTGAAACTGTTGGGCACTGGGCAGGGAAGGAGGTGGTTACCTGTGGATCCCAGGAAGTACCTCTCCAAGACAGGCCCAAAGCCATCGGGGTTTGTGCTGAGGTCGCCGCTGACCAAGGGCTGCGCGGGGCTCTCGGCGCCGTTGAGGGGCCAGCGCTGGGCACGGATGCTTGGTCCTCCATACCAGGAGACATTAGCCATGGAAAAACAGTCCTACAGCCAGGAAAGCATCATCACAGAGCAAGGAATACTCAGGGGGAGCAGGAAGCCAGGCTTGGAGCAAACTGTGCTTGTGGAAGGTGTCCTTTTTACAGTGTAAAATTATGGTCTCATAAAAAAAAAAAAAAAAAGAAAAGCAAGACATGCTTCCCAAAGCCTGCCAGTTTTTGCTGGAAGAGCACAAATAAAATCAAACTGCCACGGCAATCACACCTCTGCACCCCATCACAGTTATCAAACACCTCTGAGTCTCAGGTGAAAAGATGCTGCAAAGGTTTGAGCAAAGAGACTCCTGCAGGTGTGAGTGGCTGTGGAACAGGAAAACATGGGGGAAATTCAAGGAAACAGCTTTAAAAAGCACTGAGGGCACTTTCAGAAACCCAGCTGGAAAATCTGTGTATTTTGGTTTGTTGGTTTGTTTGGGTTTTTTTTTTGTTGTTGTTGTTTGGGGGTTTTTTGGTTTGGTCGGGTTTTTTGGTTTGGTCAGATTTTTTATTTGGTTGGTATTTTTCATTTGGTGGGTTTTTCCTCTGTTTTTTTTTTTTTTTTTTTAACTTAAAAAGCACATTAAGCTCTCCAGCTGCCTTCCCCAGAGTTTCTGGGGTGAATCTGCAAGTGTAGATGCCTCCACCTGAGCTCTCACAGAGAATTTTTAGCCCTATCTTGAGCCCCCACCTTGATGGCACCAGTGTCCTGAGGCCGACACATCTTCCCTCCCAAGGCACAGCTTCCCTCTTTCCTGAGGACTGATAACAAGAATTTCCCTCAAGAGACTCAGTTTGGAGATTTGGTGCACTTCTCATAGGCCTGACAGGGCTCTGGGATGGGGGACATCCCCATCCTTGGCCCACCCCCTGCCAGAAATCATCAGTTTTCACTTCAGAGCTTCTCAAACTTTCCCCTTTCTGCCAAATCGTGGGATCAGCAGGACTTAGCGTCCTCGTGACTTCCCAGGCAGGATGGGCTTCCCCGAAAGCCCAGAGATCTGGGGCCGTGAAGGGGGCCTGGGATGGCAGAGGGGACCCGGAGACCCTCCACTCAACCCACCCCATGTGTATTCTCAGTCCCAAGGCTTCAGAGCCTCCTGGAGTCCTGAGCTCAGGGGCACAGAGAGGTTAAGTCTCTCCAAGGGGTGGGGAGAGGAGATGTAAATTATTAAAGTGGAAACCCTGGAGGCTCGGAATAGCTGTACCAGGTGTCAGCTGAACGCGTTACACCAGCTGGGAAAGAGGGAAAACAGTCTGTTCTTAACTCAGATTTCGCTGGATCATATTTTCCAATGGTTTGGGTTTTTTTTAAAAAGTGGGGGAAAGCCTATCCTCTCTCACTCATCCTCACAAATGCCTCACACCAATGTCAGTGGAGGAGACCCAGGGTTTGTGCAACACCTTCCACCCGCCCAAAACAGTGCCAGCAGGTGATTTATGGCTAAAGGGGAGCAATCCTCCATCCCAGAGAATCCCATCACGCTTCCCTCCCTGTCCTGAGGGCTCCCCACAACTGGACACCCTGCTCTGACAGCATTTCTCCTTCCCCTCCTAAGGCTCCTTCCCAGAGTCTGCTTTTATTTAACTGAGGGAGAGAACAGGGAAAGATACCAAAAACGTTTGCAGCAGCGGACACGGATTATTCCCATCCCGCGGGAGTTGCCCATTGTGTCTGTGTTGGAAGAGACCTTCCCGAGGTTCTCGCCAGCATTGTCATCTCCAGTGGGTATTTACTCTGTCTCCATATAAACACAGTTCTCCCACACCAGGGTCACCAACGTGGCACCACCGCCGGATTTTGGGGCTCAGCTTTGGAGCAGGATGCTTCCAAAAGGTTTTTGCCACCCAGCACCTTCCGGCCGCGGAAGACAGGGAGCCGCAGGCACAGTGCGACCCCATAACTGAGCTGGGGGATTATGGTCAGGCCAGACCCTCCCGTGTTGGATCCCAAAGGGTTTGGAGCGGAACAGAGGGGTACCCGTTACCTTCAGGGTCACGTCGGGGCGCAGCGGGGTCCAGCGGACGCTGTAGCATTCGGTTCCGGGGGCTGCCGGCGGCTCCAGGGAGAGCCGGAGCTCGGCGTCCTCCTCCCAGGCATAGCAGAACTGGCCGCCGTCGTGCCAGCAGCGGTCCCGGGGCGGCGGGGGCTCGGTGGCCGGCACGCTGCCCACGGAGATGGCCAGCACGGGCCGGCCGGCCGGCAGCGCCCGCAGCAGCAGCGCCCCGCGGCCGCGCTCCCACAGCATCCCCGCGTCCCGGCCCCGCAGCACCCACTCCTCCGGGGACTGCTCCAGCGCCTGCCACGAGATGATGCCGATGGTCATGGCGAAGAAGACGGCCACGCCGAGGCAGCCCACAGCGCCTTTCCAGGGCTCCGTCATCTCCCTGAAGCCCAAGGTCCAGGTGGACTCCGGGATTTGGCCGGTGTGGCGGGAGAGGGGCATGGTGCGATCGCAGGGGTGCCGCGGCTCCGCCGCTCTCCCCTCCTGCAGCAGCACAGGAAAGAAAGCCCTCTGGGATAGCTCCAAAAGATCCTCTGGGATAGCTCCAAAAGCATGCACAAAAACCTAATTAAATAAAAAAATAGTTTAAAAGAAGGAAAGCTGCAACTCTGTTCTCTCTGCACTAATCCCGAAGTAAGGGGAGTCCTTTCCACAGCCTCCTGCACAGCAAATCCCACTGCTGAGCTCGGTGACGGTGGCTCAGCCCCCAAACCCAGGGACTCGGCCCCTTGGCACGGCCAGCAGCACCCAGTGACACTGAGGAGGAGGAGGAGGACACACGTGGCCCAGAGCCCAGGAGGGAGATGGGGCCACGGACAATGGGAATCGGGGCCGTGCTCCAGTCTCCACTGCTCCCTGGGGTTTGGCATCGTTTCCCTGCTCGGTTTGGAAGCAGCAGCAAATAGCCAGGGGTGTAGGAAAACATCCCAGGGTGGGTCGAGAAAGAAGGGGATGCAGCATCCTCTTTCCATCTCCTCTCTTCCCTGGAAAAACGTTTTGCAGAGCAAAACCATCTGTGGGCAGGGTCTGGGTGCTGGCTGAGCCCAAGGGAACGGGCACCTGCTGTTCCTCCAGGTGAGGGGTCACCTGTGGTGACAGCTTCATGGGGTGACATTGGCTTGTCCCTGTATCCCAGGCTCCATCCCACTGCCCAATGGCAAGTTGGGAATGGTGCCACCTCTCCTGACACAGCAACCCCTGCACTCCCTGCCACTCCCTTACCTAAAAGCAGCTTCGGAGATGCTGTCACAGCCCCCAAAGTGTCCTCGATGTTTTTCCCAGAGGTTTTCCCACCAGCGGCAGGTTTTCCTCCTCTTTCACGGGGCAGTTTTCCCTCCTGGCCGCGTCTGAGACCCGTGGAGCCGAAGGAACTTGATCCAGACTAACCCAGGAGCGTTACTTAAGCCAAGCTCCCTCCCTCCCTCCCGCCCGCTCCCCTGCAGTCCTCACGTAGCCACAGGTGGCTGCATCCCCAGCAGGGGCATGACACGAAGAATACTGATTTTTAAAGACTTTTATCTCTAGGGGGATAATTTTAAAGGGGTTTTTTTTGCCAGTTTGCTGAGGTGGCTCTGGTCGAGTCTTTGCTCCACACCTGTGAATCCACACGTGAAACCCTGGGAGTGCTGAGCCTCCTCAGACTTTAGCTTTATTTTTTTGTTGTTGTTATTATTCAAACTGAGGGGATTTTGTCCCTGTTCCTGCTTCACATGAGACAGTGGACCTTCCCTTAGATTAACTCCAGGGCTGCCAAAATGGGTACTGCAGCTAAAGGTGATGCCTGCACCCAAAACCACAGGGAAACCACTTCCCAGGACACTTGCAATCTCCTCCAGTGCAAAAACTCTGGAAAACTGAGATTTCTATTGACTTTTCCATGCTCCAGTCCCCATTCACACTCACCTCACCCTGTCTGCAGGTGATCAGAGAAGATCTGGTTTTTCCAACCTGTTGGATTGCAAGATATAAAAAACTTGGGATTTAAAAGTGTTTCCCCATCCTGCATCCAGGCAAAACCCCAGCAATCTCAAGGCCAAGGCCCTGCTCACCCCAGATTTCAGGAGTGTCCCAGGACAGCCAAATCCACCAGGAAAATTCTCATCTGTGGCCCAAATAAGCCCCTGGATGAGGCCTTTCCTCTCCAGGATTAATTTTTCATTGCAGGTGAGACAATATGCAGTGTTGGATGGAGGGAAAAATGGTGGATCACATCAGGATCAAAAAAGCTCGGATATGAGCTAGGAGATGGTGCTGTCCATCCCAAAGGGGCTGGCGATCCCCTTGGAACACAGTCAGGAGAGGTTGATTGCAAAACTGTAGGTGGTGGACCCATGGGACCCCAAATCTAGGTGAAATAAAGAGAAAAAAATTAAAAAATAAGGAAGAAGGGGTGCTCCTTCTATCAGGAATGTTACAGGCATTTGGATGCCCAACAATTCCCATGACCTGGAAAAGGGGAGCAAGTAGAAGTGAATAAACCCTGTGGTGATTCAGAGCTGTTCATCCACGGCATCAGCCAGAGCCAATGGAATTACTTGTGGGGCTTTATAGATCCATGTGCTTCAGGGAGAGCTCTGCAAAACCTGCAGGAACAGGGCAGAGGAGAGAAGAAAAAAGGGATCTTTGGGATGATCTGGGATCCTGGTACACCAGGAAGGTTTAATCCTCTGTCCAAGGGAGAGAAAGGAACATGGCAGCAACACCCAGAAGCCACAAATGCTGTCCAAGAATTGGCAATTCCCCATTTCCCACCACAAAATGGGCTGGGGTGGGGGGCAGCTGATGAGGTTGTTTGGCTGCAGCAGCTGAAGGCAAAGCTCCGTCACATGGCACAAGATTAAATCACATCCATGGAACAGCAGAGGGGCCCCCAAGGTGTGATTAGGGAAACCCAGGATGGCACATCCAGTGGTGTGGATGCAGTGGGATAAGCAGGGACAGGAGGCCATGCCTCGCTGGGATAGCAGGAAATGGGGATGGTTTTAAAAACCTTTTCTTAAAAAGCTGTTCAAATCCCAGGGAAAAATCCTGTAAAAAGCTGGAGCTTTTAACAACTCAGTATTTGGCCAAGTTTGGGCCCCCCCAACACTGCACATGGCCTGGGGGTTTGGGCCGAGCCCTCTCCCACCCTCCCAGAATTCCTGGGTTTTGGGAGGAGGAATGGATCTATGACTTTCCTACCCATCAAAAATCTCAGCATGAACTGGCTCCCACGAGCAGAATGAAACCTCCCTTCATCTTCCTCCCACTGCCAACAAAAACCACTTAGCCTTGACTAGCCACAGGGAAAAATAATATTTCGGGGTGGCTCCCTGGATTCCAGAAGGGTGTCCTGCCCCTCTGCTTCCAGAGGGTTTTTTAAATACATTTTAAAATCTCCTCCAAAGCAAAATGGAGCATCTTTTTCCCTCTTCATGACTTTTCAGGGTTGAAAAGACCTTGAGGTTGCTTTTTTATATCCAGTGGGGCTTTCCAAGCTCCAAGATTGCTGAGGGACCTTGTTCTGGTGGCAGGTCTCCCTTCCCATTGCAGGGAGTTGGAACTGGACAGGCTTTAAGGTCTCTTCCAACCCAAAGCATTCTAGGATTCTGGGATTTGCCAACCCTCCAAGTTCTCTGGGCTGTGTAGGATGTGGCACCTGTGGGTGGACAGTGCCCAGGGAAGGGATGGAATGAGAGGCTGGAAACACATTTAACTCACCAGCATCCATAAGCAGAGTTTGAGAATCTGAGCTTTTTGCTGAAACACCCAGAAAACAGGGACCAAGGGTTATTCCCACTGGGATTTAGGATCACTGTCCCCTAAGAGAGGCTTCCATCACTGCACACCCTGTGGATCACACTCCTTTCCAGAGTTCTGTCATCACCTTTCAGGCTGGCTGGAAAAAGGGAGACCACAGGGAACCACAGGGATTTTCCACTTTTGTGGGGTTGCACTTGGGAAGGCCCAGCCCTTTCCATCAATATTTTCCTACAGCTTTTAAGCACCAGCAATTACAGCTGCAGCTTCCCAGCCAGACCCTCCTGGTGTTTCTGGTTTGGGGTTTCTTAAATATTATGATTAAAAAAAAAAAATACAGAAAAGCTATGTGGGTTGGCCAAGAGCAAAGGAGAACTGGTGGGAGCAGCAAAGTGCCTCCAGGACTTGGCAATTCTCCTCCATTTTCCCCAGTGGGGAGCAGCCTCATCTCAAAACTCTCCCCGTGGGGATGGATCCCACAGTACCTCAAAAGCCTACACCAAACTCTAGTTTTTATCCTTTAATCCATGGTATCTGTAAGCTGGGAGACACAGTGGGGAACCAGAATGGATTCCCTGAAGCTGGCAGCACAGATGGACATGGATATTCCATCTTCCTGCCTTCCCAGAGTTTATCCAAAGGGAAAAGATACCATGAGAATCCATCCCGGGAATAAACCAGCCAATGTGCTGTGGTGGGTGTTCTCCTTGGGTTTTCCTTCCCCTTGCAGTTCCCAGCCTTGCCTTTCAGGGCCAGCAGAAGCCTTTGGCTGTGCTGAAATTCTCCGTGCCTTAGAGAGCTTTGGGATCCTTATTGGAGCTGAGCTATTGCTCAGTTTAAAAGGGGAGGAAAAAAAAAAAAAGAAAAAAGAAAAAAAAAAAGGAAAAAAAAAAAAAAGGAAAGAGGGTGATATGGTTCCTAAATCCCCAAATCTCAGCTTAGATTTCCTCCTGGAAAGCAATCCCAGATTTCCATGAATGCCACAGCTATTTATAAAGCAAAAAAATGAGCAGCAGGGCTTTCGCTGACAACGTGGCTTTATAAACAGGAGCAGCCCCTGGAAGCGACCATTGTCCCTTCCCATCCCAACTGTGTCTCCTGAACTAGAATTGCCTGGAGTTAGGAGTAATTTGAGTCCATCCACAGCCCATCTGGGTTTTCAGGAGGGTCTCATGTCATGCAGCAGATTTTGGGCAGAGGCTGGGCTGGGGGACAGCTTGGAGCACCTGAAATAATCCATGGATGGATAATTTTCTAGCTGGAAATCACCAGCTCCAGCTGCCGGTTTTGGCTGGTACCGATGGGATGGAAACAGCCCCTGTGTACCCCTTGCCCCCCTTTTTGCTTCAGGCAAAGCCCGATATTTTGAGGACACCAAACCCAAATTCCTAATACACAATGTTTCATAAAATCTGTAATCTGGGGAGAGAGAAGATCCCTGTGGTGAGGAAATCCCCCTTCATGGGGCACTCACACCCCTGCACCTCCAAACGCAGTCCAGGTACCTTAAATCCAGAGAATGTTGCAGCAGCTGGACACCCTGAATGTTCCTGCTCCGAGCTCAAATCCCTCAGAGGGGGGTGAGGGTGCTGATTTGGCATCTCCAAAGGCAGCACCTGCTTGGAAAGGGCTGTTGGCAATTCCACTCTCCCCACCACTCCCAGGAACAGGTCTGCAGTGAGGCCAGATCCAGGTGCTGCTCCTCCAGGAGAAGCATTCAAAAAGCCCCAAACCTCTCTTTTTTAAATTAAAACAAGGCACAACTGGTGATAAAAGCTGTAGCTGCGAAGAGAGAGCAGCTGCACCCCACAACCTCAGCCCACGATTTTGGTTTTCCAGGAAACCCCTTGGCAGAGGGGACAAAGGGGGACAATTGGGGGGCTTGGCATGCCAGGGAGCTGCTGGGGGTGAGCACAGTGAGGGAGCTCTTGGAGAGGACCTTTCTGCTTCATCTGCCTCTTCCAAGCTTCCCAGAAATCTGGTGAGCAGATTTGCAGCCTGCCTGCTGCCAAATTCAATCCCAGCCCTGCAGATGCTGTTTGGATAATGATGAGACCAAAATTCTTCAGCTTCTCTCCATGGAGCTGAGCCACCACAGGCTAGAAAGGTGCAGGACAACCTTCAGAACAGCCACCTGTCCCCAGAGAGGTGGCACTTCCCAGCTACACACAGGAGCACCCACCCAGGGGATCAGCACTGAATATCCCAACTCCATCCATCCCTGTTCCCTGGGGAAGTTCTTAGCAGCCCTGAGGCCTGGTGCTCCCCAAGGACAGTTGTGGTTCTTCTGGGAGGGCTCCAAGGCAAACCAAACCCCAGCCCTCATTCCCAGACTCCATTCCCAAACCCCCTGAAGTGTGGTTTTAGTGGCATTGCCCTGCAGGTCCCACATCCTCATGGAACCCCATGGAACATGTGCCTGCAAGGGGCTCCCAGGAGGCTCTGGGCACCTCCTTTCCAGGGACCTGGCTTGGACTCACCTGCCCAGGGCTCTGGAACTCCGGGCTCTGCTCCAAGTAAGACATAGACCTTTCTCTTCCTCCTCATCTTCTGCCTCTTCTTTTTCTTCTTGTTTTTGTTCTTCCTCCTCCTCCTTACCCCTTGCCCATCCCCTGCAGACCTCTCACCACAGGAATTTAGGATTTACACCCCCCAGAATTCCCCCCTCCCAAAACCTCTCCCCACCCCAATGAATGCTGCATCCTCAAGACCTTTCTTTATAAGGGAGACGAAACTGCCCCTGGAGAGCCATTAGAGGCTTCCACTAATTAGCAATTACCAGTCCTGAAGAGCTGCCTCTGCCTCTCCTAATGAGGTTTAGTGCTAATTATAGCAGGCAGGGCCAGGAGCCCTGGTGAGGGGCTGAGGCAGCGACCACACGGAGCCTTCTGGATTCCTTGGGATATAAAAAAGGGCTGAGGTTACTCCAGGACAACGATCCCGGCCGTGCCGAGTGCTCCTCCACTGCCAGGAGCACTGGGGATGCTGTTCCAGGGCTGGCCTGGCTTCCTGCTCATGAGCTGGTCCTGTCTCATCCATCACTTGGAATAATTCCTGCTGAATATTGTGGGATTCCGCCATACCCAGCTCCAGCCAGTAGCTAAATCCATCCCCTTGGACAAGCCCTGGGGATATTTGGGAACTGAGCAACGTGGAATGAAAGCACCCAAATCCTTCATTTGACAGGCTCAAGTGTGTGTTCAGTGTCCCAGTGGAGTTAATCCCTTCTGAGCTCTTCTCTCCCCATCCTAGCACTTCCCAAACTGGCTCCTCTCCAGCCAGGGCAGTAACACCCACCCCAGCTGCTGGATCACAAACCCCAACAGCTCCCAGTGTTCAAATCCCTTGGGAATAACATAAACCCCCTAAAAAGAAACACCCCCCCCCACCTTGTCCAGCCCCCTGAGGCATTTTAGTCCAATTTGGGCTCTGCCCATACACAGAACCCTGAGAGAATTTTAATTCACTAAATTAAATTTAATTCAATAAAATTGGGATTTTAGTGAGGGTGCTGAGAAGGAGCAGCCCCACTCCTTTCCCAGCCCAGCTCCTTGATGGGCTCATTTTCCCTCCTGCAGGAGAATATGGGTGGTTGAAGAGAAATGGAATATAATGAATCCCCTTCCTCGAAGGGAAACCCCTGGAACAGACACAAGCAGCACCAGGAAACACCTCTGGGAGCTGTAGGAGGGAAAAGGGTGCCTGAGTGGGTTCTGGAGCAGGATGGGGAGGTGGGATAAGTGGCTTCCCAGGCTGTGATCCTCCAGAGAAGCCTTTTGGGGGTGGAGGGAGCCAGGAGGGTGTATGGTGCCAGGGCTCTGGGGGAAGATAAGGGGGATGCCCAGCCCTAATTTAGGGGTGAGCCCACACCATGCATTCCTTTCCTTAGGCTCCCTAAAATAACCTATCCCAGGAGTGCCACAGGCAGTTGGGAACTCGGCTTTTATTTTCACAGGACACAGCAGCAGACAATGGGGTGGGTCACAACAGGGGGGACAGGGGAGTCACACCACAGGGGCCCAGCACAGCCACCCCGACCAGCCATACAGCCCCCAACACCCAGAGGGAGGGAAGGAATATAAGCCACGAGCCCAGCTCCTCCCTATGCCTCTCCTGCCCCAACCCTGTGCTAAACAAGTCCTCAGCCCATGGTGATTTTCCCTCTGGGAACAGGGCAGTGGATGAGCAGACAGAGGGGTACCTGCAAACTGCTTCTGGAATTGGCTTTGTTGTGTCCATGCTACTGAGCACAGCCAGGATGGGCTGGAAGGGTTTGAGGATCCAGAGGGTTTTACTCACCAGCTATGCTGAGGAAGCAGGCTCCATTCCCAGGGAATGGCTGGTGCCAGCCTGGGAGCCAGCATGGCCCTCGGGGTCACCCAGCATGATGGGTGTTGTATTTGGGGTACAGACACACCCAGCCAGCTCAGGGGAGGGGAAAATCCCCCCAAGATGTGTCTATCCTGGGTCTGAGCCCCACCAAAACATGTCTGAGCCTCCCTCCAAGGGCAGTCCCAACAGGGCCACCTCGGCTACCCTGCAGCCATGCCGGAGGGGGAGGAGGGAACAAGGGGATCGGATGGGTGAAGAAAACCTTCCCTGCTGGCACAAAGCCCCTCGTAAGAAGAACCCACAGGCTTTTGTACCCCAGTGTCACCCTCTCCACTCCAGAGAGCCGGCACAGCCCCAGCAGCCGCCCCCATTCCAGGCTGGAGCCCGGCCGCTCACTCAGGAATGTAGTCCCTGAAGGAGTTAAAGCTGAGGCTTCGGCCTGTGCAGTTCAGGGTGGAGCTGGCTTGCATCTTGGGAATCTTTTCCATGAGCTTGGACACTGTCCTCCTCTTGAAGGAGCCCGGGGAGAAGTGCCCCTGCCTGAGCAGCTCCTGGTAGAGGCTGCTGAACACCGCCACCGGCTCCTCGTAGCTGTCCCGGGTGGAGATCTCATAGAAGGGGATCTTGAGGGCTTTGGAGAGGTTCTCCCCGTCCTCGGTGGACACCATCCTGTCGAACTGCAGGTCCTTCTTGTTGCCCACGATGACAACAGGGGGCTGCTCGGCGGCGCCGCTGCGCTTGGGGCTGCCGTGCAGGTGGTTGATGAGGAAGCAGAGCCGCATCACCTCGTCGAAGCTGCAGCGGTCGGTCACCGAGTACACCACGGCAAAGCCATCGCCCCACTTTATCTTCTCCTCGATCTGCAGCGAGTCCTCCTCCTGCCGGGGCACACAGGCTCCTGTAAGCACTGCTGGAATGCCAGCACTGCTGGCTGCAACCCCGGAAAACCTCCCCAGGGTGCGGCGCTGTCTCCATGAAGGGTTTGGGGACAGCAGTGGTGACACCGGCAGCCCGAGGCAGGCTGGGGTGGCTTAGGTGGTGTGGCAGGTGGGGACAGCCATCAGTCCTGTCTTAGTGTGGATATTGGGGGAATCAGTGCTCCTTTGAGCTGCCAGGATGCTCCCACTGGCACAGGAAGCAGATCTATGCCCTGCACAGGAATGGGACAATACTTACCCGAAGCCAAACTGTAACTGAGGTTAGACACAAATTCACCAAAACACCCTTTTCTCCTGAGGTAACCACCATGATGTTGCAGACACCAGGAATTAGGGCAGTGGAAGAGCAGGGACTGCCTTCCCTGGCAGGCTGCTCTGCTCCGATGGTGTTTTCCCAGCTGGGCTCACCTGTCCGGCCGTGTCAAGGATCTCGAAGTGCACCATCTCCCCATCAATGACAGCCACGTGCCTGTAGATCATTTCTGGGCAGGACACACAGGGAAGGTGTGTGAGAGAACCCCCAGGGAGCAGCCACAGCCCAGGTGGCCTTGGTCACCTGGGTGGCCAAGAGGGCAGCAGTGACCAAAGGAGCAAAAAGGAGGGAGAGGGTCTCCACAGGAGAGTGGGAAGAGGGGACATTTCTGGGACACTCCAGAAGGGACATGGCTTCAGTGCTCAAAAAATAACCCAAATGGAAAAAAAAAACAAAAACAACAAAATCCTAGAATTCAGGAGAGCACAGGCTCCAGGGGCTTAGATGCCTCCTGTCCCTTAAAAGCCACCTCTCAGCAGATTGGGAAGGAATTCGAGGAACTGGGGAGGAACTGTTGGTTTGACGGTTGAAATCACAGAGATCTTTGCCAACCTATATGATTCTGTGTGATCCTATGATTCTAAATCATTCCATGGTCCCATGACTGAGCCTGCAGCACTTTCCCATGCAATCCAATGGCTCATCCCAATAGATTTTGCCTAAATAACACCAGACAGGGAAAAAGGCATGCAGGACTCAGGGAGGTGTCAGGATGTCCATGGGCTGCCTGTCTGGTTGAGGAGGAAAAAGGGGGAATATGGCGAATTTGGGAGCAAAGTTGGCTCTGCCATGGTGACAGCACCAAGGAAAAGGAGTTTTCCTACCTAGGGTTGGGTCATAGTCTCCAATGAATCTCCTGGTGATGAATCGTACGGTCAGTGCTGGAAGAAAACACAATGAACCTTGTTGGAGTTGTCAGTCCTCTGGATTAATTTTTCCTCCTTGCAAGGGCAAAGGAGCAGCAGGAGCAGCCACAGCTTAGGCAATTAAACCCCCTCATCTGATTACACATCTCCTTGCACCAGAGCCCAGAGAGGCAAAGCCCAAATTGCTGGCAAAACCCTCCCTGGGGCCTTTGGCCCTAACATCTTTCCCAGAAAGCTGCTCTGGAAATGCAGTGCTGATGCCTGAAGAGGGAATTTCTGGACAAAGCCATGACTGGGAGGGTGAAGAGAGTGCAGGAGTGGAGGGTGGAAGTGGTGCTTGAGCCCTTCAAGGCGTTAATGATGATAATGGGGATGGGAGTGAAAGGTAGTGGAGAGGCTGAGAGCTGGCTTGGAAAGGCAACAGGAGTGGAAAGTGAAATTAGTGGAACAGTGGAAAAAAACAGGGGAGGAAAAAAAAACCCAAAAGAACTAGCACAGACCCAGGAGGGAAAGGAGGAAGGGAAAACAGACCAGGAGTGTGACAGTAGGATAAACCTCACAGAACCAAGATGTGATGAAAACCCCTCCAGAAACAAAAGGGGAAATGAAAAGCCAACACCAAGCTGGAGCAACACTCGGAGCTCCCTTTCCCTTGCAACCCAGGGTCAGTTTGTCCCAGCTGCCCAGCAGCAGCTGTTGCTGGTGTCCTGCCCTCACAGACCCACACCAAGCCGATCAGGATCTGTGTGTTTATCCCAGGAATGTGGCAGCCCACATGGGCCAGGCTTAAACAACCACAGAAAGGGAAAGACGGATGCAGGAACTTCTCCTGCCTCCCACACCTGCTTGGCTCGTCTTTGGGGGCTTCATAATCCTCTCACCCTCCCTGTCTATCTCTGGGTTTTAAACCTGCCCAGTGGGGAAGGGATTTGAAGAAAAAAGCAGGTAATTTAGCCAAACTGCTCTGAGGAGATAACCAGGGATCCCGCAGGAGGCACCTACAGGCACCTTCAAAGAGGTGAAGGAATTATCGGGGGGAGCGGGACGAGGCAGGCTCAATCTCTAGAAAGCACCTGATTGTGTGTCATATGTCAGGCAGCTACCCAAAGCTGGAGCACATGGTGTGGGATGAGAAGAGGAGCCAATTAGATTGATTAAAAATTGGCTGGAGTGCAGGAACACAAGGGAAGCTGCCAGTGGGGGAAGCAGCCGCAGGCAGAGCGGCCGCGGCCACCCAGCCTTATAAGGAGCTTTTTCTCCCCATCCTGAACATCAGTCACCTCGGGAAGGGCTTTCCTTGGGAGCTGAAAGGGTTAATTGTGCTTTAAGGGTGGGGTGGGGGGACAGCTGTGGGCTCAAGGGGTGATTTACCTGCCAAGGAGTCAGGCCGGGCACCTTGGGATCACACCAAGTGTGTGCCCACGTGCTGCCCTGTTTATGCTGCTGCCGAGCAGCTCCAGCGCCGATCCATCTTCTCTCCACGTGCTGCAGGCAGAGCTCTGCTCTGGATTATGGCAAAGTTTACGCTGGGCAGCAGCAGCAGAGGACAGCACAAGCCCCAGCTGTGCTGGATTTCCAGCCCCGCTGCTGATTCACACAGCCCTGATCCTTAAACCACATGGCTGCACCCAAACCCATCCCTGCACGGAGGGTCTGGGACCTCGGGTCACCAGATCCTGAAGGCTTCCAAACTGCTGCAAAACCACCCAAACTCTTGCTGAGAACCAGGGGTTATTCTTCCCCTTTGCAGTTGGCCATGTGGGATTTGCTTTGGTTGTTCCCACCCCTCAACTCTCTCAACCTGGCTGCGCATCCCATGGATGCAGCAGCTCATCCCAGGGATGCTCCAGAGTGGGGGCCACTCACACATCCTGCCAGGATGGGAGCTTGGCAGCTGGGGGATGAAATCCACTTTCAGCCTCCCCTGCTTCACACCCTGGCCAGGAGAGATGTCACCCCCACCTTGGGGACACAGCTGCCTCCCCACAGCATCCTCCCCACAGGAGCTCAAGCGATGATGCTGCTGCTCTTGGCTCCTTCCTTGCCTCTCCCACACTCAATCCATCACCTGGGATGTCACCTGCCAGCTGGGCAGGGACAGCAGGACAGGTGTCCTCGTCTCCAGCACAAGAGCTGGTGGGCAGCAAGACCCAGCAGCTCGGGCACAGCCCCGGGGAAGTGACACGATGTCCCCTGGCAGGGGAGGACGTGCAGAGAACAGCGCCCAGGGGACACAGATGGGGAGGGACTCAGGGGGCGCTGCATGCCTGCCGTTCCCGGGGGGCTGCTCCCTGTTCCTGGCACGCTCCAGGTCTCCTCTGCACCAGCCACCTATCGATTACCTCCCTGTGTCCCGATTCTGTGGCCTGTGTCACACACCCCGCTGCTGCAAGGCACACACGCTGACAGCCGAACCCAACTGGAGGAACATTTATGGACGCTCGGCACGATCCCACCCTAAGGATGAGGCACAAAAACCCCCGCACCTGCCCACAGGAGGGGCCCAAAGCTGCCAGGAATCTGCTGTGTGCCGGGTAGAATGCCCAGCAGCAAGGAGACACACGTGTTTGGGGTGGGGGCGAGCCAAAGGCTTCCTACACCCCGTATAACCATCTGCTCCATCGGGACCAAACACTGCCAAGGACCCCCCGGGGCTGTGGGTACCCCACAGCTGAGCCCTATCCCGTGCTCCAGCATTGCTCAGGGAGAGCTGAGAGTTGCTTCCTTCAATTTAATCAAGGGAATTAGGATTTTTCGTTAATGCCAGTTGCTGTACATGAAAACACAATTCCAGTGGCTCCGACAGCCCGGCACAGGTGCCACTGCTGTGGTGCCTTCCCTGTTCCAGAGGGGCAGGACATTCCCTGTCCCCAAGGGCACGGCAGCATAGCTGTGTCCTACCAGGCTTTGCATGAAACACTGCAATGTGGATCCACACGGATCCACAGTTTTCCCTGCCTCTGCCCCCAGTCCTGGCACTCTGAGCGCTACAGGAAACACCTTTGCCCCCAGGTGCTCACAGCTCGGGATGGAGTGAGAAGCAGGGAAGGATGACCCCCAGGAAGGAATGGGGGGAGGGAGGGAGCTGAGGTGCTCCCAGCACAGTATCCCAAACCCCCACCTCAGCAGGCACAGACGGAGAACGCTGAACAAGGCGCAGGGAAAGGGAGTTTTCCTGAACGAAAACAGCCCGGCGCTCTGGAGGAAGCTCCACAAAGCTGCTGAGGGCGCTGGGAATGAGCAGCGAACTCCTCACAGCCGGGAAAACCCAATCCCGAGCCCGGCTTTTAGGAAAGTTCTCCCGGTCAGTGATGTCTACCCCGGGCCCCCACGCAGCTGGGCGCCCCTCGGGCAAGGGAAACGAGCCCCGGCTGCAGTGTCCATGTGGGAAACTCGAGGGGAAGGAAACTCAATGCCCTTAAACCCCACCGGTTGTGGGGCGCCGAGAGAATGTCCCTCGTCCCGGCTAAGGGACATGGGAAGGTTCGTCCCTCTGTCCGGGAGGGGGAACACTGACGGGATGCTGGGGGGAGGTCAGGGCGATGCCAGAGGGATGCCAGGGCATAGCAGGGGGATGCAGGAAGATGCCAGAGAGGTGCCGGGGGAAAGCCAGAGAGATGCGGGAGATACCGAGGGACACCGGGAGGATACCGGGGAGCCCCGTCCTACCTGTCTTGCCCACGGCGCTCTGTCCCAGCACGACGAGGCGCAGGGTGCGGGCCGGGCTGAGGCTCACGGAGCGGCGCAGGGGCCGCGGGAAGCTCATCCCGGAGCTGGGCCAGGGCTGCCCCGGGATCCGCCGCTCCCCGCTCCGCCGGGCGCTGCTCGGCCGGCTCCGCCCCGGGGGCCGGGCGGGGCTCAACCTCGGGCGGGCGCGGCTGATGCCCTCCTCCTCCTCCTCCTCCCTGGCCAGCGGAGGCGGTCCTCATCCCGTCTCGGAGGCGGTTCGGGAATTGTGCCTCAGTTTCCCCGCACGCAGTAGTGCTGGGCGTCGCTTCCCGGACCTGGAAAGCTGCTCCCACCACAAAGGGGCAAAGCCACGTTGGACGGGGCCATGGAAGGTGTCCCTATGCATGGCAGGGGGTGGCACTGGATGGGGTATGAGGTCCCTTCCATTCCAAACCTTCCTGGGACTCCCTGAGTCTGTAAGAGTGAGGAAAGAGGGAGGTGGTGCAACACCTCCCCAGCCAGAGTAACACAGCCAGAGTGCTGCCCGCCCCCAACCCACTGCCGAAAATCATCATTTTCCCCATGTTTGTGCACCAGACAAGTTAGTAAAGACAAGAGGAGCTGACTTAGCCCCGGTCTTCCCCCTTGTCCCATGACCAGGGCGAGGAGTGAATCCTGGCTCCACACAAACCAGCGACTAAATCCCAATGGATATCCAAGAGCAAGGACTTCACACCAGGCCTGGAACCGGGCTTTGTATGTTTTGGTGCAGCAGCACCACCAGGCTGATGAGCAGCAGTGTGAGGGCATACCCAGGTGTGCAGGGAACATGTGACAGCTTGGAGCAGTACCTGGAGCTGGTATGGATATGCCTTGGGCATCCTGGGAAGAAGGGACAAGCCTGGCAACACCTTGAGCAGCATCTTGGCTCTCTCCATCAGACCCCAGAATGCTTCTGATCTGTGGGACGCAGACCCCAGGTGACACCAATGCTGCAGAAAAAGAAGCTGGGAGAAGGGACCTGGCCAAGGGTGTGGAGGCTTCAAATGCTCACATTAGGGACTCAGTCCCTTTTCCAAAGGCTGCAGTCATTTCTCAGGCACAGGGATCTCTCAGCCAGACCATCTGGGGTGACTTGGCACAGTCCACTTGGTGCTTGAGGGAACATGAACCCACCTGGTATTTATAGCCTTCTATCAAGTGTCCAGAGGGAATGTCCTGGTGCCTACAGGGACATCAGCACTCAACCACCCACAGGGTTATCGGGATCACAGCTGCTGCCAGCGGGATCAGTACCGGAGAGAGGCCCCTGGATAACAGAGGGACTGTTGTGGAGAGCCTGGAGAGCCAGCAGACCTCTCCCAGAAACCCATCTTGCCATCACGTGTGTCTTCCTTGTGCATCAGCCCCTGGAAACAGCCCTGCTCCAGCTTCACCAAAGCCAAAAATCAGGCTCATGGCTACATCTGGACCCCAGAAAATAACAGCGAGGCAATAAACAGATTTTGGGACAAAAGCTGATTCCCAGCTGGGGAACGGGGGGGCTGGGGGCAACAAGAAAAAGAAGCCTCCCTTACATTCCTTCCCTATTTTTAGACCCATTTCCTACGGAAATGAGATGTCTGCAATCAAGCCCTCTTCTTGCCTGATCCTCTCCAAGACCAGTTTTAATGCATTGCCTGATTCCAGGCGAATGAGGGAGAAGCCACAGAGAAAACCATTTTCCTGCGAGTTGAGTGACAACAAATGGGCAAATTTCATGGAAAAACAACCTTTGCACTTTGGAAGGCAAGAACTGGCTGGGGGAATAGAGAGTAACAATTCCTGCTGCTCCAGGTTCCTGCTCTGCTCGCCTCAGGGGCAGCACCTTGGCAGCTGGGCAGTCATACTTGCCTTAATTCCGAGTGTGTTTACAGCACATGGATTTTTGGGGGAACAAAGGGACAAGAAGGATGGAGTTGAAATGGAAGCACAGTTGCACTCATGCCACAGACTTCCAATGCCACCTTGGGAAAACCAGCTCCCTTCCCACCACCTCCATGGCCACTATGACCTTCCAATCCAATACCAGCTGGTCCAGAAAAATATATCCCTGGATTCTTTAGGAAAAGGTTGGTGTGTGTCCTGGAGCTGGGAAGTTCGTGTCCCTGACAGCACAGCTGGGAGAAACTCCTGCACCTCACACACAGCTCTCCTTGGCGTGGTGGAATCCACATGCGTGTTCCCACAGGAGCACTCAGTGCCATGTCCCATGTTTCCAGAGAATATTTGACTGGATGAGAGTGGAAACCAGACTTTATCACTGGTGATCGCTGAATGATCCACCTCCAGCACTCCGCGGCAGAGCCAGGTGGGAAAGGTGCAGGAGATATTGTGTCCTGGTGAAATATTTGTGGTCAGGCTATTCCATACTTGCCAGTCCTTCAAGACACGGAGTCTGGTCTGGGAACCAAGCCAGAGGCTCCCATGAATCACAGCCCTGCAAACAGAAAATCAGCTGAAATGAAAAGCTGGCCTAAAGCAAAGAGCCAAATCCCCTCAGGCTGTAGCCTCCAATCTGAGGCGGGGGGGTGATCCTGTTCCATGGTCCAAACCACTTCCCTACTGGATCATCAGCTGTTTTGAGAGCTGCTCAGAAACTGAACTTTGAGGCTTTTGAAACTGGGCAATGGTATTTTTTTACTTAGGAAAGGAAGGTAAAATAACACCAGTCCCTTTTTCTCACCATGGGATGATCCAAAGGCATGGAATGCCAATAGATCCATGGAGAAGCCATCTCCAGTTCAAAAATGATTGAGGTATCTCAAACTTTGGTTCCCCAAGCTTTAGCTCCTCTCCTGAGCCTCCATTTGAAAGGCTCAAACCTTTTTCCAGCTCACCCACCACATTTAATTGCCACTCATTAATTACTGTACAGACTTTCCCATGCGCAGCTCCATCAGGGAATGCTCTCCAAGGATATAACCAAAGCCACACTGCCCTGTCCACAAACATATTTTAGGTTGCTGCAGCAAACCCAGCACGCCCAACAGTCCTTCCAGCCTTCAGCCACTCACCTTCCTTGATTCACCCTGTTCCTTCTGACACCAATCCTGCTGTGAAACCTTTGCATTCACATCCAGGACAAGGCACAGGGACATAAATCCCATTTGCTTCTCCATTTGCTATAAATAGGGAGAGGGAAAACAGATGAAAGGCCCTATGTCCAGGAGTGCCGGCCACGGCCGGACTTCTCCATGTGGGATTTACATCAACACGGACCCACTGGGAACACGTTCCCTTTCTTTTTTTAATAAAAGGCTATTTTTTAGGTCACAGGAGATAATAAAACCTCTAGTGCAAGAGAAATCCAACCAATACAGCTTCCTGATGTCCTGTTCCTGTCTGCTGCTGAAGCAGATTCCGACACACGGCCGGATCATGCTGAGAAAACAAATCTGGCTCCACGTCAGAGCTCAAAGACTCCCTCCCAAAGCTCTGAGGGATAAAAAACACAGGGAAGGGGCAAATTAACAGCATTTCCCTCCCACCCCAGGGCCTGAACAACATGTCCCGAGAGCTTTCCGAGCTGCTTTGCCACTGGATAAATGCCGGCAGCTCATGGGCTGGCAGAGCGCGTGATCCAAATGTCCTGACGGAGCTGCTAAATCCCTCTGCTGCCCCGTGGGTTCCAAACAGGGTGTCCTGCACTTTGTTTTCCCGCAGGAGCTGGCTGTTGGGAAGGAGGACACTGCCACAGACCCTGTCTGTCAGGCTCCACCAGACTCCACAAACAGCTCCTCACGGCAGGAAGCTTCCCACTGCGGGAATTGATTTGCTTGGGAAGCTGATTTTAGAACACGGTGCACTGTGCTGAGGGAAGGAAGACAAATCCCATCATGGAAGTAACTTAAACCTCCAGAAATGCCGCAAAAAGCAATCCTGTGGGATGACCAGGATGGGGCTGTTTTACCTTCCATCACAAGAAGGGTTTTATGTGAAACACGAGTACAAGCCCCTCAAATCTGCAACATCCAAAGCATTGGAAGGGTTTGGAACAGCACCAGCTTTTGAAATTATGGAAACCTCGCTCCAAAGCGGCTCCTAAAAGCAGCTGGAGCTAAGGGGGAGGGGAAAACCTGGAGCCACAAAGGAATTCCGGTTCCTTAGGCCACTCTTGAAAGGGCAGAGGAGGAGGTCAGGGCTGGGCTCAGTGCATGGCACACAGAAATTAGGGATTCAACCTCTCCCGGAGAGGGAAGGGCAAGGAGGGGTCTCGGGGGACACACACCTGGGATCCAAGGAGAAGCAGGGGCAGGGATCCACTTGGTATTCCTGCCCAAAACAAGGGATGCCATGGGGAGCCGACAGAGCAGCAATGATACCTCCCGAATCATTCCCGCCAGCCCTTCCCGAGCAAACCTTGCAGCTGGCGAGAAAACAACGCTTCCTTATGATGGGAAATGTCAGGGCTGCGGAGCCAGTTGTCCTGCTGCCGCGGAGCCCTGCCGGCATTCTTGGAAAGCACAGCAGGAGCAGCACAGGCAGTGCCTTTGTGGCCAGCGGGCAGGGATCAGCGCTGGAATTCACTCCCAATTCCCAGCACATGCCCTCTGCTCCGGCTCTCCAGCCTCCCTCCCGGCGGGGGGGGACAGACGCCACAGGGGTGGCCGGAGCCCAGGCCTGCTTCTTGTCTAACCCACGTGGATCTTCAGCTTTGGGCAAAGCATCTCAAATTCCACCCGGATCTGTTTTGTCCTGGCAGATAAACTTCCACCATCAATCAGTGCTTAAAGAAAAAAAGCCCAAACCTGTTTTGCGGAGAAATTCCTGCTCTTAAACTGTTTCCCTGCTATTTGGCATCAGCAAGGATGACAAGGATAACCCCCCCGACACATGAACCCCCTGGAGACCTGTGACTCCACCCCTGAGAGCTGGGCATTCCTGCTTCCACTTGAAATGACAAAAAACTTTTGATTTAAATTCTCCTGAAGAAAACATTAAAATAATCCCTTTTTTACCTTGGTCTGAATAAACAATTCCAAAAAACCTGCCTATTTTGCATAATAAACTTTTCAAACCAAAAACTTCCCGATACTAGTTTGATTTTTCCCTTCCTGAATTTATGTCCCCCTCAAAATGCTGTGAAACCACCCTAATTTTGTGTAATATCTCACTTTGATCAGAACTACATTCCCAAGGGCTTTTTGGGGGATCAGACTTGCAGAACTTAAGCCCTTTGCTTTTTCTTTGACTCCACAGCAACCTCTGCCCTCCGTATTGTTGAGCCCTGAATCTCATGTTATTTCCAAGTGTTTCTTCCTATTTGGGAAGGACAGAACATTCCTGCTACATCCCCTTAAAAGCCAAGACATGCTGTTTCTTAGCCCCAGCACTCAAACACAGAGGGACTGAGGGTTTCCAGTCCAATTCCTTCGGCTGGCAATGCCGCTTCCGCTGTGGACCAGGAACAGCCTGCATCCGGAGGCTGTGGTCCCTGTGCCAGCCCACAGCACACTCTGCCTGCTGCTGGGATCTGCTGGTCCCAGCATGGAACTGCAATCACCTGTGGGAGAAGGGGAAGAGGTGGGGGATGAATTTTGGAGGGGCCTCCCCACCCTTTCCGTTTGGAAGAGGCTGGGAACAAGGATGTGATGATCCAAGCTGTCCCTGCCTCCACGCTCCATCAGCTGCTAAAAACTGTGTTTAACCTCAGCAGCAGGGAAAGAGCAGCATTCCCAAGGGCTATTTGTGTTAGAGGATCTGAAATGGGAAGGGCTGAATCCACCCCTGCAAATCCAGTTGTGCAGTGGCTGAAGAACCAGCTTGACCCTGGCACACCTGGATCCTTCTCCAGCTGAAGGCGAGATGCAGCCACAGCCCCACAGTGGCAGCTGAAGTGATCTCCCAAAGGAATTGTGAGATTAGACAGCCAGGGCCAGCTCCAGATGCAACAAAACTCCCATTTCCCGCAGCACAGGGTTGTGGCAACTTTTGTCCCAGGAGGAGCCATGGTGGGAGTGCAAAGGACACCCAAACGTGGTTTTACTGCCACTTTGAAGGAAGGTACTCCTTAGGGAAGTGACACGGTGAGCAGGGCTCGTTATCCCTTCCCATGGTGGCTATTAAGAACCCCACAGTATAAGAAACTCCAGGAAACTCAGGAAACTCTCCTCCTGGTAGATATCCAGCCACAGAAGAGGGAAAAGACCAGGATCTAGACATGGAATACACTCAGCAGGTCAAGACTCAGCTCTGAAATAGACACATAATCCCTCCTGAGCCACCAGTGTCTCAATTTGATGGTGTTACACACAGACACAGTTTATTGCCGCTCATCTTCAAGAGGAGAATTTTTCAGCTCCACTTCCCAGTGCTAATCATTAAGAAGGATTTTCACACCTTGGCACAATCTAGGAGTAGATCTGAGACCCTGCAGTCACCTGGTGTCACTACTCTCTTCAGTCCTACAGGCTGAGGGCCATGCTGTACCCCAGGATATTCCCTGGAGCCACACAGTGCCAGGAATTACATGACCAGAATTCCTGAATTCCTAAAGTTCAGAGAGGTGTGGAGGCAAAAAGATCAATTAGGCATGAAAAGGCTGGACAGCCAGCAATGGATCCTGGGTGGTTTAAAACTCCTGGGAAAAAAACACCAGCAAGGCTGAGGCAACAGTTTAAAAAATATTTCATTATTTTAAAAAGAAAGCACATAGAGATTTCCAATTCCCACCACAGCAACAAGTCCAGAACTTTCCAGTGCTGAGGCAGTTTTATTTCCACAATTGCCTGGAGCAACAATGATTCCCAGGCACATTCCCTCCAATTAGGACAAGCAGGGGTAGATTTCGATGGTGTTGATCCGGAGGACAGTCTGGGGGTTTGCAATGACTGAAAAAGAAGGAAAAGAGGAAAAAAAAAGGATGAGGTAACAGCATAAACCTGGTGCCTACCTCATGCCAGGGCTCCTGGAAGGCTGTGCTTGCAGACATTCCATGGGGAATGCCAAGGACAGCAGGTGGCAGAGTGGCACTGGGGCAGTCTGGTCAAGGCTTTACCATCCATCCCATATAAAAATAGCCATAATTCTTCCCTCTCTCAGAGAAGGAAGAGTCATGTGGCAACCAAAACCTGTGCAGGACCCTGTGCAGGCTTGCTCGGAGCTGTGATGACACATCCAATGTTTAAGGCTTTGGGAAGAGACTGAGATTGCTTTCCTGCCCAGGAAGTTTGGGGAACACTGAGGGAATATTAAATTCTGGTGTTCTGTGGGCACACCTGGGAGAGGGGCTGGCTCCTGAGGGGCTCTGGGGACAGAGACAATGAGCCCCTTCCTCGGGCCCTTGTGCTGGGATACCTCCCGTCCCACATCCAGCAGGGAAGGAAATGTGTCCTTTCCCTCTTACTTTTCTTCCTCTGGAAGTTGTGCCTCCTCCAGAAGCGCATGTTGACTTTGGGCCACGACTCTGTCTTCTCAATCACTGTGGCCTCCACACGAACCAGGTCCTTCCTTAAAACAGAGAGTTAGAAGCATCAGGTTTTAGTTATTTACATCCTACTCTTGGGCAGCAGCTTTCTGGGGGAAGAGACAAAGGGATAACACATCCTGCATACAGAGTCAGATGCTGGGAATTACAGATCCTCCGTGGGAGGAGGGCCACCTGCCCAGGCACAGCCAAAAGCCTCCAGGTGCTGTACCTGGATCAGGAGATGTGACAGGTCACAACTTCCCTGTCATGTGAGGGATGAGATCATTCCATCAGAGCAGGCAGCAGAGACAGGGACCTGCAGGAACTTGTAGGATTGAGGCAAGATAAATTCCCCTGGCACCTCCAAGTGATCTCACATGCCCTGTTTTGGTTTCGGCACAGGATGAGCCCATCCCTGCTCTAATCACCAAGAAATCCTTCCTCCTCCCATCCTGCTCCCCACAAGTCCTTCCTCCTCCTCTAAGGCATCACAGACAGCTAGAAGAAAATCTCACTTTGTTGGAAACGCTGTAACATTCCCTATAATTTTCCCAATAATTAATTGTTTTAATGAACCATAAGCAATTTTAAATGCTGTAGCCAGCATTTAGCAAGGCTTGCCAGAAGCTGCTGCTGTGGGAACACAATTTTTGGGAAAATTACAGAAACTAAATTTTGCTAAAACAACTGTAATCAACCATGATAAGCTTCAAGGGTCTCAGAAGGTGAGAACCCCCAGGCAGGATCCTGGACTAAAACCCCCAGACTGGAGCTTTGGATGGGGGGGGGGGGTTTAGTCAGCAGCCACAGGGAAGGAGGAGAAGCTGCTCTTCCACGCACAGCACTGCAGAATTCCATTAAAAGCTCGTTAAGTTTGCCACAGGAAGACATTTAAAGACCATTTTGCTGACAAACGACTCTGTCTGCACTTGAGGGGGGCAGAGGGGGAAGCCCATCCAGCTGAAATTGTTCCAGCAAGGTCACTGGGAGGCCAAAGGCTTCAGACAGCCACCATCCCTTAAAATCCACCCTGGGGGTGTGATTGAATCAGAGATTGGATCCTGGAGGAAACTGATTTATCTGCAGTTAGTGACCAGCCCAGAAGAAAAGAGATATAAAATAATATAGATTTTAGGAGACCACTGTGTGACCCTGACATCCCAGCTTCAGGATTTGCTCCAGATCCAGCACCACTGAACCACACACAAACCCTGCAACCCTGAGGGAGAAACCAGAGAGCAAACTGCACTCCAGCCGTGGTTTACCACTAATTTGGGACTAAACTTCCTGGATTCAAGGCCCTGATGAGTTCTCTGTGGGACTCAGCTCTAGGAACTGCTGGTGGGAGACTGAAGCACAACAGAAACCAACTTGCTGGAGAAGAGCTCGTGGGCAGGACAAGTTCTCAGCAAAACAGAGCCCAAGGAAAAAAATAAAAATCTCTATCAAACGTTTTAGGTATGACTGGAATGTCCATAAAAATAAGAAGGGGGTCACACATTTCCCAGAGCCCGACACAGCTGGGCCTGCTGCCTTCAGCAGCAAAATGTTCCACGGATTGGATTTTTGCAGGAGGTGAGAAAAACTCAGGCTGGAATCTCATGGATCTGAGCTGGGCTGAAAGATGCTGTCAAGAGGCAGTGAAAAAGATCCAGGCAAGCTACAAGCCCACAGGATCATAACTCTTGGAGATCATAACTCCAGCTGCCAAGCTCGTTCCCCACAGGACTGAATCCCAGCCCAGCTGTCTGGGACAAGAACAGGTTTTGGCACTTCCACTGCAAAAAGAGGCAGGTAGCAGGAGAAACAGTGAGGTTTCCTAGAGGGAAAACTCCCATCAGCTCTGTTTTGTCTAGAAATAAGGCAAACCTTCCCTGCACTCATGCCTAATGCAGGCTCCAGCTCTTGTGCCAGCCGGGGCTGGCAGTGACTTGGACAAACACGGAGCCCAACGGATTCCAGAGCAGGAGCCAGCCAGAAGCTCCCAGAATAGCCTCCAGCATGCAGATGTGGTGTTTTAGGATTTAAAGAAGTGTCGTCCTGGGAGGTATCAGAGGAACAAACCCTGTCCAGCTGTCCCAAACAGGACACGTTTAGGAGCCGACAGGAAGCGGCTCCAGTGAAGTGTCTGGGCTGTGAGCACTCACTGAGTGTTTATTTATACAACAACGGGAACACAGAACTGCCTCTGTTCTCATTCAGCCTCTTCTCTCCTCCCCAAAATGTCTGTGGGTTAGGGGACTGTGTGAGAGAACTGCAGTGCACTTTGCTGGTGACACCCTTTTCCCTTCTGCTTTTCTTCATCCTGTATCAGAGGGCTGGGATTTGGGTAGTTTCCCTGCATCTCCCCCTCAGCTTTCACTCTTCCTGGCCAGCCTCTTCCTCCTCCCACTGATTCCCTTCAGCCAAAGGCCCTTGGAGGCCAGGCCAGATGTGCAGCCTGGTCTGCCTCAAGCAGCTGCCAACACTTCCTACACCCTCAAAGCACCTGCAGGACCTAACAGCTGGTTTTCTTCCTGTCCTGGAGCTCCTGGCTATCCCCATGCCAAAACCAGCATAAAGAGCTGCAAAGAACCATCCAGGATCAGCCGGGGAAGGAAGTTGCTCCTCACCTGCCTGACATGGCACATCCCAAAACTAAAAGCCCCTTTCTAGTCCTACAAATGAGATTCCCCTTCTTAAAACCCTCCCCAAGGGCAATATCTGACAGTAACTCATAGAATCCTGATTATCTGCTATTCCAGATCCACTTCCAGTGCTGTTACAAGGACTGGCAGCTCCCAAAATCATGTCCAACACAGGGACTCGAGGCAGGTACCACCAGTGCCACTCAAGCCATGTTATCACTGCACAACTCCTAAATATCACCAGCAGTAACACCTGGTCCACACTCCTGTTCCTTTTGGGAAGGAAAAGGCTGAGGAACCAGGGGTTCTGCACAGCAAGTCCTGCAGCACTGGGATGGAGGCAGTGCCAAGGGACAAACTTCTCCCAAGTTCTGTGACTGCTGGACTATGTGATTAAGAAGAAGGGAAAAATTAGGAACACTGAAATTAGGGTTAAGGCCTGCTGGGGTGAGATAATGGCAAAAGAAAAGGGTTTAAAAACCCAACTCAAGGGACTAAGGAAAAAGATTTCTGGCTTATTTCAAGATGACCACCACCAAAATCAGGGTAAGAGGGTAGAGATGCTGAAGAGCAACATGTCCTGCTAGTTTGTGCAAGGAGGAAAAGATCCAACTGAGGTGAATACCCAAGAGCTGCCTCAGAACTGAGACCTGCTGCTTCTCCCATCACTGGGGTGGGGGAGAGTCACCAGAGGCTGATGAGCTGTTTTATTGGTGATTCTTTCAAAAGCCATGGGGCTGGGATCAAAGTTAGTGCTGATAAATCCCAGTTTCAGGAACTGCAGAGCCCTGAAGCCACAATTAAATACAAAAATGTCATATAATTCCTTTATGAAGCATCTTACCCCAGCAGCGGCCTTCCAATGAGCGTGAAATCATCAGCACCAACCAGCAAAACCTGGGGGAAATAAATCAGGCACAAATCATTGCTGATTGTCCTGGCAGAAATGCAAACAAGACCTTTCCAATTCTACAGCCATAAAGGAGTCAAACTGCTTCAAACCAGGCCTTCCCACATTTCAAACCTGACACTAACTGGAGGAGTAGTGGGGAAAGCTGCTAACAGGCTGGAGACAGAGCCATTACTCTTCCAGAGAGCTCATCCCACTAAAACAGACTGCAGAAGTATCTTCTTCCATGATCAGAACACACTGAACCTCTCTGTCCTGGCTTACCAGCAGCCATAAAAAAATCATGGAAAGCAATCAGGGAACAAGAATAACCTGCCTCGTGTGGGATCTGGACAAATGGCAGCTCCTAAGGCACTGGATTTTTACAGCAATTGCTACAAATCCCAGTGGAGAAACAATTCCCTCGTTCTCCTGTGTAAGGCCTCAAGATGGGAAATAAAGAAATTAATTCATTTCAGCAGCCCCTGCTGTTTCAGGGCATTTCAGCTGCATCTAAAGGAACAGGCAGAATAAGAGAGGATACAGTAGGAAGAGACTGCATTTCACTCAAATCATCAAGTTTGGAAGAGACCTGCAAGGTCATAGAGTCCAACCATCAAACCCAGCACTACATAATCTTTCCTAAACCATGTCCCTCCCAAGTGCCACATCCGGAGCCACTTCTCCCAGGGCTGCCTCACAAATCTTCTGGCAGCACTTAAAAACCACAGAGAAACGGTCATGAGAAGTCCTGGCTTTTGCTTTAGACAGAAAAACAACCTTAAAGGGCTTTGCTGTTCAGGCAAATTTTCTCCTTCACTCCCATCTAGACCTTTGCATTCCAAGCTGGCTACACCACAGAAACCCCCCTCTCTGGTGGACACAGGGATGTGGGACACAGCTGAGGACATCCCTAAAAAGCTGCTTCAAAACTGGGCTTCAAAGCAATGCACAAGCACAAAAACAGCTCTCCTTAGTAACTTGCTTAGCTCTAACAACCAACACAAAGGTGAAGCCAACAGAATCCCACTCCACAGTATTTCCTTTCAGTCTGGATTAATGAGCCTCTGCAAGTCCCTGCTGGTTGTCCAAGGCTGAGGATAAAGATATTATTTGGATCTTGGCAATTCTCCCCTCCATGCCCCATCTCTCTGCCTCCACCCAGCCCAGCATGATAAGGATCTTGCAGAGCCCTGAGGAGTTTACAATCCCTCTGGGAGACCTGCAAGGAATTAAGAGGTTGGACTCGATGATCTTAGAGGTCTTTTCCAGTCTAAATGATTCTGCAATCCAGGCTGCTGGAGTCTGAAGGCAAACACAGGCTTTCGCTGCCGGCTCTGGAAACAACAACTGTCATTTTCTTTTTTTGGAAGGAGTTAAGACAACAAAAATCTGTCTCCCCACAGAGTCTGGCAAGACTCACTCTAGCCCTGTTGAACAGAAATCACAATAATATCTGAAACTGAATCAAAACCAAGGGAATTGGAACAAAGGAAGGGGCTGGAATGAAGGTGGGAGACCCCAGGAGTGCTTTGGGATGTGGTGTTAAAACTGGTGATGGGTTTTGCCTCCAGGAACGTTTGCAGGGAATTTGCTCTGGTTTTTTCACCTTTTCCATCCGTATTCTGTCTCCACACTCGGCCTCCAGGACATTGTCCATCATGATGAGGTCTTCACTGGTGATTTTCCACTGCTTGCTGGCGAAGTGGATGACGGCGAAGAGCCGCCCGTACTGCCCCGCCGAGATCAGCCCGTTCACCTTCCGCACCACTTCTGCCGGCAAACAGCAGGGCAGGGATCAGGGCAGCACACCCACGGAGCTGGGAAAACTCCCCCAGCCACCCTGCTCTCCCCCCAGCACTCTTATCTCCTGGGAATCTTTAAGCAAGGATCAACAGCAGAGTTGTTTCTCAGATGTGTGAGCCTCCCTTTCTTAAAATTAATGATTTATTTGTATTTTAGGTGCTGGCAAAGCCACACATAAGTAAACATCTTGTATACACTGTGCAGCTTCTCTACACTGCTGACTCTCAGCCCATTCCTCAGGCATCCCAAAATATATTGTACTTGGATATAAAGCATTCCAGAAAAGAGCCTTTGTCCATGCATCCAGAGTTTGGTGGAAATTCCCTCCATTTCCAAGTCATATGCAGACAGCCCAGTACTCTAAGTGGTGCCTAAGGCATGCAGTAACATCAGGAAGAGCTTGGCAAAATACCAGGGAAGAGGATTCCAGCACATGGCAAAGCCTGGCCCAAGAACTTGTACCTGGCAGAAAGGACAAGAGAGACCTGTCCCTCACTCTTTCCCAGAAAAACCTCTTCCCACGTGCGTGCAGCATGGTGCCAGGAGCAGGACAGATCCCAGAGAGCAGGTCCTGCACATGGACAAACTCCGTACCCTGTGATCAGCTTCCTGGGTAGTGAATCCAACCCCAGTTTTTATGGGAACACCAAAAGGTGTTGCTTCCTGACACCATCCCACTGCCGAACAGCAGCTTCCCACCCTCCCAAGCTGGTCAGAAAAACACATTTTCCTCCTTGTCCTAAAATGCAGCTGAATCATTTTTGTTTTTTTTCTTGGAATGCAAACAGAACATCCCTTTGGGACAGACAGGAATCCAGCAGCCAGGCAAACCCAACCCAATCCTTACAGGAACACTTGGAAAAGCTCCAAGCTTCAAGCCCCAGGATACAAACTTAAAGGCAGAGGTAGGAACACAAATTATTTGCAGGGCAGGAGCTGCTGGAATTCCCACCAGGACAAAGAGCTGTTGATAACTTTTCCAACACCTCCAATACCAGGAAACATCAAGTGATTGCTGACTTGGATCTCAGCACCATGTGAAGAGACCCGTCCTAAAATATCTGGGGCTGTTTCCATGGCTAGCAGGAGACAGGAGGCAGAACTGAAATGCTCCTGCTGCTGTTCCCTTTGGATAAGCACAGCCAGGAGATAATGATGCAATGCTCAGCAGCAGCAGGAGGGAAGGGGATGGGAGCAGGATGGGACCAATCCCTGAGGATGGGACCCTGCTCCCCACAGGGTTCGCACAGAGCAGTTTGTGGTTCACTGCTGGGTTATTTCACACACAGGGACAGGCCCCCATCTGCCACCTGAGCAATCCCAGGAGCACAGAGCAGATAAAAAGCACGATCTAAACAGCCCAGGAGGAGAGGCGGAGCAGGAGGCTCTCTCCAAAGCACATCCCCCAGTCAGAGACACACTCCAGACATGTGATGGGTGAGATCTGCAGGAAGGTGAGCTCAGCTCTTCTTGTCAACCTTGTCACCCAGCCCAGAACACTGAGTGCCCCAGGGGTGGGGACTCCAACACCTCCCTGGGCAGCCCTTTCCAGGAAGGAATTCCTCCTGATGTCCAACTTGACTCTTCCCTGGCACAGCTCGAGGCCATTTCCTCTCACCCAGCAGTCCTGACAAGCTGAGGGGACAGGGACACGACCACCAGTGTTCTGTCACACTGTGTCCCACCTCAGCAGGTCTGTCCTGTGCCCACCATCCAACTGCTCCTGCTGGCTGGATCTTCTGTTTTATGCACCAAAATACACCAGGCTCTCCGTGTGCCCACCATCCACCTGCTCCTGCTGGCTTTGATTTAGCCAGTGAATGGAAAATAACTCGTTTCTCCTGCCCAAAATGCTTCTCTCATACTTTAATTTTTTAATACATTGTTTCATGCCACACATCACATCAGGTAAGGTTTCTCTGGGAGTGTGACAAGCCTCCATAAACTAAGGAGAAATCATATTGTACCCAAATCTCTCAAACCTGGAAAGCAGGTAGGGCACAATTCCAGCAACACTAAAACATGTGAGAAATGAAAAAAAAAAAAAAAAAAGTGAAGAGCACAAACGTCTAACTGAAGACATTTATGCTCAATCAGGCCTCGAGGCAATGCTGGAAGACCAGATTTGAGACTTTTACCTGCATGATACTTGGCTTCTTCCACTGGATCTGGAAGTTTCACTTCAGGCCATGGGGGCGAACTCAGGGAAGTTTTGGCAACAAGTCTGTGAAGGACAAGGTAAAATTCACTCAGCCAACAGATACTGCCAAGAGATGGAAAACGGGGAGAGGGAAGAAAGAAAAAGGAGATGGAAGTAGAAATGGATATTACTCACAACACCCAACCAAAAGGCATCAGATTGCAGTTAACAATTAGACAAGAATCTACAATAGCACAAAACCAATCTTAGATATAAAGAGGAGGGAGATTTGCCTCAGAAAACTCCATGAGATGAACACAGTGGTTTCTGAAATCTGAAAAGTTAGATTTTGTAAATACAATCCCAAAATACAAAGCAAATACCACCTCCCTGAGGAGTGGGCAGTTCAGGTTTTCCTGCATGCAGAAATCCACACGTTGACTAAGCAACACAGGATGCACCAAATCCATAAAATATTCGGGAATAAACATGAGATGTAGTGGAAAAAAGCAAAATTGACTCAAAATTCTTTGCAATGATTGATTTACTCTGTAACCCTGAGCCAAATATCCTGAAGGGCTTTAATTTAACAGGAACTGCAAGTACCTGTGAGTATATGACCACAGGCTCCCAGGCCTCACAGGGTTTAGTGAGGATTTTGGGTACTGTATCACCCAGGCAGAGATCCAAGGATCTCTGATCCTTGAGGATGAGCAGGAAGAGGGAACAGTACATCCTGCCATTCTCCCCGGCATGAATTCTCTGCTCCTGCAGTGTCCCCTCCTGGTCACAGCCAGCAGCAGCTCAGTCCTGCAGCAGATCCCAGCACAGGGAATGCAGAAAAGGCACAACAAGGGGTCCCAAAGTGCTGGGAAAAGCGAAGCCTGAAAGTTTGCCTTGGAAGGGATGTTAAAGCTCATCCAGTCACAACCCAAGGCAGGGATACCTTCCACCAGACCAGGTAGCTCCAAGCCCCATTCAACCAGGCCTTGAACATTTCCAGGAATGGGACAAAAAAAACCCAAAAAAAAAAAAGAAGGAAAGCATCCTTCTGGGAAAGGTGACTGAAGGTAGGCAGAGTCCAAATCACTGGGAAGCCAAGTCTCCCTCCCAGAGGAAAACCAGCTGCCCTCCCCACCCTGCTGAAGCAGGCCAGCATTCCAGGGGGGAAGAGGCAAAGTGATGTGTGACATTACCCTGGCTGTGGGGATGAGCTCTGGGAACTCTGGTGCCGGACCGCAGCCGAAAGCAGGGAGGCTGAAAGGGAGAAAAAAAAGAATTAAACATAGGCAGCAGCTTCTGGGCTTTTGCAGAATTCCAGAATCATTCAGGCTGGAAAAGTCCTCCCAGACCATTGAGTCCAACCTGTGAATGGTCACCAAACTGTTGCCCAGCCCAGAACACTGAGTACCACATCCAGGCTTTCCAGGGACACCTCCAGGGATGGGAACTCCACCACCTCCCTGGACAGCCTCTTCCCAGCCCAGAAACCCTATACTCCCTCCCATCCCATGGATTTTGCTGAAGGGCTCATGACAAGGTGGAAAGAACTGTGTAAAGCTGATTCTCCTTTTTGTTAACATTCCCTGGCTTTCAGGCTGCTCCGAGGCTGTTGCTGTGGGAAAGACCCAAATCCCTTCTGCCTCTGCGCAGGGGAGAGCTCCAGGTCTCATCCTGCAGCTGCAGAGCAAGGATACAGAGGGGGCAGGAGGCAGCAGTGGAGACCCTGACCTAGTGTCGGCCTCCCTCCTTCCCTCCTTCCATCCCAGCAGCTGGCAGAGCTCCCTGCTTCCTTCTTTCCTTCCCTCTTTTCACCCCAGCAGCAGGCAAAGCGCGGCCCTTCCATCCTTCCTAGCAGCTGGCAGAGCATCTTCTTCATTCTTCTTTTCCTTCTCTGCAGCAGCAGGCAAACCTCCTTCCTCTCCTTCCTTCCCTCCATCCCAGCAGCAGGCAGGGCTCCTTCCTTTTCTTTCTTCCCCTCTTCCCAGCAGCAAGCAGGGCATCTTCTTTTCCTTATTTCCCTCCCAGCAGGAGACACAGTTCCTTGCTTCTTCCCTTCCTTTCACCCGAGCAGCAGCAACAGCCCAGTCCATCCATTCGTCCTTCCCAGCAGCAATCCCTGCTCCTTCCTTTTGTTTCTTCCCCACTTCCCAGCAGCAGGCAGAGCCTCTTCCTTTCACTCCTCCCATCCTTCCCAGCAGCAGGGGCAGAGATTGTTCCTCCCTGTCCCTGTTCCCGTTCCCGGTCTGCGCTCACCTCCCGCCCGCCGGGCTCGCGCCGCCGCCATCGCGGTGACCTCGCGCCGGACGCGGAACCGCGGGGGCGGGGCCTCAGGGGCAGGGG